>OY282642.1:144432925-144880425 GCA_958299015.1 Tetanocera ferruginea
AATAATTTTGGCTTACGTAGTATTAGAATTAGGTTTATAATATGTATACTAGAATTTTTTTATAAAGGAATTTTACTTATTGTTGTCAAGTAAACAATAAAAGATTATTTTCTAAGGATTTTCGATAAAGCTTCTATGTATACACACAGAAAAATCGCCACATAAAAACCTAATAATTAAGAACAAAGTTAAACAGATTTCTCTATGGTTTTTACCCAAGAAGATATTCTTAAAGTTATTGGCTATGTCTTCTTAAATTAATTAATTTAAGAAGAAATCTCATACAGCTACTAGGTTTTCTTCTTGATTTTTTTCGGAAGGAATGTAACGAAGCTACAAAGTTTTCTAAATGATATGCTTTTCTTCTCAATATTGAATAAATTAATAAGAAAATACGAATAAACGAAACACGAAGTGTAGGACATGAAAAAAGTCTTGAAAATATGAATTTTAAAGGAATTCAATAAATAAGAAATAAATAAATTTAAGAAGATTTATGCTGAAAAACAAGAAGATTTCTTATTAAAAAATACCTCTTCTCTTTCGTCTGTCATGCCCTTTGTTTTTCAAATGTCTTAAAAAACTGAATTTTAGATGAAGATAAGAAGATATTTTAAGATTTCTTCTTAAAAAATACCTCTCCTCTTTCGTCTATAAAGCCTCTTGTTCTAAATACGTTTTAAGCAGAAATATTGTAGATTTTATGTGGCACTATTTTTCTCTGTGTATATTTAAAAACAATGCCTACAAAACCCTATATTAATATTAAAGATGTTTTTGTATATTGTATATGAGAGGGGCGGTCAATTGGGAATCCACCCCGGGCGGCTTAACCTCTTGGTACGCCACTGCTCTTATGAGACACACGTAGGCCAATTGGGTCCATTTTGCTACCAGGAGTTAATTATTTTACCTTCTCTATATGAAATGAGTTGGAGCTATGAAGTATATAACCCAAAAAAATCGTAAACCAAATCTCTAAATGTGTTTTCTTAAAAATAATGATTTTCAAACTGGTCTCCACAATATCTCAAAAATTTCTTGATGGAATGACTTGGATTTTTTTTAATTTTCAATAAGATAGTATTTATTGTATCCCAAACCTTAATTCTGACGGTATTTGCGATAAAACCAAAACATATGAAAAAAAAAAAATGGTATTTTCACTTTCACATGTCCACCATTTTTGTAATTTTTGGCATTTTTTTATTATACGTTTTAAATGAAATTATTCTATTTTTATACCCCCACGCGTACTGTGTAAGGGGAATATTAATTTTGTCACGACGTGTGTAACGCCCATAAGGAGGCGTGGTAGGTATAGAAGAGTGTATATATTCTTGATCAGCATCACCATCTGAGTTAATTTAGCTATGTCCGTCTGTCTGTCCGTCTGTCTGTCTGTCGACACGATTACAGCCGTAATTTTCAAGTTATCGTAATGAAATTCGATTCTTAAACTTCTTTTTAAAAAACAAAGATCAAGTTCGAGAATGGGCCAAATCGGATGAAAACCACGCCTACCTCCCATACAACCCCAATAATGAAAACTCTATAAAGAGACTAATATTTAAGCTACAAAACTGAAATTTGGTATTTGTGTGTTTTATGACAAAGATGAGATGTGTTAGAAAAATGGGTGTCATCCACCTACTAACACGCCCTACTCCCATATAACCCCAAAATTGATAATTATATAAAGAGGCTTCTGATGAAGCTACCACAATAAAATTAGGTATGTATTCATTGTATATCAAAACTAAGACGTGTAAGAACAATGGGCGTCATCTCCACCTACGAACACACCCACCTCCCATACAACTTCAAAATTGAAAACTCTATAAATAGGCTTCTCTTTAAGGTACTGACAAAAAATTTGAACGTTTGTAATTTTTTTTCAAAACTAAATCGTGGAAGAAAAGTAGTTGTCATCCACCTAAGGCCACACCCACTTCCCATACAACCCACTATTGCGAGAACTCCATTAATAGGCTAATATTTACAGCGTTAAAATTTAATTTTTTTTTCCTTACGAATCGGCCGTGGAGGTATTTTAACTTCGACCAAGTCGAAGATATACCTTACTAGTTTTATTACACATCGGGACATCGCTACCAAATTTTGTACTTTTATTAGGCAAATACCATTTCTACTTTTATAACCTAAAATAAATTAATTGCTTAATCAAAAATCGGTTTTTCAACAACCATTTTCATAAAAATCAGTATATTTCTAAAATCTTCGATTAAATGCTTATCTTTCTTACTAAATAAATAAAAAGTTTGTTCATAAAACATTTTATAATTAGAAAAAAAACTTGTGTCCATTATACCATACCATTAGTAGAAAAAGGTCTATTGGTGGAGATGAAAGGGGAAAAAATTGAAGACACACTTATTTTGCTACCGACATTTCTTTATAAAGAAGAGACAAATGACAGTTTGCTGTTTAAGTGGTGTTCGGCAAATTTAGCTTCCTTTTTATGAAACGATGTAAAATTGATTTCATTTCGACGAAACAATTTTGGGCCTGATTTAAAGCAGATTCCATGCAATTAGCTGTAATGCAAAGCAATTACCATTCTAAAGTGCTTTATGCTTGTCAATAGAAGCACAAACTCCGAGGTTTTAAACCTTTTTAGTTCGGTTCTAAAAATTACGGACTCAAACTTTGATGATTAGGTATTTTTCTTCGTTAGATCTGTTTAGTTTGTTTCGTTAGTTTTGACTCAAACCTGTTCACCATGGCAAATGGTGAGTTAATTCATTTCTTTAGTTTCGTTAGTTTGAACTAACCATTACACCATGGTTTGTGGTGTGTATTTAATTGCATGAATTCGCTGCGTTCCATTAGTGTTTCATCAGTTTTGCTCCCCGTTTAGTTCGCCGTATGTTGTATACGCGGCTAAAGGAGTTTCACTTCAATAGCCAAAAACAAACATCCGTTTTAAAATAAAACTTTCAAGGTAGATATTTTTCGTTTAAATGACGTCAATGGGCCCTAGCTCTTTAAGCAGGCAGATATAGATCATCTTTTTCATATTAAAAAAATAGTATATATCTGATATCTCAGATAAATTTGTAAGAGAAATTAAAATTAAATCAGCAAAAAATTCAAAAAATTTATAGAATTGTATTGGAAAGTCTAGGGATCGATTTTTGAGAAAAAATACTGAAATCCTGTGAATTGAAGCACATATATGATGAATATGTCGAAACAAAGCCACAATCGGACCAGAAACATTTTTTTATTTGTTTTTTTTCTTCCTATAAATCATAGTTCTTCAGATTTCTTCATAAAAAACATTTTTCTCCGAATCCAAAAAATTGATGAATTTTAAAATTAATTTTATATTTTCTTTTTCCAAATCATATATAAATATCCTTTTAGCAACTTGTTATTTTTACATAAATTAACCATTATCGGCAAAGGGAATCTTTTGCGACCTGGTATCAGAGCAATTTTTTTCTTGTTTTGACCTAGGAATACTAATAACTAAAAAAATAATTTGTCCAGCTACACTCAGAAAAAAGTATCTCGGAATATGATAAAAAAGGCATCATATTTAGAGAAAAATGGTATAGACTTTGCTCCAGAGAATGCTATTCTCTAATTGCGATACTAAAAATTCTCTAAAAATGATAAAAATCTACCATGAAATAGAAAAATATATCATTTTTAGAGAAAAATACTTTTTTTTTTGAGAAAATATTTGTTTTTATTGAAGAAAATACTTCTCATAGTGAATTTTTTATCAAAATATAAGAAAAGTTTTACATTTTCAATAAAATTTCTCTATAAATGAGAAATTTTTTGTGCGAGAAAAATACTTATCATTATTAGAGACATTGAAATGTTTCCATTTCCTAGAAGTAAAGAAATATTTCTACGAAAATGTGAAAATTTATTCTAATTGAAGAAAATTTTATTTAAAATAGAGAAAATTGCTATTATCAAAAATAGAGAAATTTTTTACCGGAGCAAGGTATGTGTTTTTTTCTCAGTGTAGCTTTGTTAAGACGAAACACTGTGCCTCGGTTTAATAATGCATGCTTACGTAACAGCATGGGCATGACCTCTTTGTTATGATCCCTGTTTTGAGCTACAAGATCATGGAAGTGGGAGTGGAAGTGTATCAAGTGATAAAAAACATACTGTTAGCACGGGCAGAGTTAAGGCACCTATTTTAGTTACTGATTGTTCTGGCATAAATATAAATTCTGATATATACATCTCTATACACATAGGAGTATAAATGTTGATAACAAATTTCCTACGATAATAATATAATCCTGTGTTCGTGCATGCAATCATTCTAGAAAATGTTGTATGCCTGATTACACCAAGTTTTCTAATCTGATTTAGATAAGGAAGTGCAGTCATGGAAAACAGGTAAATATTCTGCAGAATTTTGTAAACTGGATTACTTATATGACTCCGCGTTGTCTAAATTAGTTTCACATCTTCGCCTCATAAAAATACCAACTAGTATCTAGCAGTATTTTATTACTGGAATACTATAATAATTTTACTATACTATCATTTTACTATCATTTTACTATATTATCTGGAATACTATCATTTTATGTCCAGTTATATTAAGTGCGGATTCCGGGTGGAAACCCTTTTACCGGGCGACTATTGTGGACTGGCTCTTCGGCAAGTTTCGTGCTGTCTGCGGGTAGCTTAATGCCGCCAGCTAGGCAACGAGTCGTCGAGGTATTGCGCTTCGTTCAACCAAACTGGCATATCCTATAAGCAAGAGATTTTCAGTCGGTCTGGCTTCAGACCAATGAAGGTGAATTGAATTTATCCTCAAATTAAATTGATCACACTTTTTTACTATGGGTTTCAGATGAATAAATTTTAATACTCAAAATGGCAAACGTTATCTTACCATAGTAACATATTAACTTTGAAAGTCTATTACCCAGGGGGACTGGTCATGTCTTGGAAAATAATTAATTTTATATGACGACAATGGCAATTGATTTCCGCTTGAAACAATTGAAACGAAGCGGATTCACCAGAATCTTGGGTGCTGAGTGTCTTGAAACTGGTCAATAGATTTAATTATCTCACTGCAAGTGGATTTGAGAAATCAACTTCTAATAGACAAATACAATAGATGTTACAATCGAATCCAACATTGCCAATTGCTTATAAAAGGACCTCAGTATGATTCTTTCATGGCACGGAGTCCCGAGAACGCGTCTGTAGGGAATGGGTTTCGAAAAAACCGTGACCCCTGGCCATGGGGCAAGAATAATTAAGCCGGAAGGCAGGTGTCTACTCTAAACCCCTCGACTTCTGGCATTAAGTCAGTATATTGCTACCCCCTACTGTTTTCTTTTGTTTTTATTTTTGTGTGAAATGATACATAGTCTTAACCTTTGAACCAAGTAGCTATATCAGGTGTTAAACCTTATCAGTTAAGTCTGTCTTGGCTCGAAAATGGGGTGATAGATAAGTCGAAAATAAAAGGAAATCTAGTGAAGCAAGTAAAGAATATTTTATTTTTTACATGAAACCTATATCAGCATGCGAATTTGAATCTGAGTCAAGTGTTATGCCTTTACCTCAGTCAATTCAAGTTATCAGGCCATCTAATTCACAAACTTTTCTACCAGTCTGATTTTATTTCCCAAGTCTTATATATTGATGAAATTTTAATTTCAGTTGATTAGAAATGAGGAAAGAATTAAAAACAGGCCGAAGCATAGGACCATGCCTGGTCGGGGTTCGAACACAGTCTGTGTTGGCAGTCAAAGCCACTTGAATTATATGACTTGATCGCATTTTTTTGCTAACCTTTTATAAACGAAACACCAAAAATGAAAATATATATGAAAATACAATGAAAATATTAATTATTTTGATGTCGAAATATTATATTAAAATAAATTATTTTCATAAAAAAGATTTTAAAATGTTTGTTAAATTAAGTATCAGTTTAATTAATAGTCAAATAATGGGTTCAATTCAATCAATTAAACAGCTGTTGACAAAGGGATACCTTAATAATGTTGCCAGACTTTGAGAAAACTTTTTTATTTTTTTTTTTTATTTGATGCGACAATAAATCAATAATATTTTCTTGCTGCCCACTTAACCCTTTTTTGCCATAACCAAAGAGCGTAACAGAAAAAAAAAATTTATGAAAAATCCCAACGCGACATATTTTCCAAATTATGCTTATTCAAGATTAACATTATAAATCATTTTAACTGCGAACGCACGGCTTAAAATAAGAAAAACTGGTGTTGAAAAAAATTACGTTTTAATTTTTGTGCCATTTAAATTAGCATTTTTCTTTGCTACTTTTTTTGCTTCTCCTGCTGCTGCTGATGCTACGTTTTGTCGCAATAAATTGTAAAACTAATTTAGTCAAAAAAAAAAAAAAACACAAAAAAAAATAAGAAAAAGTACCCATCGAACGCTTAACCCTTTGATGTTGAGGCGAGTGCAACCCTTCGTTGTTTTTGTTTTCTTTGCATATCCTTGAAAGGTGCTCGCGTGCGCTAATTTAACTGACTTTGTGTTGTTTTCGTTGTTGCTTAAATGTTTTTTTAAAGCAAACTTTTCCAGCTTCTTTAATTTTTAAATTCAATTTCAATTTTTTTTTTGTTCTTCTTTTTTTTCTTTATTTAGCTGCGGGTGTTTTTATTGCAGCCTGTGTTGAAGCAGCTTTTGTGGAATTTTGGCTGCGGGCTAATTTAAATATGAACGCAACAACAAACACAACATTAACATCAAGGACATGCATGCACACGCTACAACAAAGGCTGATAATTAAAAAATAAAATTGAATTTTAAGTGAAAAATAATATAAAAAAAGTAAGCTTTTTAATAGAAAAAAGCACACAAAAAAACCAAGTTGTCACTGCATCTGTTGACCCGCCCCGACTTCGACTGTCAACTAAAAAACAATGAGAGACAAAAAAAATGCAAACCGTCTGCAGGGTGACCAAATTGCTTTCTAATAACCATGCCTCAGTAGTGATGATGCAGGACATTTTCCGCTTCAACAAACACAAAAAAAAAGCGAAAATGTTTAAAACTGCCGAATTTTATTTTGAAATGCAAATCATTTTTTTTTTTTTTTTAATTTGTAAAACAAAACGATATTTTTTTTTTTGTTTATTGTTTCCATGCCGAACGCCCACTTTGGCCTCCGGGGAACCATTGATCAATTACAAGTTGTTGTTTCCTTAATATTTATGTTAACTCTTTTTTTTTTAAATGTTGCTGAAGTTCTTTTCTTTCAAGTTGACTGAATGTGAAGCCCGCGAAAATTGGTTTGAGCGCGATTAAGCAATAAAAACAGCTGACGTCATTATTTTGAAGTTGCAACACTGCAAAGGGATAACGTTATGCTTGCAAAGGGTTTGAGTTGAATTTGTATGATAGTTAAATATTGGTACAAATAATGGAACAATTTTATTCAAATTTTTTTTATTTTTTTTTAATTTGATTTATAATTGATGGCGGATTATACCAACGGTTTTAGCGGTCGATATATCAACGGATTCAGTTTTGATTTATGTAAGTAAAAGTTTTGTCAAATTGTTCTTTTTTAATTAACTTTTTCGGTAAAGGAAAAGAACACCAAATAAAAGGGTAAAACACAAGCGATGTATGCCTGAATAACAAAATAAAATTACTGTTGCTTTAGCTATAAAAACTAGTAAAATAATGATAAAATTTTTTCTTTCAGAATCTTGCAGTATTTCAAAACGGAACTTGTTTTTGAATTCAAATTTAATAAATGGGTTATTTTAAATCGGTTCAATAAATGGATACTGTGTGTTGAATATTACGACTTAAAGATTACTATATATGGCGGTTTAGATATGTTGGTTCAAAAATGGAAAAATTAGCTAAGATTTAGGAAATTTGTTCAATTAAAAACGTTTAATTTTTCTGCATTTCCAATAAAGCACAAAATTATTACTCAAGTTTTTGTTTTTATTTTACTCCTAGTATTATTCCGAACAACAAATGCGCTTGTGATCTAAATTAATCTTAATTTATTCTATAAATGTGTTTATCCCATAAAGAAAAATATGATCGCCATGTGAAACAACAATAACAACAACAATCTAAAGAATTTAAAGTGAAAACACAGTACTTGAACATCCCGTTCAAGACCCAGAAAGGGCAGCATGTAACAAATGCCGATAATAACGACACAGCCAACGAATTACTCACTAACATAGATAAGAACACACATATATACACAACAATACACTTTCTTATATACACTTGTAACTATACTGCATATAATTGCAATAAATACATTGCAACTGCAGTGCATGGTGCCTGTTCCCCCCCCCCCTCCATGCCCCAACAAAAAACCTTGAAATGCAATTCAAGGGAAACGACAAACAAGAAACGAAAAAGAATAAAAAAACAAACTTAAAAGAATAATAATTAAAAGACCAACAAAAGAAAATCGAACAAAAAGTAGTACAAGCAGATAAATGCTGATGGGAATGAGGAGGTGCAGGAAGGAATGACAAACATTGCCAGTACCTCACTAACATCGTCTTTGTCCGTCGTGCTCGTCTCCCAATTGGGACAATATTTACACTCAAGGCACGAAATCCCGATGTGCGCGATCAACATTGAGGATAAACAGCAACATCAACAACAACAGCAGCAACTAAAAAAATATCAACAACAACAACCAAGTGCGTATCTTATGGATAAGAAAAAAAAAGAACCATACAAAACATTATTTGGCCTTGAAATTTATAATAAATATATACTATATAGTTGTTTATACTTTACACGGGTTGGCAAGATGGATGGATCAGACTTTTTTCACACACACAGTTGCGGAATGGTGTCGCAACAAACAACACCATGTTTTTCTTATGTTTATATAGTTTATTTACAGATGTACCATATAAAGTATAAAAATAAATAATAAAAATATATAAAAAAAAATTCTCAACTACGAAAACATGCCGGCCAAAGTAAAGGCAGAAAGAAGTATCAAGAGTTGTTTTCTTCGCCCATGACATTTGCTGCCAAAGATCAAGTGTGTTAGATGTTTAAACAATCCGTTCCCAAACTATGGGTATACTGTGTGAAATCAATTAAAGCGCTCCTAAAAAACACTTTGATGAAGACCATGACGATGACGATGACGATGACGATGACGATGACGATGACGATGACGATGACGATGACGATGACGATGACGATGACGATGACGATGACGATGACGATGACGATGACGATGACGATGACGATGACGATGACGATGACGATGGCGATGACGATGACGATGACGATGACGATGACGATGACGATGACGATGACGATGACGATGACGATGACGATGACGATGACGATGACGATGACGATGACGATGACGATGACGATGACGATGACGATGACGATGACGATGACGATGACGATGACGATGACGATGACGATGACGATGACGATGACGATGACGATGACGATGACGATGACGATGACGATGACGATGACGATGACGATGACGATGACGATGACGATGACGATGACGATGACGATGACGATGACGATGACGATGGCGATGACGATGACGATGACGATGACGATGACGATGACGATGACGATGACGATGACGATGACGATGACGATGACGATGACGATGACGATGACGATGACGATGACGATGACGATGACGATGACGATGACGATGACGATGACGATGACGATGACGATGACGATGACGATGACGATGACGATGACGATGACGATGACGATGACGATGACGATGACGATGACGATGACGATGACGATGACGATGACGATGACGATGACGATGACGATGACGATGGCGATGACGATGACGATGACGATGACGATGACGATGACGATGACGATGACGATGACGATGACGATGACGATGACGATGACGAATGACGATGACGATGACGATGACGATGACGATGACGATGACGATGACGATGACGATGACGATGACGATGACGATGACGATGACGATGACGATGACGATGACGATGACGATGACGATGACGATGACGATGACGATGACGATGACGATGACGATGACGATGACGACGACGATGACAATGACGATGACGATGACGATGACGATGACGATGACGATGACGATGACGATGACGATGACGATGACGATGACGATGACGATGACGATGACGATGACGATGACGATGACGATGACGATGACGATGACGATGACGATGACGATGACGATGACGATGACGATGACGATGACGATGACGATGACGATGACGATGACGATGACGATGACGTTGACGATGACGATGACGATGACGATGACGATGACGATGACGATGACGATGACGATGATATTTGAGATGACAATATGGATATGGATATGGATATGGATATGGATATGGATATGGATATGGATATGGATATGGATATGGATATGGATATGGATATGGATATGGATATGGATATGGATATGGATATGGATATGGATATGGATATGGATATGGATATGGATATGAATATGGATATGGATATGGATATGGATATGGATATGGATATGGATATGGATATGGATATGGATATGGATATGGATATGGATATGGATATGGATATGGATATGGATATGGATATGGATATGGATATGGATATGGATATGGATATGGATATGGATATGGATATGGATATGGATATGGATATGGATATGGATATGGATATGGATATGGATATGGATATGGATATGGATATGGATATGGATATGGATATGGATATGGATAGGGATATGGATATGGATATGGATATGGATATGGATATGGATATGGATATGGATATGGATATGGATATGGATATGGATATGGATATGGATATGGATATGGATATGGATATGAATATGGATATGGATATGGATATGGATATGGATATGGATATGGATATGGATATGGATATGGATATGGATATGGATATGGATATGGATATGGATATGGATATGGATATGGATATGGATATGGATATGGATATGGATATGGATATGGATATGGATATGGATATGGATATGGATATGGATATGGATATGGATATGGATATGGATATGGATATGGATATGGATATGGATATGGATATGGATATGGATATGGATATGGATATGGAAATGGATATGGATATGGATATGGATATGGATATGGATATGGATATGGATATGGATATGGATATGGATATGGATATGGATATGGATATGGATATGGATATGGATATGGATGTGGATATGGATATGGATATGGATGTGGATATGGATATGGATATGGATATGGATATGGATATGGATATGGATATGGATATGGATATGGATATGGATATGGATATGAATATGGATATGGATAACGATAAAGTATCATCTTATACATGTTAAAAATGCACATCCAACATATATTACCTTTATAATAGAATATATATATTTTATATAGAACAATATATATATTATATGTATAGCTTGGCCGTGGCCGTTTTTGGTAGCTGTTTAGAGTAAGAGCCAGTGAATCCCCGTTTTTCGAATCCCGGTATTCATTGGCTCGCATTTTCGAATCACCATCTACCAGAGAAAGTTTTTTACCACAGAATTAAATTTTTGATCGGCCGTCACCTCTCTTCAGACAATGGCGAGAAGAGATTATAGAGTAAACATGAACATGAAATTAAGCTGTTCCTACAAGTTGGCATAAAACTTGTAGGTTCAATTCTCATTAAAATTCAAAAATTTAATAACAACAAACAACACAAAAGATGATAAGAAGTTCAGTCCTTTCAAGGGCTGAAATAGCATATTTTTTTATGTTTGCTTAGTCGGTATGAAAAATTATATATTATTCATTAAGTCACTAGTGATTTCGTTGATTCAAGTTCATGAGTACCTAGAAAGCATATTTAATACCTAGAAGTAGGCCCTGTGTTGTCCCTGAGCCCAATCCAAACTTTGGTGGGTAAATTTTTTCCACATTGACTTTGTTTTGAGCCACTGGAATCTTTATCATTAAATTATTATGATGCTTTGGATTGTGCTTTGGAGCTGTAGTAGATGAACTCTATTGTTATTGCAATTTCTGGAAATACTTATTATTCTACACACGGCTTTTTACTCATAAAATGAAAACAACAAAAGATTTTTCGAACATTACTTTTGTTATTTTTGAAGTCATTCAATATCTACAAATTTCAAAACAACTTATTCGAAATGGCCACCATTTGCATTCCAACACGAGCAAAGACGATCCGGCGAGACATCCATCGTAGCATGCACGACATGTATGTATTTAAATTTGCCCACTGTTTGGACAAGAGCGTGGTTTAGAGATTAAATATTTGGTGTGTCGAGTAGATACCACCTAGCACAAGCCACAATTTTTAATCCAATGGATTCAGGTCAGCGCTATCCTCTATCAACTGATCCGTGGAAATAAAGTCCGGTGCATTGTTATTGAGCCACTCTTGGGTCAATTTATCCTTATGGGCCGCAACAGAAATTTGTTGAAAAGTCCACAGCTTATTTTGAAAAAAATGTCCTGTTATGAGGCTTTTACAACCAATTCCAAAACATCAGTACTTTCAAACATCATACACTTTCGCAACAGTTGTTACTCATTCTTTATAAAAATGGAGCTTGGTGAACTCATCAAAGGGGCATCCCCATCAAACCATTACAGAAGCCGGGTGGTGAACTCTCTGAACTCTAGGAACGAGTTCTGCTGCATGTTGTGATTACAGAGCATACACTGTACCATTATTGATACACTGCATGCACTGTATAATTCTTGATACTCAAGCGGTACTTGAGAAGTAACGCTTTGGATTTTCGCTAAGGTTGTTTCTTTAATGCTACCGATAGAAAGTGCCCGGCGTGTCTTTTGTAATCTCTGAGGCCTAAGGTATATTAAGGAATGCGAGAGATCAATTTAGGTGAGATATTCATCTCCCGTGACAAGATTTTCTGCTTTTGCAGCGGTTTTCACTTGATTCAAAACTTCTCCACCTGGATGGCACGTGGTGTTCTTGCAACACGCGGACGGCCAGATTTTGGGCCCTCGATTATTCCATCAGTATGCTTGAACAACTTCGCAGTACAATACACATCCTTACGAGTGACTCCGAAATATATCGCCTTATTCCTAATGATCTATTTATACCAAAGTAAATGTTTAGTATAATTTTTTTTTATAAAAATTAAGGTATGCATTCTGTGAAAAATAAAAAGTTACCAACAAAATGCCGGATTTTAAAAAGCTCTAACGAAGAACGATCGCAAAAAAGAAAAAGTGAAGAAAATAGCGAAAGATTCGCCAGTTTAAACATGGTTCAAATTGAAAATCTCTTACGAAGAACGATCGAAAAAAAGAAAATAGTGAAGAAAATAACGATAGATTCGCCAGTTTAATCATGGCTCAAATTGAAAATCTCAGAATATAAAATAAAAACTCTTGAACCGACTCACAAAACAGTTGCCCATCACTGGTGTCTAATGAAAACAAAATCGTTTCGAAAGGAACCGAAAAAGTTGTTGGCCATAAAATTTAAATTGCTGCCAGAAACATAATGAATCAGTTGCTTCTCTCTACAGTTTAGAAGAAAATAATAAAGCTAACACGAGTTCAAAAAAACAGATTACAAATGATGGCCTCCACATGCAACACACGGCATGCCCACAGCACGGCCTATACCGTGCTGCAGCGACGTCTAAGTCAGACACACCACACCATACACCAAATATGCTCACTACTTCTAATTTGCAAAACAACTCACAGAATATCCATTTTCAGAAAAAGATAATAAACTGCATGTTAGATTCTTTTCTTTCTTTGGATTTTTTTTTTTGTCTGTTGCCATGTGCTTCGATTTTTGGTCATGGGCTTTGAAACCGGCTGACTGTAACTTGAACTGCATTCGAATGGTGGAAAGAAACTGCAGTCAAAAAACAATGCAACCATTAGTTTCAAGTTCAAGAGATCATTAAAAAGGGCAGACAATGGTTTTGTAAGTAAAAAATTGCATGCAGCCCAAAACGATGGCTAAACTAAGCAACAAGCACAAGAACCTTCAACTTGAAGTTGCCCCAGAGCCAACAACAAAAAGTAGTTAAAAAAAATGACAAACCAGAACAAAAAACTGCGCACGAACTGCATTTGTCGAGATTTTATGCAAAAGAAAATGATTTGAGGCAAAAACTATAAAAGTCTAAAAAAAGAAACGTTTGGGCAGCATGTTAAAGGCATGAAAGTCAGACAAGCCAAGAGAAAAAGACGATGCTGACTCCGGCTGGCAATCAAGATAAGAGTCAAGTCAAAAAATTAGATAGACGAGCAACAGGCTCCGAACGAGAACTAAAGAAAATGATTTATGATCTAAAAGGCAGACAACTGACAGACAGACGGACTTTCAGCGAAGAGTGGGCGGCAATTCGCTGTGCACTGTGCAGGCTATTGTGGGCGGAAATGTGGCAACACTTAGAAGCCTGATCGAATTGAAATGAAGATGGTGGAGTGTTGTGAAGTTTGCGCTGAGCAAACCAGGCTGCTGGGAATGTGTTGGGCTAAATTTGTTGATTCAAATTTATTGTCTCAATTAACGTATAAAATAGCAAGATATTGAAATTTAAAAATGACTAAAGAAACCTGCGTCATTTGCGATCTAGATTCTAAGTGTAGATACGCAGAACTAACAACGAATTATAAATCGCATTAAAACATTTTGATCCAGCTCATAGCTAGATGTGGTTTAAGACATTGTTGACTACAACTCTACTGAAAACCAACCTCTACCTGGTTATAAGTTCTTTATTTTGTACCCTTGTTTGTTTGTTTGTTTTCTTTTGATATCTTTGACCTTAATCTGTAGTGACAGTTTTTAGATACTTTTAGTTTTATTAAACTTTTAAAATGTGAAGTTGTTTTAGTTGTTATTGTTTCTAATTTACGCATGCGTAGCATCAATAGAGCAACAAAAACTGTCATTGTTTGAGTCTACGATGTTGCTGTTGTTATAGGCAACCACAGCAACAATAGCAGCAGTCGCTTATGATAAAAAGAAAAAAAAAAAAACAAAAAACGAGAAAAACTATATCGATTAAAAAAAATTCTTTCAAGCCAACGAAGCAGAATTTAATCCAATTAAACTAAAGATTTATGAAGTTGCAAGCGAAATCTGTAGAAAAAAAAAAAACAAACAAGTTATAGAGTTGTTGTTTAGTTTTTTATTTATTTTCTTTTCTATCGTATCGTTTTGAATTAATCGTTTTTTAAAAGAACGTAATATCTATACGGAGGAAAAAAATTTCAGAAAGGTTGTACAGAAAGCAAACCATTCTCAAGAATTTTTTAAAAGTTTCATTGCACTTATTTTACTCATAATTCACTTTTTGCAAAAATAAATTATGTTTCATAATCGATTTCTTAGCTGAAAAAATGTGTATTTTATAATAAGAATCTTATGAGAATAATAATGCAGTTTTCACTTGCGATATAAAACAAGAATTTTGTTAAAATTCATTGCCTTAAAAAAAAATGTTACGGTATTATCTTTTAAAATTTAAATGAAATTAAAGGCATGCTTTCCAAACTAAAGGATATAAGATATCCTCTCCAAGCTATAGCCCAAACATATATACTAATCTGTGAAAAAAGCCCAAAAATTTCGGTTCAAATTTTTCTTCAATTCGCCAAAAATTATAAATGAGATTTGATTTCGTGGCAATTAAAAAAAAGTTGTTAAATAAAATTTGTCAAAATGTAGAAAAACTGTGAAATTAATTTGTATAATTTGTAATTTTTTCTTAAAATTGCTATAAATTATACTTTATGCCAATTTCAGAATATGAATGAAAAAATTGTGAAATTTAAAATTGAAAAAGATCAGCTTGTTATGTAGAATATAACAGCTTCCGAGTGCACAAAAAAAAAATTGCATTATATGTGAAGGTTATTTTGGAAAAAAATAAAACGGTGGCGAAAGATGAAAGTTCTCTCCTAAATTTTTGTATCATCATGTTTTAGCAGCTATTTTGCTTGTTGTCAATCATCTGTATAATATTTTGACAACTAACCTTATGATATGCTTTTTCAAATGATACAAATAAATTTTTCGTGCATGCTTTTAGGTTGAAAATTAAATGCTTGAAAGACATTGGTTTGTGTTTGTGATATACTAGCAACAGAGCGAAACGCGTTGAATATTAATTATATATTTTTGACTTAATTGAAAATATCAATGTAGCATAACACTAGAACGTCCGACTCTTATTCGATGCTTGCGACAGTCTAAGGTTCAATGCCCGCATGTGACATTAATCGTGTTACATTAGGCAGTGGAAATTTTCATATAATTATTTGCTTTTGACATTATTGTAAGATTCACGAATAAAGCTACCTTGAAAATTTTCATATAAATTGAAAACGTTGCACCAGCGTCACAAAAAGAGACCTTGAAATTTAACTCGCCGCTAAATAAGTCTCACTTCAAAAATTAGGTATTGCGAAAAAAATTTAAATTTAAAAAAAAATGTTGTCTTAAATGGTTTTCTAATTTGCGAGGTATATCCCATATGTTCTCAAAACTTAGTGCTTCGATCAAAATTTGTATACCCTAAACCCTTTCAGGGTATATTAACTTTATGCAGACGCTTATAACGCATAGAACGAAGCGAGTCCGGTATAGAAAAGTATATATTATTGATCAGGGTCACCTCGTGAGTCGAGCTATTCATGTCCGTCCGCCCGTCCGTCCGTCCGTCCGTCCGTCCGTCTTTGTGCTGTCCGTAAGCACAGGATAAAAAAATGAAGTTGAGATAATTGCATGAAACACGATACACATAGTCACATGAACGCAAGGATATGCACTATTGAATATTTTTGGAATCCGCCCACGGGCACGCCTTCCTCCCATAACACCCAAATATTGAAAACTGCGTAACTAAGCTCGTTATTAAGTTACTACAATAAAATAAGGTATGTATGTACTTGACATCAAAACAAAGATTTCTTAGAAAAATGGGTGTCATCCACCCACATACACGGCCATCTCCAATACAACCCAAAAATTGAAAACTCCATATATAAGCTTCTGTTGAACCTACAGAGATAAAATTTGGTACGTATGTTTTTTTTTTAACAAAACAAAGACGTTTTGAAAAATGGACTTCATCCGCCCACGGACACGCCAACCTTTCATACAAACCAAAAACTTGAAAACTGCATAAATAAGCTTATGTTTGTCTTACAGAGATGAAATTGTGTATGTATGTATTTTGTACAAAATCTAAGACATATACAAAAACTGGGCGTGATCCGCTCACAAACACGCCCACCTCCCATACTTACTTACTTACTTACTTAGATGGCGCTTACAACCGTTGGTCGGTTTTGGCCTGCTCTAAGAATTTGCGCCAGCCTCTTTTGTCGCGCGCTTGCTGGCGCCAGTTGGAAACTCCAAGCGTCGTCAGGTTATCCAATGCCTGGTCTTTCCAACGGAGATGCGGTCTTCCTCGTCTGCGTTGGCCACCGCTGGGTACCGAATCCAATATTTTTTTCGCTGGAGCTTCGTCGTTCATTCTCTCGACATGACCTAGCCAGCGAAGCCGCTCTATTTTAATACGCTTGACTATATCGATGTCGGCATATAGCTCATACAGCTCGTGGTTCCATCGTATTCGGTACTCGCCATTGACGCAGATTGGACCATAGATCTTGCGAAGGATTTTTCTCTCGAACGCTCCCAAAGTCCTTTCATCAGAGCTGCTCAACGTTCAGGTTTGTGATGCGTATAGTAGGACGGACATGATTATTGACTTATAGAGCGTCAGTTTTGTTCGTCGAGAGAGAGCTCTGCTTTTCAATTGCCTACTGAGCCCAAAGTAACACCTGTTGGCAAGAGTTATCCTTCGTTTAATCTCAATACTGATATCGTTGGAGGAGTTAATGCTGGATCCCAGGTAAACAAAGTCCTTCACTACCTCAAAGGAGGTGTTGTCAACAGTGACGTGGTTTCCAAGACGCTGGGACTGTTTGTTTGTTGACACGAGATACTTCGTTTTATCTGCGTTCACTGCAAGACCCATTCGACTCGACTCTTTTTCTAGCTTGGAGAATGCTGCACTGACTTCGCGCGTATTTTGGCCAATGACGTCAATATCATCAGCATACGCCAGCAGCATAACACTCTTATAGAAAATTGTGCCGCTGCGTCTCAGGCAAGCAGCTCGGATGATCTTCTTCATGACTATATTAAAGAAGTCGCACGATAAGGAATCACCTTGTCTGAAACCTCGCTTGGTATCGAATGGAAGAGAGAGGTCCTTCCCGATTTTCACTGCGCTGCTGGTGTTGTACAGTGTCATCCTGCAAAGACGTATTAGCTTCACAGGAATACCAAATTCAGACATGATGGAGTATAGGTGACTCCTTATTGGACTGTCGAAGGCGGCTTTGAAATCGACAAAGAGATTGCTAATACTCGATTCATAATACTTATAAACTGAAACCAGATACCTGATAATTGATATCTTATACAGTACAACTTCTACAGTCCGGACATGTGCCAATTATACTCCAATAATTCTGATACTGCCATAATTCGGACAGTTCCAAATTTTTACCTCTACAATCCGTACAAATTTGTTTCTTACCTAGCAGAAAATGGATCGATCCGTCTTCGAGACATGTAAGTTTCTTGCAAGACAGATCGATCCCTTTCCATAGGTGTCTTTGAAGACATTTTTAACAAAATTCCACTTTGGCTTGCAAGACATGTCGTTGAACTGCCTTCAAGGACGAAATGCATCCATGAAATGCTTTTTGTTAGCTTAAAATGTATATATTTATTTGTTGCTGACAATATAATAGGGGTATTCTCGCTGTCTTGCAAAACCCTTGCAAGGTGTAAGAATTGCAAAAGTTGCAGAATA
Source organism: Tetanocera ferruginea (assembly GCA_958299015.1). Classification (NCBI taxonomy): domain Eukaryota; kingdom Metazoa; phylum Arthropoda; class Insecta; order Diptera; family Sciomyzidae; genus Tetanocera; species Tetanocera ferruginea. The sequence continues at coordinate 144,451,863 of OY282642.1, forward strand.
TTGCAACCCGTGCATCGACACAACAACAAAATACAAGCGATAAAAGTTTTGCAATTCGTGCAATCTGTGCAACAGTGATACCCATGTTTTGAGTGGACGTGCAACCGTGCACTCTGATTGAGACAAATTTGTTAATTTTAGTTCGTGTGCGTTAGAGTAAGTATTTAAATTTTTTTTGTTTTCGCCTGTTCGCGGCATTTCTTTTAATATTCACAATATTTGTGATTTTGTGCGCTCCCACAGTGTTGCATATTTCAGTATTGCAAGGTTGCATTTTCACAAATTTTGCATCTTTGCTATACTGCGAGAATATTCCTAATGACTTGTGCTTCAGAACGTCAGCGTTCGCTCTGAGTCTTCGAGACGGTTTTGAAGAGTTCGTCTTTGAGGATTCATATTCCAACTGGGTAAGCAAAAAGGCAGTTATTTTACCGTTTTTGATTTCGCACACTTATTATTGTATGTATGTATTGAAGTTATCAAGTAGGCTGTGCAATTGTTGCACGAATTTAATAGTCTTGTTGTTACATATACGAAGCAAACTTCTGTTTCCTAGTAAGCGAAAACTTATTTAAGCGTGCATTTATTTCATTTTTTTATTATAAACGCTAAAATCAAGTGATATTTTTCAAGCAAAGTCTGAAAGAGGGTAAAACTATTAGGCAGGTTGCTGAAAAATTTAAAATTCCCAAGTCAACGATTTTTTTATATAAGAAAGAACAAAAAGAAGATAAACGAATTCGTTTCGACAATGTATCATGGACAAGGTAACATTTAAATCGAAGTAAATGAGTTATATTTGAAACCATTTTCAAAATAGAAATGTTTATTTTGAATAAATTTGTAAACAAATTCTTTTTTTTTTAATAAATATATGTTAAACAAATTGATAACTTTGTTTTATTTCATCAATATTGCTTCAAAAATGTTAACTTCTATAGTCCGGACAACCTCGATAATCCGAACGACCCTAAAACTATGTGTCCGGATTCTCGAAGTTGTACTATATATAATACTATAAACCTAGTGCTTATATCTATAACTGAAAACTTATGCCTAGTATCTGATATCTGATATATGGTAAGATACCTAATACTTGATACATTTTACCTAATATATAATACCTGATAACTAATATCTGATGTATAATACCTCATATTTGATATCTAATATTTGTTACTTAATTTCTGATAAATAACACCTAATTAATGATTCTCAATGACTAGTACCTGAACCAAATATTAGATACCTAAATTCTAATAGATAACAAAATTATACCTAATACCAGATATTGATTTCTGTTATCTGACACCTAATATATGATAACTTATTCTTGACAAATGATACCAAATATATGATACCTAATACCGGTTGCCTTAGTATATGCAATACCTGTAACCTTATAATTAATACTGATGGAAGAAATATCTTTCAAAGACATTTTAAGAATATGCAAACCAACTGCAATAAGCTTGCGAAAATCTTCCTTTGAAGTCATCATAATTATTATCATTCGAAATATTATGCCAACTAATGCCAAATGAACTCTCGATTTTCATTTGAAAATATATGTGCTTTTATGACTAATCTTTGCACCAGGCAAAAATTATAATGCATTTGTTAAGCAAACATAAAAATTGCAGCTGCAACCATTTTCCACCAACTAAACAAATATTAGAGCTAGCAACAGACACAGGAACGAACTTCCGGTTGTTTCGCACAAACAACAACAACAACTCAAGCAAGCAGCGTAGTCTTTGTATTGCTCTCATAATTGCAGCACAAACGAGCGTCACTAATTTATTTGCCACCTCCGGAAGGAATAGGTGCCTGCCCAGAACACTCACACACACACCAATGTGTGTAAAGATATGTGCGAAACCGCAAAAGTCAAGAGACCTCAAGACGATGTCTAATGATGATTATGATGATGACGATGATGGTGATGGTGATGGCGATGGTGATGTTGATGTTGAACACAGCAGCGCATGCAAAATAGTGTATTTTGGAATTGGCTGCAATTGCTTAAAGAAGAAGAGCAGGACATGGGACGTGTGCTGTAGTTCAACAAACACCTTCTAACAAGCGACCAAAGAACTTTGTGTTTGGAATTCTGCGAACTGTGGCTATTTATGCACACAAGTGGATTTTAGAATGCATTCATTGTGGTAATTAGCATGCGGAAAAATACTAAATTTGTTCAAGTTAATGTAATGGTCGGAATGGTAGACAAAGCAGCAAACATTATGCGCCATGGTGTTGCAGCTGTACAGGGTGTTGTCTGATCTTAATTAGTTTATTTTTTTATTTGTTAATTAATATAAACTTTATAAGTATTGATGTCATGATACATAAGAACAGCTAATGATAAATTTTAACATCTAACTTTTTACGCGTAATCGCGTAATAGCTTAGTTGGAAACAATAGCATGCATTGAAATATTTTAGAAAAGCTTAGTATTGCCACCAAAATTTCATCACACAAAATTTCTCAAAATGCGTACACAATTCCACTGCAAATAATATTTTCCACCTGAACATAACAAAAATACGACGACACATGTTTACGTTTTCATTCTTAATTGTTTAATTTTTGTTTATTTTTGTTATTGGAGCGGATGTTCAGATAATATTGATCAGATATTATTAATATTATTATCAATATCATTTTCATTACCACGCAATAGCCTTCTTAAATCATGCATTTTATTTGTATTTTTTTTTAAGATAAGAATAATTGTTTAGCGTAAAAATAATTTCTTTGAAACTCTGTTTCCTTTGAAGTCGAAAAAATACCCGCAAATTTATTTTTAACATAAGTGATCATCTTCAAACTCAAGGTGGTACACATATACCGAATAGATAATTCTCAAGTTGCTAGCCAGTTGTTAATCGATAAGAATTGTGAAAATTTTATGAAAACTATAAAAGACTTACGATCTAGTCAAAAAGTGATAATTTTAATTGACGGTTTGCAATAGACAGTCTAAAAACAAAAACCAAACAAATTCCAAAAAGATGAATATTCGCAAGTATCTCACTTTTATCGCTGTGCTCGTTTTGTGTCTGTTGGTGTCACAGAGTGACGCTGGTTTGGGCAAAAAAATACGCAAGGGTATTGTGAGTATCAACAAAAATTTAATTCATTAGAAAACTTATGAAATTCACTTGATAAATAAATAAATTTCATGCCTTGCAGAAGAAACTAAAGCATACCATCCATGAAACTGCCAATACTGTTGTTGACGCTGGTAAGGTTGCTGCCGGCGCTGCTGCTATAGGCGCTATTGCGGGTTAGAATGTAGCGACGCGTCGCTATAGGATCCATCCTTAAGCATGTACCTGTAAATAATAACTAGCTTAGGGAAATAGTAGGATATTAACAATATTAAAGTTTCATAAGAAATCTTAACACTAAATAAAAATTTAACCAAGTTATTTAATTTACATTCAAAAACTGGCTTTTTGATTTCATACTTACCCAATGTGCAGGAAGGATCAGTTTCGAATTCGAGATGGACTTACTTTTTCGTATATTTTATCCGAAACGGATTGCGTTTTGGGTCCGAACTCATACTTTTTCGGATGAAATTCATTTTGAAAACGCGAATTGCTTTTTTCACCTTTCCGTATTCATTCCGATCTCGAAACGATATCCATTAGTTTTATACTCTTTTTAATTGGCGCAATTAGAAAAGTTTCCGAAAAATATCTTGTATATCAAGCCTATGATCGAAACTTGTACATGTAACTTGTTCACTCATCATAATTATTTTAAATTTCTATCAAGTAGCTCTCAATCGGAATGAAGGAGAGCTTTAGGTGCATGTGATACTGTGCTACTGATATAAGGAAGCTATTAAAAGTAAAATTAAATTCCGAATTTTATATCGAATCCCCGATTCATATCAAAATAAAATATTATATATGATAACAACTGACAATTGTATTGATTCAGGTTCAACAATGACAAAACAATGGTTAAGGGCGGTTAATGGTTATCAAAAACGTTTAATGACTCCTCATAGCGTGGAAAGTGCATTTTTAACGAGTATTATCCGGTCTACAATTTTCTAGAAAGTATATTTTCTATCCGACAAAGTAGAGCGAGCAGTGATATTGGCGAATGACCAATTTCAGTGAACTTTGAACCCGAATATCTTAAGCGCGTACATCGCAACTTATTTTTGACATGTTGTTAGTTGTGACAGAAAATATTCTTTCGATGAGAACTTTCCAAAAATGCATGAAGCTTTGGGGTTAAAAATCTTTCTTCTCTTATGTAGAAGATTATATTGAGGACATTTTTAACTCAATGGCTCTAATTAAAATAATAGAAGATTTTGTGGTCTAAAAATTATTAAATGAATACAAAATATGTGTGTGGCCACTATGCATCATATACAAGAAACTTTAACCCAAGAAAGTAGAGAGTTATAAGAGGTTAATTAATTGACTCTTAAATATAGTCTTATTAAAAGAGTCCCACTTCATAAAATGGCTAGAGAAGATTAAATCGTTTTTAATGCAAGTTCGAAAAGAGTTCTTACCAGCAACTTATCCTACTATATCCATAGCACCATGCTACGACGAAAGGGATATTTGGTGGTGACAAACGGGAAATACAATTGAAAACACACATATTTTGTTAACGCTAATTTTTTTTTTAAGAAAAGACAAATGGCAGTTTGCTGTTTTAGAGATGTTCGGCAGATTTAGATTAGTTCTAATTTTAGTTTCATCATTATAAAACGATGTTAAATTGATTTCATTTAGACGAGACAATTTTGGGCATGATTATAAGTAGATCCAATGCATTTCACTGCAATGAAAACCAAATACCATTCTAAAGTGCCTTATATATAGGCATTTCCGCAGAAAAGTCTACCGTGACCAAAAAATTAAAAGTTAAACTATATTTTTTTAACTTGCATTATTAAAGAGAAATATTCAAAGTTAATTTAATTAAATATTTTAAATTTTTCTCATTTTGTAATGGCAAGATAACGGGCTACCAAGTTAAAGGTAAAGTTTTGATAAGTTTGTTTATTTCTATGAGCATTTTTTCTTTACAATTTCCATTTCTAAGAGTAAGTGTACAATTGCACTCTTATGCACAACTTTTGCTACAACAACAACTAACCGCAAAATAAATGCAAAAGAGCAAACAAATAGTCCCGGTTTACACTCTTCAATAGTTGACGGTCAATTTTTTCATATTCCATTTTAAACTTGACGCTTCAATTGACACTAGTCAAGAATTAACGGTCAATTTATGCCTGTTACGCCGTAAAATAACTGGAAAACGAACGAACGCAAAAAGAATTGCCCAAGAATTGACGGTATAGTCAATTTTTTTCTTTCGCTTTTGTTACGATTCCCGCACCAACGAACACAAGACTTGACGATCAATTCTTAACAAGTATAAACTGGGACATATCAATTAACGGTAAAATTTTGATTTGCTTGTAATGATATTCTGAGGTAACGTCACGCCAGTCAAAAAAGCATTTAGTTCTATTTTTTCTACGCTGATGTTTAAAAGTGCGTGAATTTTAGCATTTTAATAAAGTTAAGTAAATTTTATAAAAAAATCGTTAAGAAGAAAAACCGTTCATTTTATATTAAATTTGAAAAGTGACTAACGTCACGCCACATTGTTCGAAGTTTGCCTGATTTCGTTACTGATTTTGATTGCAGGTATTTTAGTGGAATTTTTTTCCAACTCTCATGGTCGATGCGGTAGTAGTTAAAAAAAAAATATAATATAATAGCGGATGTAACCCGGTGTTACTCGGGGTTGTTTCTCGAGCACAGAAAGAGGACGTTTTCAAAACTGCTCTCATTTTAACGTTTTTAAAATTATCAATTCAATTTTAAAATTTTTTTAAATTATCGTTTTTTTGGGGTTTTGCCCCCTCCTTCCGTCGAAAGTTTTTAGTCAAATTTCCGTAAAACTGTACCTGCCAGACATGGTTAAAACAAAAATGACATCTTCAACGGCTCGATCTGACGTCTGGTTTCTGAAGAAAATGGATAGCAATTTTCTCTTTTCATATAACATTTTCTTCAATTAGAATAAATTTTCACATTTTCGAAGAAATATTTCTTCACTTCTAGGAAATGGAAATTATCAATGTCTCTTATAATGACAAATATATTTCTCGCACAAAAAAAATCTCATTTATACAGAAAAATTTTTTGAAAATGAAAATTTTTTTCTATATTTTGATAAAAAATTCACTATGAGGAGTATTTTATTCAATAAAAACAAAATTTTTTCTCAAAAATAAAGAGTCTTTTTCTCTAAAATCGAATTAGTTTTATGTATTTCTCTTTTTCATAGAAGGATTTTATCATTTTTAGAGAATTTTTAGGATCGCATTTAGAGAAAAGCATTCTCTCGAGCAAGGTCAATACCATTTTTCAGTAAATATGATGCCATTTATCATATTCCGAGAAACTTTTTTCTGAGTGCAGTTTGAAAAGTCATTTCGAGAAAAATTTGTTATTTGTTCCTATAAGCATCGATTCTATTTTTGGATTGTCTTCGTTCAACTTAGGTTTTGGTCGATACTGTTTGGTTAATTTTTTTTTCATCTTTATATAGCTTCTGCTGGTATTCGTTAAACTTCTTTTCTTTCGTTGGGTCTTTGGTTCTTGACTTCGTTTCCCTTTGGCTCAATCCTTGATTTTTGTCGAAAGAACTTTTAAAAGCATAGGATCTTTTTCAGTAACAGATACAAATGAGCCGAACATAGTTGATTGAATAAAGCGCCCTCTCAAATTTAAATAGCCTTAATTCTGTTGCAGAGTCAGTGTTATTTCACAAACCAAATTTTATTAAAATTGATCAAGTCATTTAGGAGTTATTGAATCTTAACAATGCATTACTTAAAGCGCCCTCTTTCGGAAGTCTTTGGAATTTTTTATATTTTATGTTTTATCTTGGGTGCAGTTGAACGTTCATACAAAATTTAATAGAAATCGGTTTAGGCGTTTAGGAGTTATCGAGTCTTTAAAATGCACTACTTAAAGCGCCCCCTTACGGAAGTTTTTGGAATTTTTATAGCCTATTTTATCTTGGGCGCAGTCGAACCTCCATTCCAAATTTAATTGAAATCGGTCCAGGTGTTTAGGTGTTATTATAAAATGCAACGCCCACATACTTCCGCCCAATTTTTAACCTATGCTTTATCTTGGGTGCAGTTTAACCTTCATACCAAATTTCATTGAAATCGGTCCAGGAGTTTAGGAGTTATTAATTCTTAAAAACGCACGTCTTAAAGCGCCCTCTTGCGGAAGTCTTTGGAATTCTTTAATGCCTTTGTTTTATTTTGGGCGCAGTTGAACGTTCATACCAAATTTAATTGAAATCGGTCCAGGTTTTTAGGAGTTATTATATAGTGCCACGCCCACATACTTCCGCCCACTTTTATACACCCCCTATGTTCTTTCTCCCTATGAAAGGTACTCGGTTTCCAAATTTCAGCTCAATCGGATAAGCGGTGCGCGAGCCTATACGGAACAAACAGACAGACAGACAGACAGACAAACAAATAAACGCTTGATTTTTTATATAAGATAATAACTAAACTTTATGTTTAATTTACGTCAAATATTTTTTTAAAACAATTTTAAATTAAAATTTTCCGATGGGACTTTAAGTAATGTAACGCCAGTAACGTTACGCAAGATAACTAAGCCTAATAAAATAAAACCGAGAAAAGATTTTTTTAATTGGATAACTAGCAAAATAAACTTAAATTATGTTTTATTTTTCAAAAAAAATTTTTGCATAAAAATTCTTGCCCAATCGCAGAGTTTTGCAAATTTTATAATCTAAGTCGAAAACAACTTCTGTTTTTTGTAACGTCACGCCAGTGCATATTTTTTATTATATCCTTTAATTCTTAGAGTCGATTGTTATAATTATTTAACTTAATATAGTGCTACTTAATTTCTACGCAAATATAAAAAGTTTTTAAAACTTATGGCGTTTTCGTTTCTACCAAAAAATGTTGCCCTGTCGCAGTGCAAAATCTTTGCGATGTTGCCCGCAACCCTGTAAAAGTGACTTTAGACTTCTTCATTTTTTTTTTTTGTAATTTTTTCGTGCAAAACGTACATAACGCCAGTTTGAAAATGCCAATATGGCAATAAAAGAAAAAAAGCTAAACCTGAAGAGGTTTTAAACTAGAGATGTGTGCGTGTCACGACAAATCACGTCGTGATCGTGAACAAACCAATAAAAAAATCACGAAAAAATCGTACGCGTGCGTGATTGAATTTTCCTCGTACGTGATTTAAAAATTTGCATGTCACGACTTGTTTACAAAGTTCAATGGATTTTTAATGTTTCAAAAGTGTTAACTTCAACTATAATGATGGTCTGATGTTTTCATCTTAAGAATAATCATTTTGCTCCAAACTAATTTATGCATTAAAATATTTTAAATAAATAAGACATATCTATGTAAGATATGAATTAAATTTATGTTTCTTAATTAAAAATAACTAAATAAACTTTTATATAAATAATAAATAATATTAAAAACTTATGTGACTCATGAGTTAAAATGCCATCGTGATCGTGAGCCCAAAAATAACTTTTAATCATGAGCGTGCAAGATCACATCGTACGCACGCACATTGTACTCACATCGTGATCGTGAGTGATCGTGAGTCAAAAATTATTTTTAATCATGAGCGTCCATGATTTGAAGAAATCACATCGTGAGCGTGCGTGATCGTAAGTCAAAATCACTCACGCGTCCATCTCTATTTGAAACTTTTTCGCTTTAACTTCCCGTTAATTTTTCCGTATTGTTGCATACGCGGCTAAAACAGTTTCACTTCGAAAAATTACGGACTCAAATCATGTTGATAAGTTCGTTAGGTATTTTTCTTCGTTAGGTATGTTGCGTTAGTTTCGTTGTTTTGGGCTCAAACCACTTATCAAATCAACTTATCAATTCGCTTCGTTTCACTTAAGTGTTATATTGGCTTAACTACCCGTGATGATTCAATAATTTAAAGATTATCCCGATATTTGACGTCTGCTCACGTAGATAGATACCCTTATTTGAAGAGTAGAGCATTTTGAATGACACAAAAGTCCCACAGGTGCTTGAATATCTTACTATTTCTTAATACAATATATCGTTAGAGTTTTGAGTCAATACATTTTTTACTACTTTTGTATTTTGAAGATTCACAGCGTCAAAGCTTGAAATATTTTCACAAATTTATTGCCTTAAAAATTCAATGAAAGCAATGCATATGTACTTATTTTTTTTTTTCTAAGCAGTAAAATTTTCAAAGCACATACTTTTTTATAAAAAAAAAAAAAACAACAAAACACTGAAACATAATTTTTTTTTTTGAGGAAACCACAAAACCATGCTTGTCATTCATTTTGGAGAGAGAACAGTTTTTTGTTTACAAAAAATAAGGGTATGTCAAATATCGGGATAACATAAATTATTTTATTATGCTCCCCGTATAGTTTGAATTATGTTGTATACACGGCAAAAGAAGTTTTCTTGAAAAAAAAATTTTAATAAAAAATTGAGATTTTTTAGAAAAATTTAATTAAAATCTAAAACGATGATTTTTTTTTTAATTGTCTATTTTTTATTAATAGATTTCATTGTCCAAAGCTAATCGTTAAACATGTGTACAAGACCAAATTAGAAACCCACAGTGTTGTCCTAAGCAGCAATAGCACCGACAGCAGCGGCACCGGCAGCAACCTTACCAACATCTACAGCCACATTAGCAGTTTCATGAACGGTATGTTCTAGTTTTTTCTATAATTATTTTAATTTTATTATGACTGCAAGTGTCCCTTAAGTGATAAGTGTTACTTACCAAGCCTTTGTGTAGTTTTTTACCGAAGCCAGCTTCACCTTGTGATACGAACAGGCAAAGAACGAGTACGGCGATCAAAGCGAGATACTTGCGGAAATTCATTTTTGTCAAGAGTATAATTATAACGAGCATCGAAGTCTTTTATAGCAGAAATTTTTGAGAGACTTGCATTTAATACAATTCTTATCAGTGATTAGTGATTAGTTTTTTCCGTAATATTTTTTTTAAGAGAAAGTACTTTTCACTTTATATTGTCATATGTTTCATATAATTGACATTTGTCAAATATATCAATTTTCGTTCAAAAAGTATAATAATCGAATTATAAAATTATCTTTAGAAAATAACTCTCAATCTGTTAACGAAACATCTACTTTCAAATGGTTGAATGTGATATTCTTTTTGTTTTATGTGACATTTTGACATTTTTGACACAAAATTTAACATGTTCATATATACCGATAAAATAATCATGTTTAAAGATAAGTCACAAAATTGTTTCTTAAAAATAGTCTAAAACAGAACCACTTTAAAATTAAGATTTATACAAGAAAAGCTTCACATTGCTATTAACTTTTTACTCTTTTCTTTGTACACACTTTGTCTACACTGTTTTCAAAATAAATTCACAGCCGTAAAAAGTTATAAACATTTTTTACACTGAAAGGTGTCAATTAGGCCGTATCGAAAAATTTAGATCGTATTCTTAGAGGTCTCAAAAGTTGCTAATGTATTTTAAAAATTTCTAATGTAAAGTATTTTGAAAATTTCTGAACATGATACTGCCTAAAAATATTTATTTAATATATCAGCTTAAGACCACGATTTTTTTTTTCTTTTTCGATATTTTAAAAAAAGTTATTTTCTAGCATCAAATTTCTCAATTGGAGTTATGTCCCCTTTATGGTTATAATTTCATTAAAACACATTTTAAAAACAATTGTTTAGTCTTTTGAGACCAACTGAATGGTATATAATGTATTTTAACGATATTGTAACCATAAAGAAGATATAACTCAAATTGAGAAATTTGATGGTACGAAGTAAATTTTTTTTAAGTATTAAAATATAAAAAAAAATCGTGGTCTAAGCCTGACATATTAAATACATATTTTGAAAAAGTAAAAAAATTGCGTTCTAGTACACATTTCTCTAAAACAAGAGAATTGATATGCAAAAACTATGCAAATTATTAATTTATCATATTTAAGAAATACGCCAACACTATAATCAATGCCATCATAATGTAGACTCAATGGTTACAATCAAAAGTTATGTGCCATCTCGAGTATAACTTTCGCTTCGAATATCATTCAAACAGGATACTGTGGGTAAAAATCGTGAGTATCATCGTGTTCGGTATGATATTGCTAGTTAAACTTCATTTAAATTTTTTCCTTTAGACAAATGTAGTTTTTTTTTACAAAAATCAAAGCATTTTAAGATCGTTATTTTTTACTGTTTTTCTCAAAAAACAACTTTGTCCTTGCGGGGCAAGAAGATGTCCTTTTATTTTCATAAAATTTTTTTTGGCAGATCTTGATAACCACATGAAACTTTTGAGACCTCTTAGAATGTGAAATTCGAAAAAATAATGTAATTCGATACGCCCTAGTGTCCATTACCACCGCTTACCTACAAGAGATCTGCAATGAGTACCAAAAAAATTAGTATACTTAAGTCATGAGCCATAACTATTGGTGCAAATGTGTACTTATTCCAACTCAACAAAATACTTTGACTCATTCCCACTAAAACCAGAGAATACTCATAGTTCTCTAACATGTATGTGTGTCTGCAAATTATGACTTTATTGGATGTTGGTTAATAATCTGATTTGACTAACTTATTCATGAGAGAGGAATATAAGAACTATGAGTGAGTTGAGTATTATTTTGTGTTATGCTCTGCTGATGATTTTTGCTGTTTTGTTTACTTTTTGTGTGAAAAAATGAAAAAGCTGAGTATAATTTTTTGTTATCCTTCTTGCAAAACAGTTATTGTTTGGTTTGGCACGTGTTGCTGGACATTTACAATTAAATTTGGATGAAATGAGAAGAAAGCTGAATTAAAAATGACTCTAAGTACTTAAACCATTCCACTGAACTCGGTGTGTTTATTTGTGTTGTGAGTCATTTCGGTATAGCACAATAAATCCATTCTCTCAATGAGAGACCTGAGCACTACATCGGTTTATAACAACACAAAAATTATTCTTGTTCATTCATTCGCTATGTGTACCACTGTTGCCAGATTGAGGTAAATTTCCCTAAATGAGGTAATTTTTGACTAATTTTTTGGGCAGAGGTAAAAAAGGTAATTTTTGACTAAAAGTGGTAAATTTTTGCAATATAATTATTTTTTAGATTTCCAAATAGTTTCAGTTTTTTTGCACTTTTGTTTCCTCTCTGAATGTACTCACAAGCAGTGCCAAATTATTGGAAGCCCCCTTTTATATCAAAAAATAACAAATGTAGGACTGTTTTAATTTTTGATTTGCTGCAAATTTTATCTTAAAAACTAAGGAAATTGTTGAAACACACCAAGACAAAAGAAGTAATCAAATGTTTTGAATATTGCTTAAAACAATATCGGTTATAGAAAGAAATGACCAGTTCCTACAAAAAAGTTAATGGAAAAATGGATAAAAGAAGTCCCTTACACATCGTTAAATGGAAAAGTTGTTGGCAATAGGAAGAAACGAATTGTTCAAGGCTAGCAAAGAAATGTTTTATTGTGGAAATATTTTAGTGAAGTGAGTTATAACGACTGTTAATCATTGAAAACTTTGTAATTTTTTTTAGAAAAAGGTAAATTTTCTCAGAAAGTGGTAATTTTTTTCCCAAATAGTGGTAAATTTTAGATCGGCTCTCTGGCAACACTGATGTGTACCGCACACGAACAAATATGAGTGGATATGAGTGCAAGTTTTTCTTTGACTTAAATCCACTTATACTCTTTTTTGTGTTAGTCAACCAATGACTCAAAAACAAGAATAATTGCAGTTCTCTGTTACCTACTCGGTGTGAAGCCTGAACTTATTCGATTGGAAGGAAATAAGAAAGTTAATGAAAAACAGAAAAACATTTAAGTGACATTAACATTGACCGACAATTTAGCACATTGAAATTTCTCAAGACTGAAAGTGAAAAATCTAGAATTCAAGATAAATCAAGAGTTTTAAAATAAAATATAATTGTTCAAATCGAACTTAATCCAAAACGATGTTCATTTCGATAAAATTTTGCATTTTCTTAATAAAAACCAAACTAACTCATACTCATTTATATTCATACTCATTTATACTCATAATCATTTATATTCATACTAATTTTTGTTCATACTCATTCATATTCATACTTTTTTATATTCATACTCATTTATATTCATACTCATTTATGTTCATACTCATTTAAATCCATACTCATTTATACTCATAATCATTTATATTCATACTCATTTATACTCAAACTCATTTATATTCATAGTCATTCATAATCATATAAAAAAACAAATTGGCCACATGAGCACTTCAAACAACTTTGACAGAGCTTCTTCATATTCATACTTATTTATATTCATACTCATTTATATACAAAGTCATTTATATTCATACTCATTTATACTCATACTCATTCATATTCATACTCATAGTCATTCATATTCATTCTCATTTATACTCATACTCATTTACATTCATACTCATTTCTGTTCATACTCATTTATGTCTATTCTCATTTACACTCATACTCATTTATATTCATACTCATTTATGCTCAAACTCATTTATATTCATAATCATAAAAAAAACAAATTTACCACATGAGCACTTGAAACAACTTTGACAGAGCTTCTTCATATTCATACTCATTTATATTCATACTCATTTATATACATACTAATTTATATTCATACTGATTTATGTTCATACTCATTCATATTCATACTCATTTACACTCATACTCATTCATATTCATACTCATTTAAACTCATACTCATTCATATTCATACTCATTTATACTCCTACTCATTTATATTCATACTCATTTATATTCATACTCCTTCATATTCATACTCTATTATCTTGTATTCATTCACATTCATACTCATTTATTTTCATTTAACATATTCATGCTGATTTATATTCATATTCAATAAATGAACCAGGGATGAAATTTTAGGCATAATTGTGGTTTTCGGCACTTCCGAGACTAGACAACACTTTACGCACGTGCCTTTTCATTTCGACACAATTTCAATATCCCAAAATTGCAAAAGTTACATTGTTTTTTTCATACTGTCAAACTTCAAGCAGATTTTGGCTACGATCTACACTAAATTTTGCGATTTATTAGCTCCAACGTGATGGCCATTCCGATAGGAGTTATAATCCAGTAAAAAAATTATTATAGAAATTCAGTTTTTTGTATCATTTGGCGGTGCAGTCGATAGAATTTTGCAGCAGTGGACTGCGCTTGAGTATTATTTTGGACCGACGGATTTTGAAACACACAATAGCAATGCAAATATATTTTCGATAAGGGAAAACCTCCCCGACCCGTTGATAAAAATGTATATATTTTTTATCTTATATATAAAAAAATTGTAAACGACGTGAAAACTCAAATTTTTTTTTTATCTTTGAACCAAGGGTTTCAAGTGACAAACCTATTCATTTAAGTTTGCCTTAGCTCGGAAATTGGGAGATAGGTATGTAGGTGAGAAATGGAAATCAAGAGAAATAAGTGCGAATGTTTTATGTGCCAAACATCTCCACCACCAACTGCAACTTCCAAAGTCGTATATATTTAGGAATTTTTAATTTCAGTTGATTAGAAATAAGGAAAGAATTTAATTCTTTAAGAAAGATAAAAGCATAAGACCATAGGTAGACCAGGTTAACCACTCGACTACTGAGACCCCAAATATTTTTATTATAATTAAAGTACATATTAAAATACTTAACAACAAATAAACTAAATAAAAAATAAAATAATATGATTTAAAATAGATTTTTGTCTTAATAGGTTTATAAGGACTTAATGCTGTTGTTTGTTACTGTACTACTGTAGGCGGATGGCGTCCATATTTTGTAGATATATTCTTAGTTGTATCTCTGTAGAACAAATTTTAACCAATGTACAGAGTTTTCTCTTAATATTGGTTAAAATCTGGGAGAATTCCAGTTTACAGTTTAAATATTTCCAACAAATCCAATATCGTCCACTCGATTTCGTGTCAAATTTTATGTTTAAATTTTTTTTTATCTAAATTCGAGAAGAATTGTAAGTTTTCTTTTCAAAGAATATCATGACGAATTTTATTATACTGAAAACCCCTTTAATAAATTTCTTTAGAAAAGACCATTTTGATTTTATATTAATCTATTTAATATGAGTTAATTTATAAAAACTAATAATTTTATGTACAGCAATAAATTAGAAACACACAGTGATGTTTAACCAGCAATAGCGCCGACAGCCGCGGCACCGGCAGCAACTTTGCCAACATCTCCAACAACACCAGCAGTTTCATGGATGGTATGTCCCAGTTTTTTCTGAAAATATTTTAATTATTAAATTTAATTAGAATTAAATAGAATTTGTTGAAATTTTTTTACTTACCAAGCCATGGCGAAGTTTCTTGCCAAAACCAGCCTCAGTCTGTGATGCAAACAGGCAAAGCACGAGCACGGCGATGAAAGCGAGATACTTGCGGAAATTCATATTTGTTAAGAGTTGATTTTTTACGAACTGTCTTCTTAAACAATGTCAATAAAATTGATACATTTTGAGCCATAGCCAAAGCCTTTTATAGTGACAATTTTCGGAAGACTTGCACTTAAGAATTGTTATCACTGATTTGTTAATAGCTTTTTTTTTCAGAAATACTCTAAAGATAATCTCAGAGATAAAATAAAATTTAATAACAAGATGACGTATTTATATTTTGAACACTGTTTTTTTTCTTACATTGCCCTAAGATAAGGATAATTTAACTTGAAAATTCGTTACGTCAATAGGATGTTATGTTGAACTATTTTAATTTGAAAGTTGATTAGCATGAATGTGCCAAAATATTGGAAAATTTTTAATTCTGCATTCTTGTTGTTGTCTTCAAGTTTTAATGAATTTTTGGTAACAATTCTACGACAGAATAGTTATAAATATAGCGTGCATAACTTTATTTATTCCTTTAATTTTGTTTGCTTTTTCAATAAAAAAAGCATGGAGTACTCAATTGATAGTCTTTTTTTATTTACATTAATATAATGGCGTGGTGACCGTGGCATGCAGGTACAGTGTGTGGCTTAGCATTCTCGGAGCCCGGGTTCGATCCCCAGCCGCGGCGAAAAGTTTTTTTTCAATAAAAAATTTTACTGATCGGTCACCACCTCTCTGAAGACAATAGCAAACCTCAGAGAGTAAATAATGCCATGTAAAGCTTCTTGAGAACATGAGCCGTTCGGAGTCGGCAAAAAACATGTAGGTCCAGTTTTCGGTCAATTATTTGCAAACATTTAATAACACACACAACACAATTGATCATAAGAAGCTCGGTCAAAGTCCTTTCAAGGGCTGAAATGGCCAATTTGTTTTTTTAATATAATGGCGTGCATATTATTGAACATTGTCTTGTATCCCAGAATATGTCTTATATCATGTAATGAATTGAAAACCATCTAAAACAAAAATTATAAGCTTTAAGAACTAGGTTGGAGCTTCTGGAACGAATTGAACTACACTAAGAAAAAAACACATACCTTGCTCCGGTAAAAAATTTCTCTATTTTTGATAAAAGCAATTTTCTGTTTTCAAATAAAATTTTCTTCAATTAGAATAAATTTTCACATTTTCGTAGAAATATTTCTTTACTTCTAGGAAATGGAAACATTTTAATGTCTCTAATAATGATAAGTATTTTTCTCGCACAAAAAATTTCTCATTTATAGAGAAATTTTATTGAAAATGAAAAACTTTTCTTAAATTTTGATAAAATATTCACTATGAGAAGTATTTTTTTCAATAAAAACAAATATTTTCTCAAAAAAAAGTATTTTTCTCTAAAAATGATATATTTTTCTATTGCATGGTAGCTTTTTATCATTTTTAGAGAATTTTTAGTATCGCAATTAGAGAATAGCATTCTCTGGAGCAAAGTCTATGCCATTTTTCTCTATATATGATGCCTTTTTTATCATATTCCGAGACACTTTTTTCTGAGTGTAGGGCAACTCTACAAGCCCATCACTAGCGGCCAATATAACATCGTTTTTCAGGCAGATTTTGTAGTTTAATCACACATGTGCTGTTTCAAAACAAATTTTCACGATCATACCACCACTTTCCAACCTCCAAACAAACTATCACAACTCTTCGAAATCAACACAATGCTTGCACATTTATAGGGGCATCTCCTTAGCGTTATTTGGATGACATCACTTTGTTTGGGATGTAGCTAGAGTTTTGATCCGATTTTGACAAATTTTTAAAAATTTTAAATTTAGTTTAAATCATGTTGACAGACAGACGGAAAAATTGCTACATAAAAACCTTTCAATATAGAATAAAGTTTGAATTTAAATTTAAGTTTTTAAAATTTTTATAAGATCAATTTTTGTGGAATTTAAGATTTTGTATGAGAGGTCAAAAATTATGGCTGTTATCATGTCGACAGACAGACAGACCTATAAATAAAAACTACATAAAAACCTATAAATATGGAACAAAGTCAAGAAGATTTCTCTATGATTTTTACCCAAGAAGATTTTCTTCTTAAATTTATTGGCTTTGTCTTCTTAAGGCTTGACATGACATTTTTTAAAATATTGTATTTTAGTAAATATTCTTGAGATTCTAAAAAAACAAATTTCATGGGAAAATTCCTACGGGTTCAAAAGTTACAGCCGGATTGATGAGAGCGCATTTTTATTTTTCTTTGTTCACAACTTTGACGTTTATCTCGAAACCATGTTTTTCGTGCTGGTTGCTGCACTCCAGCGGGTTCATTATTTGACGAAATTTTTTTTTATTTTTTTAAACTTGATTCGCTATCGTATGACACGAGCTTTTTTCAATTTTTTTTCGATTTTTCATGAATTTTTAAAGTCAATATTTTTTTCCGAAAAAAAACACACTTCAAATTTGGAACATCACCAAAAATTGAAAAAATTTTTTTTAAAAAGCTCCTGTCATACGATAATAAATTTTGTTAAGATTTAAAAATGTCATTTTTTTTTCAAGATCGGACAATTATTGCGACTCCCAGCGCTACAACCACGAAGCCCCGTTTTTTTCTCTGCCGCCAGTTTGGAGCTCTATAAAACCATGTTGGAGTGAAAAATATATTTTTGAATTTTTTTTCTTGTAATTTGTTCAATTCTCTACAATAATAAAAAAAATTTTGGAAAAATGTTTGTTTTTGATTGAGTTATGAATTTTTAAAAAAAGGCCTGTTTTCTCTGCCGCGAATGTTATGCCCCACCTTAAATTTATTTAAGAAGAAATCTCATGCAGCTACTAGGTTTTCTTCTTGTTTTTGTTTAAGAGGAAATCTTGTACAACTACTATTTTCTTCTTAATTTTGTTTAAGAAGAAATCTCATATAGCTTTCAGGTTTTCTTTTTGATTTCGTTTGAGAAGAAATCTTATACAACCATTAGGTTTTCTTCTTTTTTTTCAAAAAGAAGTCTCATAATAGCGTTAGGTTTTCTTCTTTTCTTTCAGAAGGAATTTCATGAAGAAACAAAGTTTTCAACATGATTAGCTTTTCTTCTCAATATGAAATAAATAAATAGGAAATAACGAATAAACGATACATGAAGTGTAGGGGAATCATAAAGGACTTGAAAAAAGTCTTGAAAATATGGATTTTAGAAGAAATGAAGAAGATATTTTTTTAAATAAATTTAAGAAGATTTTTGCTGAAAAACAATAAGATTTCTTCTAAAAAAATACCTCTCCGCTTTCGTCGTTAATGTCCCGTGTTTTTAATACGTTTTAAGAAGACGTCTTATAGATTTTATGTGGCACTATTTTTCATGAATTTTTCTACACCTGCCAAGCCACCTTGTGACAAAGTTTTAAGCCCGCTACATTGCACGCGCTCGAAAGGACTCTTAGGTAGCGGTTATAGTGAACGCCGAGTCAGACAGGTAGGCAGACAGGCAATGTGAACAAGCGAGATAGATAGCTATCTGCATCTCGTTTTTCACACAGATTTCAGCCTGCCTGTCTGAATCGCGTTCACTATAATCGCAGCCTAACAGCTGTTCCCATCATCATGTGTCATATCATAACAATATGCTACATATATTTATAACAACACTAACGTTACATATATTATTTAAAAGTTTCTAGAAAACTTTGAGTTTGAAGCATTTATCTGATAAATGCATTTAGAAAAACAAAAATTATTTTTTTTATAGAAAAAATTGTTTATCAAATTTATAATTAACTTCGTTCAATATAACTATTTGTGTCCAAAATGTCTAATATTAAAAAAATTATAACATTATCTTTAATAAACAAATTTATCTCTAAAGGAAACATCTACTTGCAAATTGTTAAAAACGATATTTTATTTGTTTACTGCAACATTTTGACATTTTTGACACAAAATACAGCAAAATTCATGTTTACAGATAAAATACAGATAAATATAGATAAGTCACAAAATTCTTTGTTAAAAATGGATTAAAATAAAACCACTTATAAATAAATATTGATACAAAACGCTTCAAGTTAAAACAAAATAATAAATGTTTGTTCCATAATCTTTGTATGTAGTACTTAAGTACATGATAAAAGCTTTAGCTCAGCTTTAGGAATTAGGTCGTTTAATTTTACTTTTTCTTAATCGTTATTTAAAAAAAAGGGTTGACAACAAGATACAAAACTAAGATTCATTAGATGGTAAGTTGAGAGAAAAACTTGGCATTGGAAAGTAAAAGCTTTTTGCGCCAGGGATGCCAAGTTTTGGGAAATTAAGTCTAATGCAGGGAAAAGAGGAATAGAAGATTTTCCGGGAATTAACACTGATTAACTGATTGCGCCTGGCACTTATTTTTTTTCTATTTTACAAAAGCTTTCTTTTGCAAGTAAATAAGTACCAGACTGAAAAAAGTGTTCTTTCGACATAATTTTAAATTAAAAGTAAAGCAAAAGTGTTGAAAACATATAAAACATAACAAACATATACAAAATATTCAGTACTTAACTACTACAAATAAATCGAATTTTTTAAACAAAATATAAAATATTGATATTTTTCAAAAAATTATTAAAAATATTATGAAAATGACTTGAAAACACACTTGTGTCTAATTAATATTAATAATATTTATAATTGTACATTCTGATAAAAATTTGTTAAGAATTTCATGTATGAATTCACAAATAAAATTATATTCAATTATAGTTTGAAACTTATTCAGCACAAAAATGTACTTTACTTATGGATATCTAATGAATATAAAATAGATAATATAGACAAAATATTTTTTCGCCCAAAAACAAAAAATTCATTATAGCTTGAAAACAGAATAATTTTTGATAGCATCACTTTTAAATTTTAATCATTTTTCTCCAAATAAATAAAAATAAAAACTTAAAAAACGAATACAATTTCATAAATTGTAAAAAATAGCTTCGAATAATATTAGTTTTTTTCAAATTTTGATTTTAATCAGTATTTAAATTAAAGTATACTAAAAAAAGGAATGCATGAAGACAAATCAAATGATTTTGTGCAAATAATTGTTTCTAACTATGTTTGTGTGAAAAATTTAAATTAAGTTCAAGTTTTTGGAGGAATGATAGGAAAAGAGCATGTAGATCTTAACAAAAGAGAATAAATTTATAAATTAATTAAAAATTTAAAGGGAGAAAATAACGAAAAACTAAGCCGAATCGACCTTTACTGCGCAAGCGATTTTCAACTTTTCCACACATGAACAGATATGAACACAGAAATTCGATCAGGAAATGATGAAAAAACATGGGAAAAAATTAATATCGCCCGCTCAGTCGCTTGTCGCTTAGTGCGTGGTCGGCCCCATTAGAAACAAGTAAAGAAAGTGTAAAGTCGGTCTAGGCCGACTATGAAATACCCTAAACCCACTTTTCAAAAACAAAAAAAAAATTGTATTGGAAATGGGCTTGTCCGTGGGCGGATGAAGCCTTTATTTTTTATGCATTTAAATGTTGATGAAAAATGAACACATACCAAGTTTTATTCCTGTAGCTCACAGTTAATGCCTTTATTGTGCTTTCGCTATGGGAAGTGGACGGAATACTCCCAATTTTTGAGCACACCTTAGTTTTGGTATAAAATACATACATACCAAATTTATTTTCTCTATGACAAACATAACCTTATTTATTGCGTTTTCAATTTTTGGGTTGTATGGGAGGTGGGCGTGTCCGTAAGCGGATAACGTCCATTTTTCAAAAACATCTTTGTGTTAATATAAAACCCAAACATACCAAATTTTATTGTTGTAGGCTAATTATAAGCTGAGTTATGCAGTTTTCAATTTTCGCGTTGTACGGGAGGTAGGCGTGTCCGTGGGCGGATTCCAAAAATATTCAATAGTGCAGATCCTTGCGTGTATGTGATCATGTACCAAGTTTCATCCAATTATCTCAACTCCTTCTTCTTATCCTGTGTATACGGACAACACACAGACGGACAGACGGACGGACGGACGGACGGACATAGATAGCTCGACTCACGTGGTGACGCTGATCAAGAATATATATATTTTTCTATACCGAACTCGCTTCGTTCTATGCGTTACAAACGTTTGCACAAAGTTAATATACCCTGACCTTTCAGGTTTAGGGTATACAAAACAGTTATTCGTGAAGTAAGTCTCAAAAGTAAGAGATGCTATCCATAACGATTTCTGCATAACTTTTTTCTTTAACCGGATCCCTAGTTCAAACCTCGGGAAAAAGTTTTTTTGCCGACAATGGCAACCCTCAGAGTGTAAACAATGCCATTTAAAGCTTCTTGAGAGCATGAACATGAAATTCGTATAAACTCATTCCATGCGAACTCACCATACAGAGAATTATTTTTACTAACATACAGATCAGTGTCATCTGGTCATTTTCAAGCCTTTCATATTTAACTTTTACAGGTTTTTCCAATCATGACATTTGTATGACCTAACTATACTCAAAGAAAAAACCTTGACAAAAGCTTTCGTTGACTTAATAATGACAAAAAAAATATCAACTCAGCCTAGAATACCGTCAATATTGTTCGACGAACATCTTACATATTAATACGTGAACATTAATGTCGTACGCTTTTTTGGTATTAATTAAAACTCAAAACAATTGAAACTTATATCATTTGAAAGGTTTTGTTGTCCAAATGTGTAGAGTGTATATATAAATGATATATCTTATAGAGGGGGTTCCCAACCTTCTAAGAGAGAAATTAAATTTTTGAGAAAAATCTGCTCTTTGATTGATATGAAATTTGGTTGGAGGAGAGTTCTTAAGTTGAGAGATCTAAGAGAAAAAAACTGTCTCAAATTGAATGTTCTAAATTGGGAAGCCAATATCTCCGCAATCTGTGAATAGATTTTATTTATTTCTTTTTTGTATTTAAGTCTTATCAGTTAACTTAAAAAAACTTTTGAAAATATTACCGTTTTTTGTTTGTTTATATATAAATTATTCATTTTAAAAAAAGACCATAAAATTTGATTTATTCTAAAAATATGGGGTAAAAATGATTTTTGTTGTAAAAAAACCAAAAACTCAAAATTGCATTTTTGATTTTCTTTCAAAGTCTACACCGAATTTACGGTGAATTTATTTTGTCTTGACACTAAATTAATAAACTGTCCGTGCCATCAAAAAATCAAGGCTACCCCCTATGATTTTTTTGACAAAATTAAATTTTTTTAAAATGTTGTTTTTCTGTTTTTGAAAAAAATAATTAAATAAATAAATAATTTTTCTGAAGAAAATAGCTTAATATCTCCAATCAATGAAAAGTTATAGCCCCGAACTTATTTTGATCATCTCGCATATATTTATAAATAGGTAATCAATAAATTGGTCGAATTTCGACCCCAGGTGATACTAGTAAAGGATAATTAGAAGATCAACAATACTTTTGTTAAGGTATTTTACCTCTATAACGGTATGAAACTATCATTTCCTTATTATTTATCACCTCTCAAAAGACTGGAATAATAACTTTTTCTTATAAGATTAGTTTTTGTGTGTTTGACATATCAGCTTGCAATTTGGTATCCAGGAAGATGTACCAGAACATAGAGCATAGTGACCAATTTTGAAATTAAACAGCAGTTTTGTTTTATTCTTATTCTACATATTTATTATAAGACTTATTTTCAAAAACTGATTGTTATATGTACAGGAATAAATTAGTTATATAGGTACAGTGATGTTTTAACCAGCGATAGCACCGACAGCCGCGGCACCAGCAGCAACTTTGCCAACATCTCCAACAACACCAGCAGTTTCATGGATGGTATGTCCCAGTTTTTTCTAAAATTATTGTAATTTGAATAGAATTCAAATTTTGCTAAATATTTGTTACTTACCAAGCCATGGCGAAGTTTCTTGCCAAAACCAGCCTCAGTCTGTGATGCAAACAGGCAAAGCACGAGCACGGCAATGAAAGCGAGATACTTGCGGAAATTCATTTTTGTATTGAATAGATTTTTTTACGAACTGTCTTTTAGAACAATGTTAATAAAAATGATACATTTTGAGCTACAGCCAAAACCTTTTATAGTAAAAATTTTCGGAAGACTTGCACTTAAGAATTGTTATCACTGATTTGTGAATAGCTTTTTTTTCAGAAATACTCTAAAGATAATCTCAGAGATAAAAGAAAATACATTTACTTAAATTACTTAATTTAAAATTCCACAGCTTTGTTATCTTCTAGTAAAATATAATTTATAATAATGACAAATTCTTAGTAACCAATTTTAATGACAATAGGGCATAGTTGTACAGCTCTATTCTATTATTTCCTTTTTTATGGTTCGCTTTTTAAATGAAATAAGAAATAAGGAGTACTTAATTGAAAGAATTATTTTATAATGCTAAAATTATTCTTTTGTGAAATTTTTTCGTACATGGCGTTGAAAATTCAACATTTTTTACATGATTAAAAGGCTTATAATCATAAGACTTATGATTAAGACTTATTCTGCTGATTGACAACTTTAAATTTATTGACAAGCGCAAAAATTCCTTTTTAAAAACTTAAATTGAAAGCTCATTATTTGACAAAGTTAGTTTCGAAGTTTGCAGTTCAATTTTCAAAAAAAATTTCAATTTTCAAAATTTTAAATTTTTCAAATCAATTTTTTAAAAAATTGTAATTGTTGCACAGGTCTCTAGCAATAATTTGGATTTTACATATTGAAAAAATATCAATTAGTCGACGAGTTATAACCAAAAAACCATACAAACAATATGTTGCAAATTGGCATTTGACTGCAAAGTGCGAAGGTTAATTAAAAAAAATTCGAACTAACATAAACAAACGCCGCGATACGGGTCTTCTAATTTACCCTCTTTTTCACCCCTCACTCTCAGAATCGACCTTACTTTTGCTTACCAGAATTGGTTCCATATTGTTATTATAAATTATAGTTTACTAGAAGATAACAAGGCTGTGGAATTTTAAATTAAGTAATTTAAGTAAATGTATTTTCTTTTATCTCTGAGATTATCTTTAGAGTATTTCTGAAAAAAAAGCTATTCACAAATCAGTGATAACAATTCTTAAGTGCAAGTCTTCCGAAAATTTTTACTATAAAAGGTTTTGGCTGTAGCTCTAAATGTATCATTTTTATTAACATTGTTCTAAAACACAGTTCGTAAAAAAATTTATTCTACACAAAAATGAATTTCCGCAAGTATCTCGCTTTCATTGCCGTGCTCGTGCTTTGCCTGTTTGCATCACAGACTGAGGCTGGTTTTGGCAAGAAACTTCGCCATGGCTTGGTAAGTAACAAATTTTGAGCAAAATTTGTATTCTATTAAAATTACAATAATTTTAGAAAAAACTGGGACATACCATCCATGAAACTGCTAGTGTTGTTGGAGATGTTGGCAAAGTTGCGGCTGGTGCCGCGGCTGTCGGTGCTATCGCTGGTTAAAACATCACTGTACCTATATAACTAATTTATTCCTGTACATATAACAATCAGTTTTTGAAAATAAGTCTTATAATAAATATGTAGAATAAGAATAATACAAAACAGTTCTTTAATTTCAAAATTGCTCACTATGCTCTAGTTCTGGTACATCTTCCTGGATACCAAATTGCAAGCCGATATGTCAAACACACAAAAACTAATCTAATAAGAAAAAGTTATTATTCCAGTCTTTTGAAAGGTGATAAATAATGAGGAAATGATAGTTTCATACCATTATAGAGGTAAAATACCTTAACAAAAGTATTGTTGATCTTCTAATTATCCTTTATGTTCGTCGAACAATATTGACGGTATTCTAGGCTGAGTTGATACTTTTTTGTCATTATTAAGTCAACGAAAGCTTTTGTCAAGGTTTTTTCTTTGAGTATAGTTAGGTCATACAAATGTCATGATTGGAAAAAGCTGTAAAAGTCAAATATGAAAAGCTTGAAAATGACCAGATGACACTGAACTGTATGTTAGTAAAAATAATTCTCTGTATAGTAGAGTGTATCGACTTGTATGGCAAAAATCTTACCCCCAATTCCGGTACCAAAATTAAATAGTACATGAAAAATTCTATCCATTGGTGTACTTTTTTTTTATTTGAGCCAATTTTGGAATCCCCGGAAATGCATTTTTATACATTTTTTATCATTTTTTGTACTGAAGACCCATTAATGGTTGATTTTAAAAGAAAATCAAGCTTATCAATCAATTCCTTTCATATAAAGACACAGAAATGCAAATTTTCATCCCTGTTGACAAATGCTCTGACGATATATAACAGTTCGTTTCAAAGTGAATCTACTTGTTATTTAATATTTGATATGTTTTTATTTATTGTATGAAAGTTTTTTTAAACTTTTGTTTTTTTTTTTTGATTGCTTAATGGAAAAGTAACGTATTTTTAATAACATTTTTTTTAGATCCTGTAAAGGACTAAAAGTGCCTTTTTGTTTCGAATTTCGGCCTTTTTGAACGGCCCTCCAACATAAAAAACATTATTGCTTTTATTCGTTCTGCAGAAGCAGCAGCCACTGTCGTCTCTGTGATGAAATTAATATGCTATAACTTGCTAAAAATTAAAAATAATACTTTCATACAACAAATAAAAACATATCAAATATTAAATAACAAGTAGATTCACGTTGAAATAAACTGTTATATCTCGTCAGAGCATTTGTCAACAGGGATGAAAATTTGCAGTTCTGTGTTTTTATATGAAAGGAATTAATTGATAAGCTTGATTTTCTTTTTAAATCAATCTTTAATTGGTCTCCAGTACAAAAGTTAATAAAAAATGCACAAAAATGCATTTCGGGGGACGTCAAAATTAGTTCAAATAAAAAAAAAGTATAGCAATCGTCAGGATTTTTCATGTATTATTGAATTTTGGTACCTGAATTGGGGGTCAGATTTTCGATACACTCTACTGTATAGTGAGTTCGCATGGAATGAGTTTATACCAGGGACAGAAAATAACTGCTATTTTACAAATTTCGAATGAAAAAGACACAATGAAAAAATTGTCGAAGGACATTTTCAAATATACCATTATGATACAAATGGCTTCAGCTTCACGAATATTTAGAGCCTTTTAAATTTTCGACGGATTCTATAAAAGTTAAAAATTAACTGTTATTTTTTGCCTTTTATTTTTTCAGACAAAAATAACGGTTACCTTTGACTTTTATTTTATCGGTCAAAAATAACAGTTATTTTGTGACTTTTATTTTTTCGGTCAAAAATATCAGGTAATCTGTGTTTTTTTAAAGGCCACTTGTCCGATCAAAAAACTTTTGATACCATATGTAAAACGTGATCACCGATGAGACCAAAATAATGGTATCGATAGTTTTTTAGTCAGTAAAATGGCCTTTGAAAAAATACAAATTGCCTGATATTTTTGACCGAAAAAATAAAAGGCAGAAAATAACTGTTATTTTTGACCGATAAAATAAAATTCAGAAGTAACTGTTATGTTTGCCCGAAAAAAATATAAGGCACAATATAACTTTTATTTTTGTCGGAAAACATAAAAGTTAAAAAATAACAGTTAATATTTGACTTTTTTGATAAGAACCATAACCAGTACGGTCCCTGGTTTATACGAATTTCAATTTGTTTTTGGAAAAAAAAACGATGAAAGGAAATGATGATGAACATAGTTCCTAAAATGTCATTTGCTAAAAAATTCGTTGTGATGTAAAAAAATCGCTTCACACTATGTTGAAAAATATAATATAATATAATGAAAAATACAATGTTTCAAATAATAACTTATAGTTTTTGTCAAAAAAGACCTTCGGGAGTATTGTATTCAATGAATTCCGATGTGATTAGCGAAAAATTAACGAACTGGGCATTTCAGCCCTTGAAAGGTCTTTGACCAAGCCTTTTGTGATCAATTGTGTTGCGTGTGTTATAAAATGTTTGTACATAACTGACCGAGAATTGAACCTAAATGTTTTCTGCCGATTTGGAAAGGCTTATGTTCATGTTCTCAAGAAGCTTTAAATGGCATTGTTTACACTCTGAGGTTTGCCATTGCCGGCAGCGAGGTGACAGCCGAACAGAAAAATGTATTTATGATGAAAAACAGTTTTTCCCGAGGTTTGAACTAGGGATTCGTTGGCTCGTACGTCACACACTTAGCACGCACTATCACGGCCACCACAGATCCGGATAGGGAAAAAAGTTATGCAGAAGTCAATATGGATAGCATCTCTTACTTTTAAGAGCACGAATTTTTTCTAATGGGGCCGGAGAAGCACTGAGAGACAAGCGACTGAGCGGGCGATATTAATTATATCTTAAACCTGAAAGGTCAGGGTATATTAACCTTGTGCAAACGTTTGAAACGCATAAACGCATAAAACGAAGCGAGTCCGGTATAGAAAAGTATATATATTCTTGATCGAGGTCTCATGCAACGCAAAATTTGAAAACTGCATAAATGAGCTCATAACAAGCTCACAAAAATGAAATTTGGTATGTATGCATTTTATATCAAAACAAACATGTCTTCGATAAATGGATGTCATCCGCCCACGGCCACTCCCACCTCCCATACAACCCAAAAATTTAAAACTCAATAAATAAGCTCATGTTCAACATACAGAGATAAAATTTGGTGTGCATATATTTTATACCAAAACTTAGATACCAAAACTTACTTACTTACTTACTTACTTAGATGGCGCTTACAACCGTTGGTCGGTTTTGGCCTGGTCTAAGAATTTTCGCCAGCCTCTTTTGTCGTGCGCTTGCTGGCGCCAGTTGGAAACTCCAAGCGTTGTCAGGTTATCCAATGCCTGGTCTTTCCAACGGAGATGCGGTCTTCCTCGTCTGCGTTGGCCACCGCTGGGTACCGAATCCAATATCTTTTTCGCTGGAGCTTCGTCATTCATTCTCTCGACATGACCTAGCCAGCGAAGCCGCTCTATTTTAATACGCTTGACTATATCGATGTCGGCATATAGCTCATACAGCTCATGGTTCCATCGTATTCGGTACTCGCCATTGACGCAGATTGGACCATAGATCTTGCGAAGGATTTTTCTCTCGAACGCTCCCAAAATCCTTTCATCAGAGCTGCTCAACGTCCAGGTTTGTGATGCGTATAGTAGGACGGGCATGATTATTGACTTATAGAGCGTCAGTTTTGTTCGTCGAGAGAGAGCTCTGCTTCTCAATTGCCTACTGAGCCCAAAGTAACACCTGTTGGCAAGAGTTATCCTTCGTTTAATCTCAATACTGATATCGTTGGAGGAGTTTATACTGGATCCCAGGTAAACAAAGTCCTTCACTACCTCAAAGGAGGTGTTGTCAACAGTGACGTGGTTTCCAAGACGCTGGGACTGTTTGTTTGTTGACACAAGATACTTCGTTTTATCTGCGTTCACTGCAAGACCCATTCGACTCGACTCTTTTTCTAGCCTGGAGAATGCTGCACTGACTTCGCGCGTATTTTGACCAATGATGTCAATATCATCAGCATACGCCAGCAGCATAACACTCTTATAGAAAATTGTGCCGCTGCGTCTCAGGTCAGCAGCTCGGATGATCTGCTCCATGACTATATTAAAAAAGTCGCACGATAAGGAATCACCTTGTCTGAAACCTCGCTTGGTATCGAAAGGAAGGGAGAGGTCCTTCCCGATTTTCACTGCACTGCTGGTATTGTTCAGTGTCATCCTGCAAAGACGTATTAGCTTCGCAGGAATACCAAATTCAGACATGATGGCATATAGGTGACTCCTTATTGGACTGTCGAAGGCGGCTTTGAAATCGACAAAAAGATGGTGTGTATCGATTTGTTTTTCGAGGGTCTTTTCCAAGATTTGTCGGAGCGTGAAGATCTGGTCGATGGTGGACTTTCCAGGTCTGAAGCCACACTGATAAGGTCCAATCAGTTGGTTAACGATGGGCTTCAGTCTTTCACACAATACGCTCGACAGGACCTTATATGCAATATTAAGAAGGCTAATCCCACGGTAGTTGGCGCAAATGGTGGGATCGCCTTTTTTGTGGATTGGGCAGAGCACACTGAGGTTCCAATCATCTGGAATGCATTCTTCCGACCATATTCTGCATAGAAGTCTGTGAATGCATTTAAACAGAGCTTCGCCACCGGTCTTAAACAGCTCAGCCGGTAGGCCATCGGCTCCTGCGGCTTTGTTGTTTTTAAGCCGAGCTATAGCTGTTAAGACCTCATTATAGTCGGGCAGCGGAACTTCAACGCTGTCATCCATAATTGGGGTTTCCGGGATATCATCTCCACTGGCGGGATTGTTGACAGCGTCGCCATTTAAAAGTCTAGAGAAGTGCTCCCTCCATAACATCAGTGTACTCTGGATATCTGTCACTAGATTCCCATTCTCGTCCTTGCAGGAAGAGGCTCCGGTCTTAAAACCATCGGCCAGGCGTCTTAATTTTTCGAAAAATTTTCGAGTCTCATTCCTGTCGCCATGCATCTCAATTTTCTCGCACTCACGCATTTCCGCCTCTCATTTTTTTCGCCTGAAAATGCGTTTCTCTTCCCTCCTCTTCTCTCGGTATCGCTCCTTAACAGCACGCGTTACAACCGACTGCAGGGTGGCTTTGTAGGCAGCGTCCTTCTCTGCAGTGGCGTCGCGACACTCCTGGTCGTGCCACTGGTTTCGGCGAGGGCGGTGGTAACCTATCACCTCTTCGGCAGCCGTACGCATAGAGTGGGATATGTGAGTCCACTGTCCGCATATATCGTCGATCGGAGGAGTGCTTTCTTGAAGCAGGAGTGAGAGTCGAGTAGCGAAGGCTTCGGCCGTCCGTTTTGACTGCAGCTTATCGACGTCTAGCTTTCTTTGTGTAGGATTGCGAGCATTCTTAGCTGCGCACAGACGTGTGCGGATCTTGGCTGCGACAAGATAATGATCCGAGTCTATGTTAGCACCACGGATCGTGCGTACGTCTAGTACACTGGAAGAGTGCCTTCCGTCAATCAAAACGTGATCAATTTGGTTGCATGTTTTTTGATCAGGGGACAGCCAAGTGGCCTTATGAATATTGAGATGCTTGAATCTAGTGCTACTAACGACCATGTTTCGTGCTGCGGCGAAGTCAATCAACCTCATTCCGTTATCGGATGTGTTGTCGTGGAGGCTGAACTTTCCGACTGCAGGACCAAATATGTTTTCCTTACCCACCTTGGCGTTGAAGTCACCAAGCACGATTTTTATGTCATGACGGGGGCAGCGCTCGTATGCGTCTTCAAGGCGCTCGTAAAAACTTTCTTTGGTCTCGTCATCTTTTTCTTCTGTCGGAGCGTGCGCACATATTAGGCTTATGTTAAAAAATTTTGCCTTGAAGCGAATTATGGCAAGTCGTTCGTTCACAGGAGTGAATCGCAGGACATGATGCCGTATTCTCTTGCCAACTACAAATCCGCATCCAAACTCGTGCTTCTCCGCATGGCCGCTGTAGTAGATATCACAGGATGCTTGCCGTAAGCAACCCTGTCCCTTCCATCGCATTTCTTGGATTGCAGTGATATCAGCATTATATCTTTCCAAGATATCAGTCAGTTGGATAGAGGCACCATCCCAATTTAGGGTTCGGACATTCCAGGTGCATATCCGTAAATCATTATCAGTTTTTCGTTTGCGGTAGTCGTCATCAGATTTGGGGATCATTCTTTTATTCATTCTTAAACTTTTCATTGAAATATTTTTTTACATGGTGGGCTTCAAACCCACGGCACAACCTTTGCTTGATGACCAAAGAAAGCCCGCCGCTCAGATTCGCCGCCAAAGTATATCGGTATGATAGTTTTTTGACGTTTCCAGGAGACACCACGCGGAGGTTTGAGTCGACTTGAGACGATTTCGACATGGATAATGCTGGCCTCGCCAAGTTGAGGCAGTCAGACACGTTGCCATGTGAAGATCGCCCCCTTATCTCCCAAAACTAAAATGCAATAAAAACTTGGGAGTTATCCGTCCACAAACACGCCCACCTCCCATTTAACCCTCAATAGAGAAAATACTATAAATGCATTAACATGTGAGCTACAGGAATAAAACTTGAAATTTTTATAAATTTTTGTACATTTTTCATCAAAAGTGGAATGCATATAAAATATGGGATTCATCCGCTCACGGACACGCCCATTTGAAATAATACTATTGTATTTTGAAAAAGTAAGTTTAGGGTATTTCATAGTCGGGCTAGACCGACTTTAGACTTTCTTTACTTGTTTAATATACTTTAATTTAAATACAGACTAAAACAAGTAAAGAAAGTCTAAAGTCGGTCTAGGCCGACTATGAAATACCCTAAACCCACTTTTCAAAAAAAAAAACAAAAATTTATTGTAAATGGGCGTGTCCGTGGGCGGATGAAGTCCATTTTTCCAAACCATCTTTGTCTTGTCATAAAAAACATACGTGCCAAATTTTAGCTCTGTAGGTTAAACACATGCTTATTTATTGCGTTTTCAATTTTTGGGTTGTATGGGAGGTAGGCGTGTCCGTGATCAGATGACGTCCATTTTCCGAAGACATATTTGTGTTGGTATGAAACACATACATATCAAATTTTATTGTTGTAGGCTAATTATGAGGTGAGCTATGCGGTTTTCAATTTTCGCGTTGTATAGGAAGTAGGCGTGTCCGTGGGCGGACGATGTCCATTCTTCAAAACCATCTTTTTTTTGTTATAAAAAACATACGTGCCAAATTTTAGCTCTGTAGGTTAAACAGAGGCTTATTTATTGCATTTTCAATTTTTGGGTTGTATGGGAGGTGGGCGTGTCCGTGAGCGGATGACGTCCATTTTTCTAAGACATCTTTGTGTTGGTATAAAACACACACATACCAAATTTTGTTGTTGTAGACTTATTATGAGCTGAGTTATGCAGTTTTAAATTTTCGCGTTGTATGGGAGGTAGGCGTGTCCGTGGGCGGATGATGTCCATTTTTCACAGCCGTCTTTGTTTTGTTACAAAAAACATATGTGCCAAATTTTAGCTCTGTAGGTTAAACAGAGGCTTATTTATTGCGTTTTCAATTTTTGGGTTGTATGGGAGGTGGGCGTGTCCGTAAGCGGATGACGTCCATTTTTCAAAGACATTTTTGTGTTAATATAAAACACATACATACCAAATTTTAGTGTTGTAGGCTAATTATGAGCTGAGTTATGCAGTTTTAAATTTTCGCGTTGTACGGGAGGTAGGCGTGTCCGTGGGCGGATTCCAAAAATATTCAATAGTGCAGATCCTTGGGTATATGTGACCATGTGTACCAAGTTTCATCCAATTATCTCAACTCCTTCTTCTTATCCTGTGTATACGGACAACACACAGACGGACGGACGGACGGACGGACGGACGGACGGACATAGATAGCTCGACTCACGTGGTGACGCTGATCAAGAATATATATACTTTTCTATACCGGACTCGCTTCGTTCTATGCGTTACAAACGTTTGCACAAAGTTAATATACCCTGACCTTTCAGGTTTAGGGTATAATCAAAAATTGAATAAAAAACTAACTTTATTTAAAGCTGCTTTTTACGATTTATGAAATTGGATTCGGTTTTTGAGTTCTTATTCTTATTTATTTGGAGAAAAAAATTAAACACTTTTTTAATTTTATATTTTTTTTTTTTATTTCTATAACTAATATAAAAGAGATAGGTGTTAAATGTATAAAAATAAATTAGAAACAGACAGTGATGTTTTAACCAGCGATAGCGCCCACAGCCGCGGCACCGGCAGCAACCTTGCCAACATCTCCAACAACACTAGCAGTTTCATGGATGGTATGTCCCAGTTTTTTCTGCAATTAGTTTAATTATTTAATTTAAATAGAATTCAAAATTTGCTCAAATTTTGTTACTCACCAAGCCATGACGAAGTTTCTTGCCAAAACCAGCCTCAGTCTGTGATGCAAACAGGCAAAGCACGAGCACGGCGATGAAAGCGAGATACTTGCGGAAATTCATTTTTATTAAGAGTAGATTTTTTACAAACTGTGTTTTGAAATAATGTCAATAATAATGATATATTTTGAGCAACAGTCAAAGGCTTTTATAGTAAAAGTTTTCGGAAGACTTCCACTGAAAACAATTCTTATCACTGATCAGTGAATAGCTTTTTCAGAATTGCTCCAAAGATAATCTTAGAGATAAAATAAAATTTAATAAAATATGCAGAATTTACATTTTTAATATTATTTTGAGTGTTTTTCTTTCTATTTAAGATAAGGATTATTTAACTTGAAAATCCGTTACGTCAATAGGATGGACATCTTGAATTATTTTAATTTGCTGGTTGATTTACATTTACTTGAATTATTTGTTTTTGCGTTCAAGTTTTGATTTATATCCAGAAACCAGTCACCATTGCAGTAGGATTTTTGTTCTTGTTGCCAACCCACATTTAATCATATCGGAAAAAGCAAATTGGAGGGTTTAATTATGACAGCTTAGCTAATTTATTTTTATTTATCAGGTACTTTAGAACTACAAAAGTAGCACCTATTAGCAATTGTTGTTCTTCGCTTTATCTCCAGGCTGACATTGTTGTTGCTGTTTACGGCGGTGCTAAGGTATGTAAACTCCTTGGCAACTTCAAAGTTATAATTGCCTGCTGTAACATGGGAGCCTAGACGCCGCATTTCCCTATTTGCAGAGAGCATATACTTTGTTTTGCCCTCGTTCACCGTCAAACTCACTTTGGCTGATTCCTTTTCCTTTTCTCTTGGTTCTGCCGATAATATCGATGTCATCAGCATACGCAAGGAGCTCGACACCTTTGTAGAATATGGTACCATTTCGATGTACACCTGCCTTTCGTAGGATCCCCTCCATGATGAAATTGAAGAGATCGCATGAAAGCGGGTCGCCTTGTCTGAAAGCTCGTTCGGTATTAAAGGTTTCGGAGAGGTCATTTCCTACCTTGACGGAGCTGCATGTATTGCTCAACGTCATTTTGCAGAGCCTTATCAACTTTGCAGGTATACCGAACTCAGACATTGTTGCGTACAGGCAATCCCGAATCGGGCTATCGAACGCAGCTTTGTAATCAACAAAGAGATGATGGGTGTCGATTTGGTTTTCGTGGGTTTTCTGCAGGATTTGGCGTAGTGTAAAAATCTGGTCTATGGTGGACTGGCCAGGACAAAAGCCACACTGATAAGGTCCAATCAGTGTTTTGGTATGCGGCTTCAATCTTTCACACACCTTGTATGCGATGGAAATAAGACTGATTCCACACTGAGATTCCAATCGTCGGGCATGCTTTCCGCTAGCCATATTTTGCTGATGAGTTGATGCATGCACCTTATTAATTCACCGCCGCCGGTTTTAAACAATTCAGCAGCCAGGCCGTCAGCACCTGCGGCTTTGTTGATTTTGAGTCGTTGGATAGCAACTTTAACCTCATCATGGCTAGGTGGTGGAATTTCCACTCCATCATTGTCGATTGGTGGTGTCAGATTGCGTTCTCCAAGGGCGGAATTGTTGGATTCGTCGCCTGCAAGCAGATTGGAAAAATTCTGTCTCCATAATTTCAATGCGCACAGCGTATCTGTAACCAGATCACCATTCTCATCTCTACAAGTTGATGCTCCGGGCTTGAAACCTTGGGTTAGACGCCTAACCTGCTGGTAGAATTTTCGAAAAAAAACTCAACATGCACCTATTGACGCAAAGGATTGTCAAGTGAAATGACCCTTAGCTTACTTATATATAAGTAGGGTTTCATTCTTCTTTATAAAGAAGAATGAAAAAAACAAAAAATCAATGTTAAATATTTCTCATCTTTATATTCAATTTTTTGTTATCTCTGAGATTATCTCTAGAACAATTCTGAAAAAGCTATTCAAAAATCAGTGATAAGAATTGTGTTGAGTTCAAGTCTTCTGAAAATTTTTACTATAAAAGGTTTTGGCTGTGGCTCAAAATGTATCACTTTTATTGACATTGTTCTTAAATACAGTTTGTAAAAAAATCTACTCTATACAAAAATGAATTTCCGCAAGTATCTCGCTTTCATCGCCGTACTCGTGCTTTGCCTGTTTGCATCACAGACTGAAGCTGGTTTTGGCAAAAAGCTTCGCCATGGCTTGGTAAGTAACAAAATTTGAGAAAATTTTGAATTCTATTTAAATTAAATAATTAAACTTATTGCAGAAAAAACTTGGACATACCATCCATGAAACTGCTGGTGTTGTTGGAGATGTTGGCAAAGTTGCTGCCGGTGCCGCGGCTGTCGGTGCTATCGCTGGTTAAAAGATCACCGTGTATTTTTAATTTAATCTATTATATATTACCAACTTTTGAATATTAGGTCTAATAATATGAGATAATAAGATAATAAAAAATTTAAAGGTTTTAATAAAAAATATATGCAAATCTTTTAAATTCTTGATGTTTTTAATTTAAGAGGTTTATTTACTACTCGTACAATAGCATTTTTATTTACAGAAAGAAAACTTAATGATAATTATATTTTTTTTTTTTGAAATTTTTCCTGTAAGAATTTGCCAAAGATGCTGACTTCAGAAGTCTTGTAAAGGAACAACGAGCTAATATTAAAAAATCCCTTCGAGATTTTGTTGCTATGTTGACCTAATTTCATTTGTCGGTGGACCGATTGGGGCATCTTTTATTTACCCTTAAATTTTAGCACAGTGTAATAAAAATACGAAAACGACTCTACAATCTGCAGAATGAATTAATAAATTGAAAGAAATAATCAAGACACTTTGCGGAAAAACAGAGTATGAGGTCATGTTCTGGGAGTACTCCTCTGCTTAAACAAGCAGCGGCTTCTACGAAAAAATTTTCAAAATTGACGAACAGTGTTATTTGCTAAAAACTAAATTCAGGAAATCCTCAATCTTTTTATACTCGCGTATTGGTGCCTCAGACCATCGAATAAATAATTCGATGTTTTGTCAAAAATTTAACATTTAAAAAAAAATTTTTTGATGGAGGTTTATCTTTAATATGATAGTGACAGTAAGGCAATTTTTAAAAGAGGCAAAAGCTGCTGTGATATTAATCACAAACGAAAACTAGTTAGACTAACATTAAAAAACTAAATACTAAACAAAAAACATAATTAAATTGTAAGTATTCATAAGCGACTATTAAGGTTGCAAAAATTTATTTTTTTTTTATTAATATTGAAGCTTCACTTAAATCCTTCAACATTATTACTTTTCATAGTTCGATTGTTCAAATTCTCAAATGGTAAAGTTCTAATTGTTGTGAGTTTCAAAAGTGGCAAAGTCCCTGCGTTGGGTTTCAGAAGCGGTTAAGTCCCTGTGTTGAGGTTCAACATTGGCTATGGCTAATCATTCTGTTTTTTTAAATAAATTTTATTGGTTAGGAATTTAACTAAAAAATTTCTTTGGAAATATTCTATATAAATTGCAAAGCACTAGTTCCTGTGTGATAGTTTTGCTTTAAATGGAAAAAAGTGGACTTTACCATTTTTGAATACAAGCTGTGGCAAGAATCAAAGAGAATATAACTAAAGGGTGTCCCAACAAGAACGCAATTTTGAAATGTGGCAACACTGGAAGTGTCATTATTTGACATTTGAACAATTGTTACTGTTTGCTAGTAGAAGGTACGAGGTTAGTAAAAATGGAGCGCTACTGTGAAATTTTTTTTCCAAAATGGTGAAAGTTTTGCGGCTACAGTTAGCAAATTGCGATCAATTTGGGGTCACAATAATGCTCCAAAAGAGTCAACTGTAAAGAGATTAATGGATAAATTTGCCGAAACTGGGTCTGTTAGTGATGTAAAGACAACAACGCGCCTTCGACCAGGTCGATCGACCGAAAATGTCGCAGCTGTACGTGATGATGTCGCTCAAACTCCATCCACCTCAATTCGACACCGAGCTCAACAAATTGGTGTCTCCAAATCCACTATGCAGCGAATTTTGACGAAAGATTTGCATCTTCATGCATACAAGGTTCAATTGACTCTTGAACTGAAGCCAGCTGGCCATAGACAGCGAAGGTAGTTCGTTAATTGGGTATTGGAGAGACAACATGGAAATGCTGATTTTGCCGCTAAAATCATCTTCAGTGACGAGGCCCATTTCCATCTTGATGGCTTCGTCAATAGGCAGAATTGTCGCATTTGGGGTGAGGAAAATCCTCGAGTGATTCACGAGAAGTAAATGCATCCTCAACGTGTCACTGTGTGGTGTGGTTTTTGGGCTGGAGGAATCATTGGACCTTTTTTTTATGAAAATGAGGCAGGTCAAGCGCAAACAGTCAATGGTGTTCGGTATCGTGAAATAATAACCAGTTTTTTCTTGCCTAGAATTGAAGAAATGAATGTGGAGAGCATGTGGTTCCAACAAGATGGAGCCACATGTCATACAGCCAGAGAAACAATTCAATTGCTGCATCAGTCATTTCCCGGTCGTGTTATTTCGCGTTTTGGAAATCAGAATTGGCCGCCTAGATCGTGCGATTTAACACCATTAGATTTTTTTTCTTTGGGGTTTTTTAAAGTCGATGGTTTACGCGAATAAGCCGACGACGACTCGAGCCTTAAAAGAGGAAATTGGACGCTGCATTAATGAAATACCGCAGCATTTATGCAAAAGTGTCATTGAAAATTTCATTAAAAGATCGCGTGCATTCCAGCAAAGCCGCGGCGGCCATCTGCACGATATATTGTTCCATACATAACCTCATTCTGTCTTCTTTACGATATAATAAAGTTTCACGATTTTTTTTTTAAATATCTGTGTTTTATATAAAATTTAAAAATTGCGTTCTTGTTGGGACACCCTTATTTTTAATAAACCATTTTCTACAAGATGTTTTGGTTTTAACTTATTTTTAAGAATGAACTTTGTGACTTTATATGTATCAATAATTTATCTATCTATATCAACTCGTTGAATTTTTCTGCAGGAGTTGTCAATTATGTCAAAATTTCAAAGTAAGAAAAGTAGTCATTAAGTTATGAAGTAATTTTAAACCATTTTTAAATAGATGCTTTTTTCAGATATTAAAGAATGTTTAGAGATAATTTTTGTTATTTGATTTAATAATTTTAATGGTATTATATTAATGATTTATATGTTTTTTTACAAATAAAGGGTGTTTTTTTATGAGGTTTTTTTTCAATATGGATTACTCTATTGTCTGAGATTTGTTTTGACAGTTTAAAGTGACGTCTCTACTCAGTATGTTTGGCAAATCATCATGATTAGGTTAACTCCAGAACAACGCTTCCAAATCGTGGAAATTTATTTTCAAAAACAGTGTTCAATTTAAAATGTTTAAAAACCACCATAAGGAACGTAATTACCAAATTTCGGTCTACATTCACTCTTTTGGATGCCAAGCCACCGAGAAGAGTGAGAAGAGTGCGTACAGAAGAAAATATTGCTGTCGTTGAGGTCAGTGTCGAAGAAAACGACAATTTATCGATTCGTCGTCGTGCGCCCATGATCAATGAATTTTTGTTGCCAAATCTTCAAGATATGGATGTGGACGAAATGTGGTTTCAACAGGATGGTGCCAGTTGTCATACTGCGGGCGAAACAATCGACTTATTGAAAGAACATTTCAACGACAACATTATTTCGAGGAATGGACCGGTGATTTGGCCTCCGCGTTCGTGTGATTTGACGCCACTTGATTATTTTTTGTGGGGATACGTGAAGTCATTGGTTTATGTGGATAAAACAGCAACGATTGACGCTTTGGAAACCAATATTCAACGTGTCATTGCTGAAATACGCCCTCAAATGCTTGAAAAGGTGGTTGAAAATTGGACCTCCAGAATGACCTTTGTGCAAAATAGTCGTGGTGGCCATAATTGGAAATAAAAAATTTTCCATTTCATTGGCCATTTCATAATTTGGCATGTGTTTTAATTAAATTTCAAATCAGCAAGTTCTTAAAAAAACACCCTTTACATACTTCCCTTAAATATAAAAATGTTTTTTGTTTTGAAATATACTAATCAGGACCCAGGACTCGATATTTGTAGAAATTGCAATCATTGCTAATGGTAAAAATTTATACATATCTATATACGGGCTATCGTGCTGGAAGCAGACTAGAAAAGCGTGTTAATTTTTGAATTTAAAATAGTTTAGTGGTCCTCTTCATAAATAATTTTTCAATTCATTATCCGTGTATGAATATTTTTTTCTTTTTAATTCTATTAATTTTTAAGCTCAAAAATGTCACTACCTGAATAAATGAAATACATCATGATAGATGATGATAATATCAGACTATGAAATATTTCCTATCAATACTCGTTTATCTATAATATTCGTAAAAAATGATAAGGAGGTAACAAGATGGTTAACAGTTAACAACGTGGTAAGAAATCATGCCACTTTGCCATAAAGTTTTGAGAAGAAATTTAAAAAAAAAAAACACTGAAGTATTTTGTTACAAAAGTTTAAAGTTTCTTTGGAAAGTTTAGGGCTCTTCGAAGTATTTTATCTTCATAATAAGCATTCGGTGGCAGAAAATTGAGATTGTCACGTACGTTCATTTATTATCGACAAAAAAATAACATATTTTTTTTTATCAGGATGATCTATTTCTATTTTGATGTCAGAGATATGAGTCAATGTTAAGTAAACTGTACGCGGATTTGTAGTTTTCGTATAAAAATTGTTATATAAGAACTCTATTCTTTGATTTTGATTACAAGAAAATTTAAAGAGAAAAAAACAGAAAGGAAAGGAAAAGAAAGGAGAGAAACGGAAAGAAAATGAAGGGAAAGATAAGTATTCAATAAAGCTATGAATATATAATCCATTATGATGAGTGATTGGTTACTAAAAATTTATCAAAACTAGACGACAACATGGCTGTAGATTTTCAAGTTTTTCAATAGAAACAAATTTGTTAATCAAATATCAAATTTAAATAATTCAACAAACACCTCCTATTGACGTAACGGATTTTCAACTTAATGACTTATCTTAAAATAAAAACAAAATGTAT
This sequence comes from Tetanocera ferruginea, assembly GCA_958299015.1. Classification (NCBI taxonomy): domain Eukaryota; kingdom Metazoa; phylum Arthropoda; class Insecta; order Diptera; family Sciomyzidae; genus Tetanocera; species Tetanocera ferruginea. Next base: position 144,492,441 of record OY282642.1, read on the forward strand.
ATTTAAATAAAAACATTTCATGTTGTTACTTAATTCAATTTTATTTAATCTCTGCGATAATCATAAGACCAATTCTTCAACGGCATTTCTAATCATTGATAAGATATGTGTTAAGTGTTACTCTTCCGCAAATTTTTACTATAAAAGACTTTGGCTGTGGCTCAAAATGTATCATTTTTATTGACATTGTTCTAAAAGACAGTTCGTAGAAAAATCTATTTTAACCAAAAATGAATTTCCGCAAGTATCTCGCTTTTATCGCCGTGCTCGTGCTTTGCCTGTTTGCATCACAGACTGAGGCTGGTTTTGGCAAGAAGCTTCGCCATGGCTTGGTAAGTAACACATTTTGAGCAAATTTTGAATTTTACTTAAATTAAAATAATTGCAGAAAAAACTGGGACATACCATCCATGAAACTGCTAATGTTGTTGGAGATGTTGGCAAGGTTGCTGCCGGTGCCGCTGCTGTCGGTGCTATCGCTGGTTAAAAGATCGCTGTGTCTGTTTCTAATTTATTTTTCTACATATAACAACTATCTCTTCAAAATAAGTTCTAGTAATAAAAATAATAATTTTAAATTTAAAAAGTTTTTACTTATTTTGTCGCAATTCAGATTTAAAAAAAAAACTCATCCTGAAGTTTTGTTCAAAAACGAATTATTATATCTGTATCGACAAGCAATAACAGCTAAACTTATTTTCAAAATTTCGGTAGAGCATTTTTCAAATAAAAATTGCTACCTAGTATTAGGGTACCCTGACTTTTGCTGTTTAGATTTGATGGCCGCAAATATTTTCTTTTCAAGTTACAACCATAAAAATGTGCGTACTAGTGTATTTCGTTGCGAAAAATTGCAATGAAAATAATAATCTCAGTTTGTCCTAACTCGACTTTAGCGGTTATTCCTTGTCGACACAGATATAGGAAATGTTATCTTCGGCCATGAAACCAAATTTAAAGCTGTTATGCTAAATATGCCAAAGATATTTGCCAAGATATGCCAAAATATATAAGTCAAACTTCATAACTGTATGAAATCTGAAGAAAATAAAAAGTTCCAAGACAAAATTTTGATTATCAATCATAAAGGATCTTAAGGAGAATCAAAGACGCTCCGATTAGTTTTCTTCTGATTACAGCGATAGGCCCACTATTGACTGCAGCCCTCTGACTAGCCCGTCCTACATTTGTTCAAGAGTAAAGATTGAATTTATGCAGATTGGAGCTTACAGCAAGCTCAGTTATTTTCTCTAAGGATTCTAGAACATGCGTTTATAGAAGAGACAGCAATAAACGCATCCACAGTAGGCCAGGCGAGCGTTACGCACAATGTTGCTTTAGAGAAACAGTGGCATACGGAAGAGCATATTGTATGCTATGGAAGGAATATCATATGACGGAAAACAGATTGACTATGACCTGGCAGAGATTCGAAACCAAGACCTCTTGACTACCGAATCCACCTTTATAAGTTCAATTTTTATTTTTATCGTATTGATATTAACTGACAAAGTGTGGCATTTTTGTTTTTAATAATATTTTTAGAAAATAGTGAAATTTTGTGGAGTAAATGTTAGAAGATAAGATGTTGTTATAATAAGATAGATGTTATTAGAAGATAGATGCTTGGTCTTATGTCGTATAACAAATGTTTTGAAATTAGTTATTATCTCAAGCGGAAAACTATAATTTTCTACACAAGCCTTAGTGAACTAAATGGAGAAACCAAAAAATCAGCCGTCCATGGTTTGAAAAGTTATAGAAACTCATAAAATCGATTTTTGCATAGCTTTTCTTCAATCGTAATTTGAATCCTTTTTAGCAAAAAATTTAAAATTTGCACTTGTAACTTTTTTTATTGAAACATTTCCTTTCGGCTTAATTTGTTTGCCTCAATGCCTAAGATCGGAATAGATTTTATGTATTTAAATGAAAATGATCAACAAAAATTCAGGATGAAACTTTTGTATTTGAACAAGTTTTGTGGTTTGGAAATCTTAATTTCATACAAAAAGTAAAGAGTTTTTAATTTAATATTATTCTTTTTATTACTATATTTGATTTTGAAGCGGTGGTTGTTATAACAAAAATACACAGTAATGTTTTAACCAGCGATAGCGCCCACAGCCGCGGCACCGGCAGCAACTTTGCCAACATCTCCTACAACACCAGCAGTTTCATGGATGGTATGTCCCAGTTTTTTCTGCAATTATTTTAATTATTAAATTTAAATAGAAATCAAAATTTGCCCACATTTTGTTACTTACCAAGCCATGGCGAAGTTTCTTGCCAAAACCAGCCTCAGTCTGTGATGCAAACAGGCAAAGCACGAGCACGGCGATGAAAGCGAGATACTTGCGGAAATTCATTTTTGTAAAGAGTAGATTTTTTACGAACTTTCTTCTAAAACAATGTCAGTAAAATTAATACATTTTGAGCCATAGCCAAAGCCTTTTATAGGGAAAATTTTCGGAAGACTTGCACGTAAAACAATTCTTATCATTGAGTATTGATTAGCTTTTTCAGAATTGGTCTAATGATTAACTGAGAGATAAAATAAAATAAAATTAAATTAAATAACAACATTAAATGATTTTATTTTAAAATTAATTTTTTTTTTTTCTATTTTAAGATAAGTGTCATTCGAGTTGCAAATTCGTAAAGTCAACAGAGGTTTTATTTTGTTGAATTATTTAAATTTAATAATTGATTAACAAGCTTTAGAGAAATTTTCTCAAAAATCTTGATTGTTGTTGTCGTCTAGTTTTAAAGTTTTCAGTAACCAATCTACAATCATAATAGGATTTATATTAATTTAATACTTTCCTTTCCCTTTGCTTTCCTGTAATTTTTTTAATATTTCCATATCCTCTTATTTCCTTTATATTAAAATTCTTTCCATTCCTTTCCTTTCCTTTCCTGTTCTTTATTTTTCTTTTCTTTTCTTATTTTCTCTCTCACTTTTTTGTAACCAAAAAATCAAATAATTCAGTAGTTATTTTACAGTTTTTATACCAAAAATACAAATCTGCGTACAGATATATATTTAATATTGCCTCACTTCTCGGACATCATACACAATAGAAATATATTACCATGATACAAAACTAAATACGTTTTTATGTACAATGCGTATTTTATTTTTGAAGATAAAATACTTTGAAGGGCCCCACACTATCGCTTTAAAGATCAACTTTTGACTCATGTAACAACATACGTCAAAATATTTATTGTGACGTATTATTTCTTGCGAGTATTAAAGATGAACGAGCATTGATACGAAATATTTTATGGTCTGATATCATCATTATCTATCCTGATATTTTTCATATTGCTGTATCCAGGGAGTGATATATTTTTATTGTGGAAGAGGTCAGAGAAGTGAGACAATATTAAATGATCTGTACGCGGATTTGTATTTTTGGTATAAAAACTTTAAAATAACTACTCTATTATTTTATTTTTTGGTAACAAAAAGGTAAGAGGTATAATAAGAAAAAAAAAGAAAAATAAAGAACAGGAAAGAAACAATTTGAATGGAAAGGAAATAAGACTAAATGGAAAAATTAAAAAATTTACAGGAAAGTGAAAGAAAAGAAATGTATTAAATTAATTAATATAAATCCTATTATGATTGTAGATTGGTTAATGAATACTTTAAAACTAGACATCAACAACAAGAAAGATTTTTGAGAAAATTTCTCTAAAGCTTCTTAATCAATTATTAAATTTTAATAATTCAACAAAATAAAACCTCTATTGACTTTACGAATTTGCAACTCGCATGACACTTATCTTAAAATAGAAAAAAAAATTCATTTTAAAATAAAAACATGTAATGTTGTTATTTAATTTAATTTTATTTTATCTCTCAGTTAATCATTAGACCAATTATGAAAGAGCTAATCAATACTCAATGATAAGAATTGTTTTACGTGCAAGTCTTCCGAAAATTTTCCCTATAAAAGGCTTTGGCTATGGCTCAAAATTTATTAATTTTACTGACATTGTTTAAGAAGACAGTTCGTAAAAAATCTACTCTTTACAAAAATGAATTTCCGCAAGTATCTCGCTTTCATCGCCGTGCTCGTGCTTTGTCTGTTTGCATCACAGACTGAGGCTGGTTTGGGCAAGAAACTTCGCCATGGCTTGGTAAGTAACAAAATTTGAGCAAAATTTGAATTTTACTTAAATTTAATAATTAAAATAATTGCAGAAAAAACTGGGACATACCATCCATGAAACTGCTGGTGTTGTTGGAGATGTTGGCAAGGTTGCTGCTGGTGCCGCGGCTGTGGGCGCTATTGCTGGTTAAAACATCACTGTGTATTTTTGATATAACAACCATCTCTTCAACGTCAAATTTAGTAATAAAAAGAATAATATTAAATTAAGATCTCTTTACTTTTTGTATGAAATTAAGATTTCCAAGCCACAAAACTTGTTCAAATACAAAAGTTTCATCCTGAATTTTTGTTGATAATTTTAATTTTAATATATAAAATCAACTCCGATCTTAAGCATTGAGGCAAAATATTAAGCCGAAAGGAAATGTTTCAATAAACAAAATTGCAAATAAAAATTTTTAATTTTAAATTTTTTGCCAAAAAGGATTCAAATTACGATTGAAGAAAAGCTATGCAAAAATCAATTTTATGAATTTCTATAACTTTTCAAACCATGGACGGATGATTTTTTGGTTTCTTCATTTAGTTCACTAAGGCTTGTGTAGATATTATATTTTTCCGGTTGAGATAAAAACTAATTTAAAAAAATTTGTTATACGACATAGGACCTAGCATCTATCTTCTAATAACATCTATCTTATTATAACAACATCTTATCTTCCAACATTTACTCCACAAAATTTGACTATTTTAAAAATATTATAAAAACAAAAATTCCACAGTCAGTTAATATCAATACGATAAAAATAAAAATTGAACTTACAGAGGCGGATTCGGTAGTCAAGAGGTCTTGGTTTCTAATCTCTGCCAGGTCATAGTGTATCTGTTTTTCGTCATATGATATTCCTTCCATAGCATACAATATGCTCTTCCGTATACCACTGTTTCTCTAAAGCAACATTGTGCGTAACGCTCGCCTGGCCTACTGTGGATGCGTTTATTGCTGTCTCTTCTATGAACGCATGTTCTGGAATCCTTAGAGAAAATAACTGAGCTTGCTGTAAGCTCCAATCTGCATTAATTCAATCTTTACTCTTGAACAAATGTAAGGCGAGCTAGTCAGAGGGCTGCAGTCAATAGTGGGCCTATTGCTGTCACCAGAAAAAACTAATCGGAGCGTCTTTGATTCTCCTTAAGATCCTTTATGACTGATAATTGTAATTTTATCATGGAACTTTTTATTTTCTACATATTGCATACAGTTATGAAGTTTGACTTATATATTTTGGCATATCTTGGCAAATATCTTTGGCATATTTAGCATAACAGCTTTAAATTTGGTTTCATGGCCGAAGAAAGCATTTCCTATATCTGTGTCGACAAGGAATAACCGCTAAAGTCGAGTTAGGACAAACTGAGATTATTATTTTCATTGCAATTTTTCGTAACGAAATAGACTAGTACGCACATTTTTATGGTTGTAACTTGAAAAGAAAATATTTGCGGCCATCAAATCTAAACAGCAAAAGTCAGGGTACACTGATACTAGGTAGCAATTTTTATTTGAAAAATGCTCTACCGAAATTTTGAAAATAAGTTTAGCTGTTATTGCTTGTCGACACAGATATAATAATTCGTTTTTGAACAAAACTTCAGGATGAGTTTTTTTAAATCTAAATTGCGACAAAATAAGTAAAAACTTTTTAAATTTAAAACTATTATTTTTATTACTAGAACTTATTTTGAAGAGATAGTTGTTATATGTAGAAAAATAAATTAGAAACAGACACAGTGATCTTTTAACCAGCGATAGCACCGACAGCAGCGGCACCGGCAGCAACCTTTCCAACATCTCCAACAACATTAGCAGTTTCATGGATGGTATGTCCCAGTTTTTTCTGCAATTATTTTAATTTCAGTAAAATTCAAAATTTGCTCAAAATGTGTTACTTACCAAACCATGGCGAAGCTTCTTGCCAAAACCAGCCTCAGTCTGTGATGCAAACACGCAAAGCACGAGCACGGCGATGAAAGCGAGATATTTGCGGAAATTCATTTTTGTATTGAATAGATTTTTCTACGAACTGTCTTTTAGAACAATGTCAATAAAAATGATACATTTTGAGCCACAGCCAAAGCCTTTTATAGTAAAAATTTGCGGAAGACTAACACTTAACACAAATCTTATCAATGATTAGAAATGCCGTTGAAGAATTGGTCTTATGATTATCGCAGAGATTAAATAAAATTGAATTAAATAACAACATGAAATGTTTTTATTTAAATATACATTTTGTTTTTATTTTAAGATAAGTCATTCAAGTTGAAAATCCGTTACGTCAATTGGAGGTGTTTGTTGAATTATTTAAATTTGATATTTGATTAACAAATTTGTTTCTATTAAAAAACTTGAAAATCTACAGCCATGTTGTCGTCTAGTTTTGATAAATTTTTAGTAACCAATCACTCATCATAATGGATTATATATTCATAGCTTTATTTAATACTTATCTTTCCCTTCATTTTCTTTCCGTTTCTCTCCTTTCTTTTCCTTTCCTTTCTGTTCTTTTCTCTTTTAATTTTCTTGTAATCAAAATCAAAGAATAGAGTTCTTATATAACAATTTTTATACGAAAACTACAAATCCGCGTACAGTTTACTTAACATTGACTCATATCTCTGACATCAAAATAGAAATAGATCATCCTGATAAAAAAAAATATGTTATTTTTTTGTCGATAATAAATGAACGTACGTGACAATCTCAATTTTCTGCCACCGAATGCTTATTATGAAGATAAAATACTTTGAAGGGCCCTAAACTTTCCAAAGAAACTTTAAACTTTTGTAACAAAATACGTCATAAAGTGTTTTTTTTTTAAATAACCTCTTAAAACTTTCTGGCAAAGTGGCATGATTTCTTACCACATTGTTAACTGTTAACCACCTTGTTACCTTTTTATTATTTTTTTGCCAGTATTATAGATATACGAGTATTGATACGAAATATTTCATGGTCTGATATTATCATCATCTATCATGATATATTTCGTATTATTATATTCAGGGAGTGACATTGTCGAGCTAAAAAATTAATAGAATTAAAAAGAAAAAAAATATTCATACACGGATAATGAGTTGAAAAGTTATTTATGAAGAGGACCACTAAACTATTTTAAATTGAAAAATTAACAACACTTTTCTAGTCTGCTTCCAGCACCACAGCCCGTATATATATATGTATAAATCTTTACCATTAGCAATGATTGCAATTTCTACAAATATCGAATCCTGGGTCCTGATTAGTATATTTCAAAACAAAAAACATTTTTATATTTAAGGAAAGTATGTATTTGTAAAAAACATATATTCAATAATATAATAGCATAAAAATTATTAAATCAAATTACAAAAATTATCTCTTAACATTCTTTAATATCTGAAATAGCATCTACTTAAAAAATGGTTTAAAATTACTTCATAACTTAATGACTTCTTTACTTATTTCGACATTTTGACATAATTGACAGCTGCAGAAAAATTCAACAAGTAGATATAGATCGATAAAATCTATATCTATATCTATCTATACTATTATATAAAATTGAAGTGGAAATATTAAGTGCGTCAATGACTCCAAAACTACTGGACCGATTTTTATGAAAAAAATTTTAAAATATCATATTTGTGCTACAGAATGCCATAGGTGGGGTTTATTTAAGAAAATTTAACAATAAATATATTTAATTAAGTTGTTAAGTTTTTTAGGAAATTACCACCTATGCTAAGCATTGCTTGGTCGTTTGCTTTTCACGCGTTTGTGTTACGAGAGTTTCAACTACATGTTTCTATCAACCCTTCTCTTTAAAGTTTATTGATCTCGCTCTCCACACTCATTCGAAGAGTAACCAAAAGCAGTTATGTGTTGTTGCTGTGGAATGATGAGCTGCAAGCCAATGTGTGCATATTTGTTTCGCCGCATACAATTTCTTTACACATATTTTTATTGTAGTTTTCCAAATTTTTAATTTACACTTGAGAAAGAAAGATATTTTAATATTTCAAAATGTACATTCACAAGTGTGATAGCATATTTTGTATAGATTAAAGATAAATTAAAAGTTTGAAAAATTAAGTGTTCGTATTTCCCTTAAACTACAAATACAGCTACAATTAAATACCTCGACGTAAAACAAGTTTGACAAGTTTAACAGAAAATGCAAGAGCGATGCTCCGCGCTAGGAGAGCAAGAGCAGCGACTCAAAGAGAAAATTGTTGGTAAATTATGCATGTAATTATTTGCTTTCACGACTGCAATTGGAGTGAGGCAGTGGCGTAGCTAGGGTTGCTGGCACCCGGGACCAAAACTAAATTGTTAAGTAAGCCCTTTTAGAAGGTTATACTTAACCTCATAAAAGCAATGCTTAAAAAGTACTACGAAATTAATATAATTCTTTTAAATAATAGTTTACTGTTATGGTTATTTTGTTAAAGTGCAAATGAGTAAACATAAATATTTTAATTCATTGTATTATTTATAAAAGTCGGTAACAATATACAAAGTTAATCTCATCGATAGTAATATATTAGATATCATTCATTTGAAAGATAAATTGGTAACTTATACAAAACTGAAAAATTTTCCGCAATCAAGGAATTTTTCAAAAATGTTTTGTTTACGCAAAATTTTGACTAGCAATAGTGAGTAATCCCCAAAGATCTATTTTGAATAATTTTGCATAATTGAGGAAAAAATAGGACCGGGAAGTAAAACGTTAACAAATTTTCTCTCAGTGACCCTGAATAACTATCAATTTAAATATTTTTTCGAGATCAATCCACGTCTTCTATATAAAAGTTAAGTGAAAATTAGAAAAAAATATTAAAATTAATTTAAAAAACTTTTTTTCTAATTTTTATAAATTTCTTTATAGTACTCTTTATACATTTTAGCTTCGACTTAAATAGACAAGACTGAGGTCTGTAACATTTGACTGCCTTATTCTTAAAATATCATAATATCACAGTGATACCAAATTGATATCAGAAATTTGTTTCATAGTCATTATCTACATAATTCCCAAAGCAAACTTGCCCTGGGAGAACAAGGCCAAGAGTCATGAAAATTAGAATAGTTTTTAGAATAGTTTTTTCTTAAAAAGTGTATTTTTGACAGTTTTTTTAGTTGATTTGAACAGAATAATAATTATGTATTTTAGTAAATTAAATGAGTTAGGAAACCATCTTAGAGTTTTAAATAGACATTTTCAAAATAAATCAAAAAAGCATCAGAACGCCAAAAAATTGTTATAAAACGCCATTTCTTTAATTTAAATAAAAAATGTTATGAATTTTAATCAATTTATTTTTTTTTTAGAAATTTTGAAGTAAGTTAATAAAAAAACATCAGAACGCCATAAAATTGTTATAAAACGCCATTTATTAAATTTATATAAAAAATGTAATGAATTTTAATCCTTTTTAAATTTTTTTAGAAATTTTGAAGTAAGTAATAAATTGAGCTTTTAAATTGTTTTATGTAACAGGACACCCAAAAACATATTAGTATTAAAAATTATGTTCTAGCAGGTTAAGAGCTGCAAATAAGGTTTGTTTGTCGATGTATAGTCTCAGAACTTAGTAATCACAAAATTATAAAGTATATTTTTTAACCTTACATTTATGACACGAGGAAGTTTTTATAAAAAGCTCTGGAGAAATGTATTGCTGGAGAACATCCCAGCAAAATCTTCGCTTACATATAATCGAAAAAGTAATCCAGAAAATTTCATTCATCGATTACCCTCTCGCTTACTGAACCCATTATTTTTATATATCCATGTCATTAGAGGTAATCGAAAGCGCTGTCACTTGAAAAGATTAAGCCCTTAAAACGGTTGGTTTATAATTGATTTCACGAAAATAATACTTGAATAACAACTTTCAAGTTGTTGTGAATGCATTGCCGTGAATTTATTACGGATTAAATTTAAGTTCTTGCATTAGCATTTATGTTATGCATTTTAGAATCGATGAAAAAACAAGACCTAACGAAAAATTTTGCTGGGATATTGGATGAAATGTCTACTATACTAGCATGTTTGAGCACTTCTCAAGATGAATATTTGAAGTACAAAAGCTTTTTTAAAAACTTTATGGAATATAAAGTTAGGAATATATACATAGAAATATACTTATATACTCATCACTTTAATGATGAATAAAAGACAAATAAAAAATAAAACCATTAAAAAATTATCTTCGACTTGCCCGAAGTCAAAATACTCAGGTTGAAGCTTATTCGGATTTATTTAGGTTATATTTTTTCCAACTTTTCATATTTTAAACTCAGATTACGTTTTATTTATCAAGAAAACAAGACTTATGTATGATCTTTCAATTAAACACATTAATTTTTGTATAAATTATGAAGGTTTTGATATTTTCGTGACATCACTTTCTATGGAAGTATTCACAAAAGTATTTGAAAATTTGTTGAATTTCAACTGCAGGGTATATGTTTCAAATTTAAGCATTATAGTGGTGCTCCAATTTAGCGAACACCAATTTAACGAACTCCCAATATAAGGAACACTTATTTAATGTTGTTGAATCTATATTCCGAACATTTGAAATTGTAGGTATTCTATTTAACAACATTTGCTTCTCTGAGCTCGCTTCGTTTGTTTTTGAATTTGTAATAACATTAATATGTATTAACTTATCTAATTCTCAAATAGTCTCCTCGGGTTAATATACATATTGTAGGGTTTCCTTTTTAAAAAACATTATAGGAATGTATTGACATAATCTTGGATTTTTCATTTGGAGTGTGAACAGATTTTAACCAGCAGCTTTCTAAACATTTAATAATAATAATTAATAATACCTAAAACAAGTTCAAAAATTCAACATTATTGGAGTGCATAGTTGAAACAAAAAATGTAAGGATATTTGTTTCAAGTTGACAAATTTATTAGCTTTGTTATATGGTAAAAAAACTCGAAAATAGTATTACCGATTTAATTAACTTTTCGATTTACCGAACGACCTTGGACTTTATATCTTTCATTAAACTGGAGCACCACTGTATGACAAATCTCAAATCATGGAAATTATTTCATTATGGACTTTAAAGAGATTTGCAATAAAGACACGGCTGTAATCGTGTGGACAAACTAATGAACAGATAGACAGACGAACATGGCTTAATCGACTCATGGTCGTGAAAAAAATTTCGTGACAAAATTATTGTGCCCGCTACGCTTTGCGGATGGAGTATAATAAATATTTAAAACTGTAAATAACTTTGAAGTGATGCAATAAATTATATTTTATTTGATTTTATTTTAATTTTTATTGAACAATAAGAAGAAATTTTAATTATGAAAAAACACACACGCCCCGCTCGCTTGCTATTTTATTTCTGTCGTTTTGTTTCTGGCCTGGTTGCTAGATCGCTAGAACATCCTCCGGCCTTGGGGCTCGATGCATCTCGAGGCTCAACAGTTTCAAGAGGAAGAACACACAGTTTCTGTATAGGTCGAGATTTATAACCGCTTCCAGTCCAAAGTGTCACATTACGCACAAGGCCATCTGGACCTGGATGCAACTCCGTAATGCGAGCCATTTTCCAAAGACTGGGTGGAGTTATTTCGTTTTTGATGACTACTAAATCGCCAATCTTCAGGTTTTGCTGGGCTGTACGCCATTTGGGGCGATGCTGAAGTTCATGCAGATAACTATCGCTCCAGAGCCTCCAGAACCTTTGTACGATTTTCTGTCGCATTTGCCAATAACTTAAACGGTTTTCCGGCCGTTCTATTGGTACTTGCTCGCCTAATGATGGCACCAGAGCCTCACCAATCAGAAGATGTCCAGGTGTCAAGGGATTTAAATCATGTGGATCAGCACTCTGTGCACATAAAGGGCGCGAATTAAGGATTGCTCCGATTTCTGCTAGTAGAGTCTGGATTGTCTCAACTGTCAATAAATGATTTCCCATAACACGCCGCAGATGATGTTTAACGGACTTTACTGCAGCTTCCCACAAGCCTCCTTGATGTGGGGCCGATGGTGTGATAAAGTGCCATTGCGTTTGTCTTTGTGAGAGTTGATCGAAAAGATCTGATGTCTGCCAAGACTGTAGCATACGACTTAGCTCTCTCTCCGCCCCAACGAAGTTTGTCCCATTATCGCTCCAAAGATGCTGGCAATGTCCATAGCGCGAAGTAAATCGGATAAACGCCATCAGAAATGCCTGAGTGGTTAAATCAGACACAAATTCCAAATGCACCACCTTTGATACCATACACACAAATACCGCTATGTAGCCATTTATCACAACGTTGCCACGTCGTCGATCCGGTCTTACATGTATTGGCCCTGCGTAGTCAACTCCCGCATGAAGGAAAGGGCGTGCTGGACGTACACGGCATGGTGGTAAGTCTGCCATCATTTGCTCACTCGTTTTTGCCTTGAGCCGTTCACAGGTTACACAATCTTTAAGTAATGTTCGCGCTAGCGATCGTAAGCCAATGACCCAATAATTTTGCCTCAAGGCGCTGATAAGCTGTTGTGGGCCGCAATGTAACAACTGAAGATGCGTCATTCGCGCTAGTAACCAAGCCAAGCGACTCTTTTTTGGTAATATAATTGGATTACGTTGAATCCAGGGTAGGTCTGCATTCTGTAATCGCCCCCGCATGCGAAGAACATTATTTTCGATAAAAGGTGTCAACATGCCAATAGAATTAGATAGTCGGGAACTATTTTCTGACTGTTCTTGCATGTGTTTACGCTGCAATACACGTATGTCCTCCTTAAAATGGTCATGCTGTTCCTGCTGAATCCAATGCCTTAATGACTCATTCAACTCCTCAACCCTCAGCGCAGTTGTCCTTCTTTCTGATAGTGGTGCTCGACAGTTCCGAATAAATCTTATTACCCACGATGTTACCCGAGTTAAGCGACTTATTGTTGAATAGCGGTACAAAAGCGATTGTTGATTGATGGCTATTGCATTAATGCTGGCAATTAATTGAACTTCATTAGATTTCTGGTTAGGGAAGAGCCGCACTCCGGCCGCGATAACAGTTTCTAATGAGCTTGAAAGTACATTTTTTTTCGAGCCTTGGCGACATTCTTTCCGTACTTCCTCCTCCAAACTTACTGAAAAGTTTTCCGGTGGAGGCGGCCAAGAAGTCTTTGGTTGTCGAAGAAATGCAGGGCCATGCCACCATATACTGGATGAAATAAGTTCTCTTAGAACAACACCCCTGGAAATAAGATCGGCTGGATTTTTATCGGTTGGCACGTATCGCCACTCACAGTTCAGTGTGCTGTCTCTGATTTTTCCAGCTCGATTTGCTACAAACTGTTTGAGTGTTCCAGTTTCACGTTTAAGCCAGCATAGGACAACCATCGAGTCAGTCCAGCAAGTGGATGAGATAATTTTTATATTATGTTGAGTATCAAATTCGGATAAAACTCGTTGCATTAGTTCGCCGAGAAGAGTGGCAGCGCGTAATTCTAGACGTGGTATGGATTCCTTGTTTAGGGGTGCGACCCTAGATTTCGATAACATTAAATTTGATAAGATTGCTTCATTTCTTTCAACGACTAAGTATACTCCTGCTCCATAAGCTTGCGAAGATGCATCGGCAAAACCATGCAGTGTCAATTTAGACTGTTGGTCATAGCCCAACCAACGCGGGATTCTTATGCGCTCAATGTCAACAATTTGAACAAATATATCTTCCCATGCAAGTCTTAGGGCTTCTGGAATAACAGAATCCCATGAAATTTTAGAGCTCCAAATTCGTTGCAAAAGAATTTTTGCCTTAACCACAAATGGTGATATTAGTCCATCTGGGTCGTAAAGTCGTGCTGTGACACTCAAAATCAAACGCTTGGTCCACCCCGAGGACGGAACAGTTGGCAGTGATTGAACCTTAAATTTTAGCTCATCCGTTTTTGTATCCCATTTTAGTCCTAGAACTGATGCCTCTGTACTCGAATTGATATCTACATCCTCATTTGCCGACATCGGGTCCAGAGCAATTTGAGTGGTGGTAGAGTTTGATCGCCATTTTGTCAGCTCAAATCCTCCCAACGATAAAAGTGTCCGCATTTCTAAGCACAGCCGCAGTAGCTCTGCCTCGCTCTCAGCTCCGGCCAAACAATCGTCCATGTAGAAGTTACTTAATACTGCTCGCGCACCAAGAGGCCATTTAGAAGCGTTATCCCTTGCGCATTGTTGCATCGCTCTTACTGCGCAGAATGGAGCTGAAGCCATCCCAAATGTAACACCTGTTAACCAAAACTCAGAGAGGTTTCCTGATTTGTCGCGCCAAAATATTCTTTGCAAGTCCCAGTGTTCTGGTGCAATTTTGACTTGTGGAAACATTTGCTTGATGTCTGCAGATATGCCATGAGCTTTGAGGCGAAAACTCCAAATTAAGTCTATTAAATCCTTTTGCAGCTTAGGTCCAATCATTTGGACATCATTTAGAGACAGTCCTGTATCTGTTGAACATGAGGCGTCAAAGACCACGCGAAATTTTTTCAGCACCGCGTGATGAGGAATGTAATAAGCCTGTTTGACTGGTTCCTTACTTGCAAGCTTTAACCAACCCTTATTAATGTAATCTTTAAGAAATGTATGATATTTTTCGCTAAGTTCAGGCTCACGCTTTAACCGAGCTTCTAGACGCAAAAAACGCTGCAGTGCAATTCCTCGGTTAGAACCTATACGACACCAATCTGGACGGAGAGGAATCTGCAAAACATAGCGACTCAAAGTTTGGTCGTAGCGATGTGTTTCTAAAAAGTGTTTTTCGCATCGATGTTGTTCTTCTGTCCACCTTGAATTGTCGTCTGGAAATGACTCTGATTCAAAGAACCTTTGGACTAATTGGTCGAGGTGAGGATCTTCTTCAGCTTCACTCAGAATAGATGCGGCAGCAGCCACTTCTGATCCGGTTGAAATTTTTCCAAATAGAAGCCATCCTATGCGACTCTCTTGAGCTATAATGCCAGATGTCAATTGTCGTATATTACCTTGTATAAGTTTTGCCCATACACCTACTCCTAATAAAATTTGAATTGGCCCAGGTTGATTAAACGTATGGTCGGCCAGTCGCACAGAAATGTCATTTGGAAGATTTTGATGACATAATAGTCTTTGAGGCAACGAAATTCCACCTAAAACCTCTGCCACAACTAAGCAGGTTATTTTAATCAAGGGATTTTCACTATAAATGGACATCAAGTCAGTTGAAATAGATTTATCGAATATTTTAACTTCTGCCACAGCTGCAGGAAAGATGCGCATAGTTGTACGGTATGTAGGGATTCGATATTGCGCAACGAAGTCTTTACTAATTAAGTTTACTTGGGCTCCAGTATCGCACATTGCCCTTAAAGTTATCAGTACTCCATTGTTCGTCAAAAGTCTTACTAACGCAGTTGCAAGTAAATCGAAGTATAGGTCAGTTGTTTGGTTTTGAGAATATGTTGAAGATTTCAAACGCTTTTTTGGTGGAGAATAACTTCTTTCTGTAATAACCCCGAGGCCGGTTTCACCTATAAGCTCTGATTGCTATTGATTTTCCATTAAGGTATCGTTGTTTGTAGCCGCCATCACAGCTCTATCGGCACCAGGCTTAGCGTTATTAAATCCATAATCAAAAAATGCCTTTGGACATATAATACTATTATGGGCCTGTAAGCAGCGGGGGCATTTGCTTTTGAGGCAGTTTCTAGCAATATGTCCTCGACGAAGACAGTTTTGACATAATCCTAGTTCTATAATTCGTCGAACTCTATCATCGCGAGACTTACGTAAAATATTTGAGCATTTATGAATGCTATGGTTACCACCGCAGCTTTGACATGGAGTGAAGTTGCTGGCCTGTGGAAAGTTGGTCCTTGCTCGCTCACGCAATGAATTCTTTACCATTCGATTTTCATTGTTACCATCCATGGATTGCATTCTTTGCATACAACCCTGCCCTAATAGACCACTGGCTCTACGTTCGAGCCAAGTGAAGAAGTCATTTTTGAGACTCGGTATGCGCTCCGTTGGTCGCACCATCTCCCACTGACTACGAGAAGTACTGTCAAGTCTAGATTCCAAAAATTTTAAGATCATTATATCACGTTGCTCGTCTGGAGTTAGCTGTTGTGCTAACATTCTCATACTGTTTCGGGTGGTATCAAGCATTCTACGAATTGAAGTGTAGTCTGCCTTTGACCAAATTGGAAGATCAAAAATTGACGAGCAGTGTGCTGCATGACACAGATACTCATTATCAAATGATGAACACAAAGTTTCCCATGCCTTTATAAAGCTGTCTTCTCGCTGAGGCCAAAAACCTAACACACCTGCAGCGCCATCCCTAACACAGCCTTGTAGTCGTCGTAACTTTTGCAAGTTAGTGAAATGCGGATTCTGAATTACCTCTGCATTAAAAACATCTCTGAATTGAATCCACTCGTTATGATCACCCCTAAAGGTTGGCAATCGATCTGCCAGTGGCAAATCAGCATACTGCATCTGCAAAGCATTTGACTCATGGTTATTACCCCCCCTTACCAAAGATGAGCTTGGCTCCAATGCAGCTATTTTTTGACGCAACGTCGCTCGAACTTCTACATATGCATCCTCAATACGTGCATAAAGTGCATTGTGAGCCTCTTGTGATACCCGATCACGCGATTGCCTCTGCAGTAAGCCGAAATTGATCTCGAATTTCTGCCAAGCCGAGGTTACAATTTCCAGACGCGTTTGCATAATCTCCACGCTATTATTCTCATCTCGAACTGATTGTAGCCATTCTGATTGACGTTGAATCTGATTCGTTGCTTGATTAACGTCGCTTTGTACTCCGTCCATTCCATTATCGGTACCAAACCCCGTTGTATCAGATTGGTCACTCTCTGAAGCCATTTCATTTAAAACCACTTCTTCGGCCATTCGGTCTGCGCTGTTTTGAATCAAACCTAATAAAATAAAAGTATAATTAGTACACTGTGCGCTATCAAATAATCTTATTTTGCTCAATGAAATTCGCTCAAGTCGCTCTTTTTTTGTAATTCGCTCAAGTCGCTCTTTTTTTGTAATTCGCTCAAGTCGCTCTTTTTTTTGTAATTCGCTCAAGTCGCTCTTTTTTTTTGTAATTCGCTCTTATTTTTCTTTACGTTAAAATTCGCTCATTGAATTTGCACTTCGCTCTATTAACATACTTCGCTCAATTGTGCTCATAAAACTTACATAAGTTGCACTCAATTCGCTCGTCGGAAACCTTGTTTAATTCGAAACCTTGTATTATTCTTAACCTCAAATTTAGCTCTTTTTTTTTTTTTAATTTTCTCATATGACTTCAACCATAAGAGTTCATAAAATTACAAAAGTTTTGCTCAATTCGCTCAAAAAAAAAACTTGATAAGTCGCTGTATCATACTTTCTGCACATGTCGTTCTTATGAACTTGCTAAATTCACAAATTTTCAGAACATCAAATTATCACATATCAAAACAGCTGAAAATCGCACCTCTTTGTTCAATAAATTTATCATTTACCTTTAATTTTTGAAAAATTTCTATAATTTGGCTCTCCTTTTAAGTCACTTTTTTTTTTTTTTATAAAATACCTTTTTCAAAATTTATGTCGCTCTTCTTTTATTTTTCAATCGCTACCTTGATTAAAGTTTGGTCTCTTTCTTAATTTCAATAGCATAAATCAATAATTTTGCGAGCCTTGAATTACCGTCAGAATTTGCGGTCTTTGCCTTATTATTTTGATTTGCTCTTATTTTTGTTCTTGCTGCCTTTGTTACTTTTTGTGTGGTTGTTTTATCAACCATCGCACGCTTGGCTCTTGGCATTTTGTTCGCTGAAAATAAATGAATGTTAACATTTGATTCAAAGCCTTTATAGAAAAAATTATTTGACATTGTTTGCTTTCGAAAAATAACTTTATAAAAAAATATATTTGGCATTATTTGCCTTCGTACTTCACTTCAAAATGAAAAATTTTGAAAAAAATTGTTTTGTTATCTTCTTTGACAGACGGCGGCGAAGGTATTTCGAGCTGACGCCGTCAGAGAGCACCTATGGCCGCTGACACAGTTTGTTTGCTATGACCGCTATTCACAAGCGTCAGATAAGCGCAATCGCACTGAAATGCACAAAATGCTTCACACATACACTCGCCCTCAGCAAAGGGCAATCAATGCATGGAAAAGTTGAGATCGAGTTGTTTCAATTTTTGCACTTAAATGGACTGTATTCGGCTCGAATGGACCAAAAATGTAAATAACTTTGAAGTGATGCAATAAATTATATTTTATTTGATTTTATTTTAATTTTTATTGAACAATAAGAAGAAATTTTAATTATGAAAAAACACACACGCCCCGCTCGCTTGCTATTTTATTTCTGTCGTTTTGTTTCTGGCCTGGTTGCTAGATCGCTAGAACAAAAACAAAACTTTGAAAAACGTAGAAGTAGATTATGGTAAACGAGTCGGTACAGCAGATAATCAGATTTTTCTTATTCCTGGTAATGCCAATGAATCAAAAAACTTTGTTAATACTGAAGTATTAAATAATTAAAATGGAAATATCTTCACTTTATTATAGTTAAACTATTTAATATAATTTGCTTCCAAATACAAATAATATGCTAATATTTTAACGTTTTTTATTATTGAAATTTTTCAAATATACAAAGGTATTATTGATAAAGAGAAAATGTCCGTGGCGAAGCCTCGGACGACTGTGGCCTGCTAGTATATGTATAAATCTTTACCATTAGCAATGATTGCAATTTCTACTAATATCGAATCCTGGGTCCTGATTAGTATATTTCAAAACAAAAAACATTTTTATATTTAAGGAAAGTATGTATTTGTAAAAAACATATATTCAATAATATAATAGCATAAAAATTATTAAATCAAACTACAAAAATTATCTCTTAACATTCTTTAATATCTGAAATAGCATCTACTTAAAAAATGGTTTAAAATGACTTAATGACTTCTTTACTTATTTCGACATTTTGACATAATTGACAACTGCAGAAAAATTCAACAAGTAGATATAGATCGATAAAATATTGATATAAAGTCACAAAGTTCATTCTTAAAAATAGGTTAAGACCAAAACAACTTGTAGAATTTATATAGCTTCAAATTTTAAAAAAGAAAACAAAATAACTTTTTTATAATCTTTGTGGTACTTAAGTACCTGGCATAATCTTTGGCTGGACTTTTGAAAACAAGTCGGTGAATTTTGTTTGACAAATACTCTGGTTGACAACACTCAAGTCAAGAGAAAAGATTGTCATTAGAAACTGTTAACTTATTGATGGAAGGAAAATTGGTTTATTGGATTTTACCAACAGACGAAATGAGTATTTGTTGGCAAAATGATACATCACCAAGGGGGGCATGATATTGGCCGTTTTTTTCAATTGGCTTTTTTTATAATTTTGTATTTTAGTAAATATACTTAAAATTTTAAGAAAAAAATTTACTGGAAAAATTCTTACGGGTTCAAAAGTTAAGGCCGGATTAGTTAAAGCGCATTTTTAATTTTTACGCTACCTACGTACGGCAGCTGTAGTCATTTATTTCGACACCATGTTTTTCGTCCTGGTTGCGGCACTAGCGGACTTATTTTTTTAAGCAATTTTTTTTATGTTTTTAAAATTGATTTGCTCTCGTATGACACGAGCTGCTTTTTAAATTTTTTTCGATTTTTTATGAATTTTTAAAGTCAATATTTTTTTTTTTTTTCAAAAAACACACTTTCAAATTTAGAACATCACCAAAAATTAAAGAAAAACCTTCTGTCATACGATAACCAATTTTGTTAAGATTTAAAAAAGTCATTTATTTTCCAGATCTGATATTATCCGTTTACTCTGCCGCCAGTTTGGAGCTATAAAAATAAAACCATGTTGGAGTGAAAAATATATTTTTTTGAGTTTTTTTTTTGTAATTTGTTCAATTCTCTACAATAATAAAAAATCAGTTTTTTTTTTCAAGCGAATGTAATGGTCCTTCTTAAACCAGAAAGGCAACAAGTACAATTTTAAAAAAGACGAATTCAAAGAGAGGTGACTTTTTCTCCCAAAACGAACGATTGGTCCCTTAAAATTGTTAAATAAAATTCTTGTGCTCTAATGCGGATTTCTCTGTAGGGCAATTACCTGTTTGGAGTTCCACAAGTATCTGGATTTGCCGTTTTTCCAAGAACAGAAGGCTTCTAGTTATATTCTCTTTGATTCTTGCCAGAGCTTGTATTCAAAAATGATAGAGTCCACTTTTTTCCATTTAAAGCAAAACTAATACACAGGAACTAGTGCTTTGCAATTTATATAGAATATTTCCAAAGAAATTTTTTAGTTAAATTCCTAACCAATAAAAGTTATTTAAAAAAACAGAATGATTAGCCATAGCTAGGGTTCCCAACTGTCCCGGATTTTGCGGGACGTCCCGCATTTCAGCTTATTTTTTGGCGTCCCGCGACGACCCCTTGCGGGACGCCTTTTGTCCCGCATTTGAGAACTTAAGAGAGTTTGTATCTAAAATTCTAATTTGACATGAAATACAGTTTGCTAAAACTGTTTAATTTTTTTATTAAATTAAATTTATCATTTATTTTTCATAAATTTTATTAATCAAAACGTTTTGAATCTATTTTTTAGTTTTTTCATGAATTAGGCAAGAGCTGGAAAGAGATCTAAACAATATCAAGGATCAATGCGATGGTGTAAAGTCATCGTTGATACCCTTTATTCCTCAAAGAATAAAAGGAAATATTTAATAAAATAAAAAATTGCATCTAATGTTGTCCCGCATTTTTGAGCCAAGTCCCGCATTTTTTATTGCTCTGTCCCGATTTTGTACTCTTCAGAGTTGGCAACCCTAGCCATAGCCAATGTTGAACCTCAACACAGGGACTTCACCGCTTCTGAAACCCAACGCAGGGACTTAGCCACTCTTGAAACTCACAACAATTAGAACTTTACCATTTGAGAATTTGGAACTTTTACCATTTCGAAACGATTTAATTATGAAAAGTAATAATATTGAAGGATTTAAGTACGGCTTCAATATTAATAATAATAAAAATAAATTTTTGCAACCTTAACCTTCATTTGCTCCTCAAAACAAAATAACATTCACGCCCCTTGTGTGTCAATTTCGACACATATGAGAATTCAATGCATTATTGTGATAATTTTCCAAATTTTTGTGAGTGAAAGTAATTTTTGTTGTTAAATAATTTAAGAACCCAAATTAATGAGGGAAAAATGTATTTCAAGTAAATTTTTTAATATATGTATGCAAATGTTGGAAAAAATACAAATTACTGAAATATTATCGTATTCACAGCAGCTTTTCTTCAACACACTTTACACAGACATTTTGATTGTGGTCCTTCTTGCAAGCAGATTTTGCACAGAAGCAACAAATATTTCCACATAAATTATTTTTGGAGTCAGATTTACTCTCGTAGCAAAGATGACATCTTTCTATACCTTTATTGCTGGTGGGACACTTTTTGCTCTTTTTTATGGATGTGGAGATGAAGATGTCAAAGACACTTCAGTAGAAATATTGGAAAAGAAATTTACTGATGATATTCATTTTTGATTGTCAATAAACCAGCCCACTTTTTGAATAAGTCGCGAATGGGAGCAAATTTAAATGATGACCGCTGATGTCTTCTATCAATCGAATAACTTGATTCACATATGCAAACGTTTTCTTTGATATGGTTACTCTGAATACTGGACGACCATATTCGCCATCGAACAATTCAGTTATGGTGTCATTTTTTGATCTGGAACCCGAAACAAAATAAGTTTATTTGCAAAAAAATAGCACTATAAGTTTATTTGCAAAATTAGCAAAACACCAACATATGCCTGCAACAGATTTGAATCGATTTTTAAATAGTTTTCACCAAATTAAGCTTTGCTAGAGCTTAAGAATGATTTAGAATAATATTTTCGATATGTTGCGGAAAAAACAGTAGTAATGCATCTTTGATATCATCAACAGGAACTTTCGCATATCTTGAAGTGCCAGGAGGAAGAACAATAACATTTTCATTATGAACTCTTCCACTTTCATTTTGAAATCGTTCTGATTTCCATACCATCTTTTGAAATAAACAGGGGATCAATATTTTCACTGACACAATCGTAATCGTTTATTTGGCTGGGTGTATCATTTTCTTCAATATCCGAATCAGTAACGGGAGGATGACGGACAAGTCATCGTCAAGATCAGTAGTGGAATTCCCAAAAGTTAACGACAATAACCATTGTGGATATCGGTCATTGTGTGTGCCACTTTAATAGAAAATGACAATTTTTGCAAGCAAACGACATCGAAAATTGTTGTTTAGCCGTTTGGGAATTCCACTACAGGAAGCTCTTCATCAGGTTCAAACTCTTCATCGCTGCCTCCAGAAAAATTAGCATTGCTATCGCATGCGGGTAGCAACTCCTCAATTTCTTCATTCGAAATATATCTTGGCTTAGATGTCTTTTATTTTTTTACTGAAAACAAGCACTTTTCACAATCAAGTTTTTCATTATTTTGTCTGTTTAGCACTAAAAGCGAAGTAAATGTTAGTTTTCCGGCCAAAAACATGTGGAGTTGCCATATGTGCAGAGCTGTAAAAGAATGCATTCAATTTGATTGCTTCTACAAAATTTTGAATCAGTGAATAACGAAATAAGAATACATTCAATGAATGCAAAATTGATTCATGAATAAAATTTTGAATTCACAATCAATTTTTAAAAATTGATTAATTATTCATTTCTATTATTTATTTGTCGTTATTCTGAATAATGCATTCATTTTGTTATTCAAATGAATGCTATTCATAAAGAATGCTATTCACAAAGAATGCAATTCACAAAGAATCGTTATTCATTTTGCATTCATGCATTCATTTTTTATTCATTATTAATTTTTTAATCATTATTCATATTTTATTCATTATTCATTTTTTATTCATTATTCATTTTTTATTCATTATTCATTTTTTATTCATTATTCATTTTTTATTCATTATTCATTTTTTATTCATTATTCATTTTTTATTCATTATTCATTTTTTATTCATTATTCATTTTTTATTCATTATTCATTTTTTATTCATTATTCATTTTTTATTCATGCCTGTGGTGTTAATTTTGCAACCAAAGTAGTATATTTTTAGTTCGGTGCAAAAGCGGAATTACCGGGATCTTGGGCCAATTGTTTTATGTTTTTAATTGAAGTAAAATTTCAATTTTAAATTCGCAACTGGGAAGCTTCGCGTGAATTGAGTGAAAATAGTGTTCTCTCATGAATAAAAAATGAAGAAATGAATAAAAAATGAATGATGAATAAAAAATGAATAATGAATAAAAAATGAATAATGAATAAAAAATGAATAATGAATAAAAAATGAATAATGAATAAAAAATGAATGCATGAATGCAAAATGAATAACGATTCTTTGTGAATTGCATTCTTTATGAATAGCATTCATTTGAATAAAAAAATGAATGCATTATTCTGAATAAAGAAAAATGAATAATCGAAATGAATAATAAATCAATTTTCATAAATTGAATGTGAATTGAAAATTTTATTCATGGATCAATTTTGTTTTCAATGAATAGCATTCTTTTGTCCTTATTCACTTGTACTTAGAATTCTGAATATGAATGCAAATTTTACAGCTCTGCATATGTGTCAAAAACGACACACGAGGGTAGCCAACGTAACTTTTTGAATAAAATCCCTAAAAATACAATATTTTAGAATATGAAAAAGTTTTTGGATGTAAAATAACGAAAGAAATAAAGTCAAAAAATTTTTTAGGTTGTTCATTGATGGTTTTCGAAAAAAATTACAAGAAAGTTCTTCTTGTATAGTTTTTGACACAAGGAGCAGATGAAGGTTAATAGTTGTTTATGAATACTTAAAATTTAATTATACGTGAGTAAATTAAGATTGTTTCCTGAATTTAGTTTTTAACAAATAACACTGTGCGTCAATTTTGAAAATTTTTTCGGAGAAATCGCTGTTTGTTTGAGCAGAGGAGCATGAATGTTTCTCCTAGAACATGACCTCATACTCTGTTTTTCCGCAAAGGGTTTCGATTCTTTTTTTCAATTAATCAATTCATTCTGCAGATTGTAGGGGTTATTTCGTATTTTTATTGCACTGTGCTACTATTTAAGGGTCAATAAAAGATGCCTCAATGGATCCACCGCCAAATGAAATTAGGTCAACATAGTTACAAATCTCAAGGGATTTTTTTAATATTAGCTTGTTGTTCCTTTTATAGCCTACTGAAGTCGGCATCTTTGGCAAATCCTAACAGGAAAAATTTAAAAAAAAAATTCTAATTAAAATTAACTAAAGAAAATTATACATAAACCACTAAAAATAAGAACTTGAAGAATTATTCATTGCATTGAATATATTTTTTATTAAAACTTTTTAAATTTTATATCATTCTCTTATAATTAGATCTTATTTTAAAGAGTTGGCACTAAATTAAATTACAATACACGGTGATCTTTTAACCAGCGATAGCGCCCACAGCCGCGGCACCGGCAGCAACTTTGCCAACATCTCCAACAACACCAGCAGTTTCATGGATGGTATGTCCCAATTTTTTCTGCAATTATTTTTATTTTATTAGAATTCAAAATTTGCTCAAATTTTGTTACTTACCAAGCCATGGCGAAGTTTCTTGCCCAAACCAGCCTCAGTCTGAGATGCAAACAGGCAAAGCACGAGCACGGCAATGAAAGCGAGATACTTGCGGAAATTCATTTTTGTTAAGAATTGATTTTTTTATGAACTGTCTATTAGAACAATGTCAATCAAATTGATGAATTTTGAAGTAAAACATAAGCTTTTTATAGCAAAAATTTACGAACTTGTACTAAATATAATGCTTATCACTGATTATTGATAAGTTACTTCAGAATTACTCTAAAGATTATCTCAGATACAAAATAATATAACAATATGAAGTACGCATTTACATTTTTGGGCAATGTTTTTTTGTTTATTTCGATAAGGGTCATTTAACTTGAAAATCCAGTGCGTCAATTGGGTAGGGTACACTGTACATATCTTGAATATGAGTTTAAATTTTAATAGTTGAATATATATATATGTGGACTTTTGACAAAAAAAATTTTAGTCTATCTAAAATTTATAGAAAAACCCTTTAAGTTAATATGAAATTCATATCGATTTATGTGATTTTGTCTAAGAATTACAGATAGACTTAATTTGTTTTGTCAAAAGTCCACAGATATATCGATGGTTAAGCTCACTAAAGTGATAAATGAAAAATTTCAAATGTTCAGGAAAGTCGATTTTGTTTTTAAATTTCAATACATCTCATTACAAACCACTAACTTTAAGTGTATACTGACACGCATTTACTGACTATGCATTTCCAATAAATGTACACAAGGTAGATATTATATTGATGGTTGGAAAAATGCAGTACACTTTATTTTTGTCAAAAAGTCACTTATCACTTTAGTGCGCTTAACCATAGATATGTTTTAGATGCTAATATTTTTAATTTTGAATTCTGTGTTCATGCTGTCTGCTAATTTATATAAAACCTTAGTAAACAATCTTATCGCAAATAGCTTAAAAACTTTTATTAAACTTCTGTTATCCTTTATTAAAATCATTTAAAATACATTAAGTACTTACTTAATAAAGAGTACTTCATGTATTGTATATGAAGTGCATTTTTTTATTTATTTTTTCATAATTTTTTCAAAAATTCGCTTAATAAAAAATGCGTAATAAAATGCTTCAATCGTTTTGAATGGTCTTTTTAAGATAACAATCTTTCAAAATTAATCGGTATACAATTCTTAAGAAGCCATAAGATAGCATTGAATAAAAATGTTCAATTATTTTGTTTGTCTAGCATGAATGTTCATGGGCGTCCACAGGGAAGAGAATGAAAAATTCCTAGGCTATGGAAAATTTTTAAATAAGTTCAATGCGTACATTAATTATAAAATAATTTCACAAACTCAAATTAATATGGAATTTAACGAGCATTTGATGTTGTGAAATTGACATCAATTATGTGTCAAATCGTTTGAGGTTATTAAAATATTTTGATTTCCCCAAAAATGTTGGCCAATGCACAGTGGAGTTAGTATCCAGAACAATTTAGTTGGTCAATATTATTTTATGATTTTAAACTATAGAAAATGCAAAAACATGCAAAAAAATTTATGGCAAATGGAGGTTTATATTAACCCCCTGGGCAGCTGATGGGGTTAATTTGTAGGTTATAGGAGGTTGTTTCACTTAAAAATGCTCTAGCAACGAAAGTTTTTGATGCAAAACATTCTTCAGAGAAATTTTAATAAGATATTTTCATGGACTTTCATGGACGATATACATATATTACTAGTTAAATTTTAGTGACAAATATAATTTTTATGTGGTCAAATCAGGAATTTTTGGAAAATATTCACAATTTCTGAGTTAAAAGTCATTTTTGTCAAAAAAAAAATACTGTGTGAGCCTATATTTTTTATTTTAATTTATAATTCCTGTTAAAATTTCCTTAAAGAAAGTATCATTGCAACAATTATTATTATTGAAAAAAGTATTTAATAGTTGATTGAATTTACAAATTAAATGAAAATTGATGTAGAAATAAAACAATAGAAATTAATTAAAAAACAATCGTGATTTAATGAATCAAGCCGGGAAAAGGTCATCAGAAAATGATTTGTCTTCCTCAGATGACTCACTTTCAATATCGATAATATGTGAGTGCTCGTGTGGGCAAAAGCATTTCCAAAGTTTCCTTAAGAAATGGTTTGGTTTTTTTTCCTCGGCATGGTCCATATTCCAGCTAAAAGAGAATCGGAAGTTAAGAGCAATCGATTTAGTACATCAGTATTGCAATATTCTCTTGAAGCTTTCCTTGCAAAACACGATATCCAAAACACGATATTTTTCTGACAAGCTTAAATTCTCCCTTCCAATCAAAATGCTGTGGAAGAATTTAAATAGACTTGGGGTATGTACTAAAAAAACTCCTGCATGTAGTGTAGATCCTGAAATTCTGAATAATTTTTTTGTTAACACTGCTACTGTCTCTAATGATTATTTGTGCATTCGTAACAATCTAAATATGCAACAATCATTCCAAATCGTTACAGTTAATGAAATTGATGTTGGAAGTTGCATTTCGCAGATAAAATCAAATGCAATTTCTGATGATGGCATTCCAATAAAGTTTATTAAACTTATTTTGCCTTATATAATAAGTCCACTTACAAATATCATTAACCATTGTTTAACAACATCATCATTTCCTAACATTTGGAAAGTTCCCATCGTTTATCTTGTAGCTAAAAAACAATTTCCTTCTGGGGCGAATGATTTCAGGCCAATAAGTATTTTATCACCTTTGTCTAAAATTTGTAAAAAACTTATGGCTCAACAAATTAACAAATATTTATTTGAGAAAAAACTATTATCACCATTGCAGTCTGGTTTTAGGTCAGGGTATGGATGCTCTTCTGCAGCAGTAAAGGTGATGGATGGCATTCGACCCGAGTTTGATGCTGGTTCTTTGAATCTACTCTGTTTACTTGACTTTGATAAAGTTAACCATAAATATTTGTGTCAGAAACTTAAGTGTTTCTATGGATTCTGTGATAGTGCTGTTAATCTTATGTCTAGTTATTTAAGTAATCGAATGCAGAGAGTTAAAGTTAACCACGAGTTTTCTTCTTATAAAAATGTTTCATGTGGAGTTTCTCAGGGTTCCATACTTGGTCCTCTGCTGTTTACCATGTTCATCAATGACATATTCAGTGTCTGCAAACATGCATCTGTTCATGCTTATGCCGATGATGTCCAGCTCTACCTTTCTAGACGAACTGGACTACTTGATGACCTATGTTGCCGATTAAATGATGACCTCAATGGTATTAATGAGTGGTCTAAGAGTAATGGTCTGCAACTAAATGCTGCTAAATCGTATGTCCTACCTATTTGTAAGAGTAAAACTTGTCTTAATGCCGTCTCTGATCTGTTTATTGGAAATAGTAAGCTAACTGTTGTATCGAAAATAATAAATTTAGGTTTCTGCATTAATTCTTCTTTATCTTGTGTCGATCATATTAATATTGTTGTCCAAAAAGTTTATTATGTCCTACGCAATTTAAAAATGTCCGCTTGTGTTACTCCTATAGAAATAAAACGTATCCTCTCTTATAAAACTACAAATTGCTTTTAACTATGCTACACGCTACGTTTATGGCTTACGAAAATTTGACCATCTATCTACCTTCAGAAATACAATACTTGGAAGTGAACTAACAGCATATCTTAACGCGCGTAACTGTATATATCTACATAAGCTCATTCATATGAAAACTCCTTTCTACCTGTATGACAAACTTCACTTTTCATTATCTAGAAGGAGTCATGTTCTTATAGTTCCTAGGTGTAATTCGTTAAATTCGTCTCGTCTATTTTTCATTAACGCTATAAAGCTTTGGAATAGCCTGCCTCGTAGGATAAGGGAAATCAATAGGAGAGGTACTTTTAGACAATCTATCTTATCTTATTTTTCTAATCCTTAGTCTTGCTTATCTTTTTCTTATTCTTATCTTTTATATCTAGAACTAGTCTTTTGAATCTCTTAAGTTTCTATTCTCATTTTTTAAGCTAAATTTGTAATAGAATAAGATAAATATTAGTCGTTACCTTATAAATAATTAATATTTTTTTGTGTGTTATTCTAAATATTTTATTTTGTTTGTTTTTTATTTTTTCTTTATTCTACTTGTTGTTATAATTATGTAATATGATATAGTATATTTTAATATTTAAGCCTATGCTTCATGTAGTACTATAAAAGAACTAAGTTCTTACTATAATAATTGATAATAATAATAATAATTGAATTAATTGAAATCATTTTAATGAGTTCCTCTTTCTTTTGAGACCCCGACCGGTTGAAATTTCTTTTATCCATATAACAATGATCCGGTCTATTGTCCAGCTAAATCGAAGAAATACGCCTTGTGCAATGGTTTGACGAAAATTTTGATAGTATGAACAGTCAAGTCGTCAAACGCTTTGATTTTGGTTTATTATAGGATATGCCAGTTGATGTGGTCAGCTTTTCCACTTGGTGTCAAAAAAGTCTTCTGGAGCTCAACGTCAGCAAATGTCAAGCTATAACATATTCTCGTAAGCGATTCCAACTTCCTCCGCGAACGTATTACATTCTCGGCAAGCCAGTTCACTTAACTTTAGGCTTAACTTAACTTTAGGCCTCATATTGATAATATCATTAGTAGAGCCAACTCTGCACATGGTTTCGTGAAACACTGGTCCAGAGAGTTCTCCAATCCTTACGTCACTAAATCTCTCTATCTTTCCTTTGTTAGACCCATCCTCGAATATGCCAGCCAGGTTTGGTCTCCCATCTACAACACCCATTCAATGCGAATCGAAGCCGTTCAACGACGATTCATTCGTTTCGCTCTTCGTGGTCTTCCTGGTTCTGACAGTTTCAACCTACCACCTTGTGCCAACCGTTTTAAGTTGATTAACATGCAAACACTTGCAAAGCGAAGGGAAGTGGCCGATGTTCTCTTCATTCATCAACTTGTATGCGGAACCATTAACTGTCCAGAATTACTCCAATTAATATCTTTTAATACCAACCCACGCATCCTTAGGTCTATATCTCTCTTCCACCTTAACTTTCACCGCACCGACTATGGATGCATTGAACCCATAACCAGAATGCTTCGGGTAACCAATAGTTTGATCAACGAATTCGATTTTCATCTGAGCAGACCACTACTCCGAAATATCCTCTTTAACTCTCCAACACCACTTCATCCGCCTCTCTAATGTATTCTTCCAGTACAAGATATTATACAATTGTAAATTAAGATACTCCCTGTTAATTATAAGTTTTAGTTTTTAAGTATTTAAACTGCTTGTATTAAGCTTATCCAAATAAATTAATAAATAAAAATAAATTACCAATTTTATGTTATAAATTTTATTGTAATTTTCATGTTACTTTTAAACCAGTATGAAAATTAATAAATTTACATAAACTTAGAGGGCCCGAAAAACACGAAAAACACACTGCAGCTCATCCAGTTTTTAAAAATATATTCTTTTTGAGCGTTTAACTATTTATATGCAAGTACCTTTAATATGAATGGGGGCACGGAGAATCAGCATGATAAGATTCGACTGTATCTAGTATCTGTATCTATTTTTACTTCGGACTGAACCTTATTCTCATTACTTAGGACACTTCATGTAGACATTTGTTCCCTTCTTTGGAAATTCCTGCGGACGCCCATGTAAATGTTTATAACGAAATTGGTTTCTTCATTCATAAATACTTAAATTGTTTATCTATCAGCGCTTTACAGATACGAAGATACAGTCGTACAGTTAAAAGAAAGAAAGGCAAAAACTGAATACTTTTTTCCAAAACACCCTGTGTATCCAATTACAACTTAAAATGTTATAAGCAACATTTTCAATCTTTTCTTGAATTAATAGTATTTTCCAAGAACGTTTTAAATACTTTAAAATATTATTTTGCATAAAATTTTATTTTAATAATATTCTGAATTGTGTTTTTTTGTGGTTTTTTTTTTTGTCTTATGCAGTCATATATTTATTTTTCTTTGTCAACACAATTCGTCATGCGGTTTCTTGGCGAATTCATTCATACACTTCTTTTATGACTTTGCAACAAAAAGGAAAAAACAAGCAAAGAAGACTTATTACAGAATAGATACAATAAACATAGATACAAACGCGTGTTTATACTTCAAAATTATTTATTCACGCTGTCTATTTGCATATGGTTGTTGTTGTTGTTGTTGTTGGCTTGTTCTGTGTGGAACCTCGTTGAAGGATGTTGCTGTTGGATGGATGAGAGACGGTGTGGTGCGTTTGCGTTGGGGTATCTACTAGAGGTGCTTGAGGTTAGTGAAGTGCAAATGCAATTCTTTTTAAGTGATATCGTTGTTGTTTCTTCTGGTGTTGTTGTTGTTGTTGTTGTTGTTGTTGTTGTTGCTGTTGCAATTACAATTGCAAACGCATTGCGAATAATATGAATTTGTTGATGGTAACACTGCCATTGACGATGGAGACGCTGACGACGACATCGTCGACGATGACGATGACGTTGACGTTGACCATGGAAAGTTTAAGAACCCCAACAACACAGAACGCGAACTTTTATGCAAAATAAAAGAAAACCACATGAAAAGCCAAGACTTTGAAGTACAAAATGTTGTACATTGCAGCAACGTTGACAACAACAACAGCAGCAATTATAGCATTAGAGGCAACAACGCATGGTCGTATGGGGTACAGTAGGCGGGGGGCGGTGGTCTCTTTGGTCTTGAGACTCTTATGGCTTATTTGCACATATTTGACTAAAGAGCTCCGCGTTGCTGACTAAAATGTTGTTGAACTGTTGCTTCGACTAAACAGACAGACGTCCGATATACCTCCAGTCAGGCACGTCAAATGGACAGTCGATGGTCGTCGACTGGTTGAACGATCTATTATTGTAGCTGTTGCTAGACGGCGTCTAACGAACGCTTGTTAAGCAGAATAAAAACTATAGAATAGGTTCTACATGGATATCGATGCAATTTGTTGACAGTCGATAATTTGTCAATGCGTCTTGCAACAAATATAAACAAACAAAAAAAAAACACAAGCATACAAAGTCGTTGACTAAACAAATATTTATGCATGTATGTATGTATGTATTCGTATGCCTGCATATATTGGCATTGGAAAACCAGCATTATACATACAATTTATAAATCACTGTTGCTAGGCATTAAAACTCCTCAGAACTCCAACATCTCAAGTGTTAATTACTTGCAACATTGTTTAGATGCTTTTCAAGCAAAACACTTATCAGTGAGAAAAATTATGAAATTAAAAAAATTTGTTTACCATCCATATCGTCTATGGTTTAACAACAATTCATGCTCGTTATATAAACAAATGATTTTAACTTTGTAAATGCTTTAATATATTTTATGAATATTCTACATTTTTTATGTTTATTTAGAATTGGACAAGTGTTATTTGAAGAATTGTCAAATTTTAATTATTATTATTTTTAATTTACAATTTAATATCGGAAACATGTTACTCGTTACTCTTGAGTTCTTCGGCAATGATGAAGAATACTACAAGCGGTTATTGAAGTTATTGAAGCTTGCAGTTGAGTGTCGAAAATGTAACATGATCGACGAGGAACGAATTGTCGATGGATTAATGGTGTTCAATGATGGTGTAGAAAATAATCATATTGAACTTTCATATCTGGATTTAAATAATGCAGATGATTTATAATTTAAATAATTTATAATAAATAAAATTTATACTCTCTCGGCTTTGCACACAAAAGTTAGCCGATCTCAAGAAACTAGGTCAGAAAACTAGACAAACAGTGAAATAGATGCGAATTGGAAATAGTCGAAACCGATTTGACCATATGGGTACCTCCCTTGGAGTTATTTGATTTTGTAATGAGGGTATATCTATTGTGTCAAGGTCGTATTCATGATAGTAAAATTGTATATTATTGTAAGCTAACCTAAGCTCTACCTAAGAAAAATTTCAAAAATGGTTGAAATTGATCAGTCCTTAGAGATACCTTCATTTGACCTATATTTAGTTTCTACATGATTTTGTATGGTAGTTCGATCTTAACAAAACTCATTGAGAAAGCTAGACAAATAGAGAAATAGATGTGTACTGAAAATGGTCGAAATCGATTTGGTCTTATGGGTACCTCCCTTCTAAGGTATTTGAGATATATTAATTATACCCTAAACCTGAACAGGTCAAGGTATATTAACTTTTTGCAAATGTTTCTAGCGTAGAAAAGGCATAGAAAAGTATATCGTGATATTCTTGGTGCACGGAGTTGAAAATATATAGACAGAGATAGTATTAAGAAAAGTATTAGAAAATTTCCAGAGGCTTGCATGTTAAGTTTGCGGCTTGCATGCCCGGAGCGCGAGATCGATTTCCACTCGAGGCTAAGTTTTTTCAATAAACAAATTTTTTGACCGGTTACCACCTCTCTGCAGACTCTCTTTGTTTTTTATACCCTAAACCTGAAAGGTCAGGGTATATTAACTTAGTGCAAACGTTTGTAACGCATAGAACGAAGTGAGTCCGGTATAGAAAAGTTTATATATTCTTGATCAGCGTCACCACGTGAGTCGAGCTATCTATGTCCGTCCGTCCGTCCGTCTGTGTGTTGTCCGCATACACAGGATAAGAAAAAGGAGTTGAGATAATTAGATGAAACTTGGTACACATGGTCACATGAACCCAAGGATCTGCACTATTGAATATTTTTTGAATCCGCTCACGGACTTATACATCCGCCTACCTTCCATACAACGAAAATATTGAAAACTGTATTAGTAAGCTCATAACTAACCAACAACAATAAAATTTGGTATGTATATGTTTTGTATCAACACAAAGATGTCTTCGAAAAATGGGTGTCATCCGCTTACCAACACGCCCACCTCCCATACAACCCAAAAATTGAAAAAGCAATAAATAAGCCTCTGTTTAACCTACAAAGATAAAATTTGGCACTTGTGTTTTTTATAACCAAACAAAGATGGTTTGGAAAAATGGACATCATACACCCACGGACACACCTACCTCCCATACAACTCAAAAATTGAAAACTGCATAAATAAGCTCATAACTAACCTACATTAATAAAATTTGGTGTGTACGAGTTTTGCATCAATAAAAAGATGTCTTCGAAAAATTGGGTGTCATTCGTTCACAGACACGCCCACCTTCCATACAACCCAAAAATTGAAAACACAATAAATAAGCCTCTGTTTAACCTACAAAGATAAAATTTGGCACATTTGTTTTTTATGACAAAAAAAAGGTGGTTTTGAAAAATGGACGTCATCCGCCCACGGACACGCCTACCTCCCATACAACTCAAAAAGTTTAAAACTGAATAAATAAGATTATGTTTGCCATAAAGAGATCAAATTTGGTATGTATGTATTTTATACCAAAACTAAGGTGTGTTCAAAAATTGTGAGTAATCCTTCATTGAACACGCCCAACTCCCATAGCGAAAGCATAATAAAGGCATTAACTGTGAGTTACAGGAATAAAACTTGGCATGTATAAATTTTTCCTCAACATTTAAATGCATATAAAATATAGGCTTCATCCGCCCAGGGAGACGCCCATTTTCAATAATATTCTTTTATTTTGGAATAGTAGGTTAAGGGTATTTCATAGTCGGCCTAGACCGACTTTAGACTTTCTTTACTTCTTTTTATTTTTGTTTCATTGGAAAATTTCATCTTTAAAAATCTGTTTATTAGGGATAATTTTAATTTTTATAGGCAACGCATTCCATATTCTGATAGCGTCAACAAAAAATAGTCAGTTGGAATTCAAATAATTCACGACAGGCATAATCCCTGTTAAAGGCTTTCATTCAAGAAACTCGTTTGAAAAATAAAATTGAAACTTTTGAAATTTACAGTTTTATTAAAAATAACTCAAATTTGTGTGTTGGTATTTTGATTAAAATTATTTTGAATTATTTTGAATGAGTGATGACCGTGGCATGCAGGTTAAGAGTGTGGCTTAGCATGCTCGGAGCCCGGGTTCGATCCCCAGCCGCGTCGAAAAGTTTTTTCAATAAAAAATTTTTCTGATCGGTCACCACCTCTCTGCAGACAATGGCAAACCTCAGAGAGTAAATAATGCCATGTAAAGCTTCTTGAGAACATGAACTTTAGCCATTCGGAGTCGGCATAAAACATGTATTTAGGTCCAGTTCTCGGTCAATTGTGTGCAAACATTTGATAACACACACAACACAATTGATCATAAGAAGCTCGGTCAAAGTCCTTTCAGGGGCTGAAATGGCCAATTTGTTTTTTTTTTGTTTTTTATTTTGATTAAAAATTCTTTTTCTTCAGTTTTCATTTTTGGTATTTCTTTTCCCCATGCTCTTATTTTTTATCCCCATTATTTTATTGGTATTTGTTTTCCCCATGATTTTATTGAAGTAGCTCATCTTTCTGATTCAACTTCTAATAAATTTCTTTTCGATTCTAGTTATTTTTCGTGTAATTTTCCTTCTTCCGGTATTTATGAAGGTCTTTCTAAAATTTATTTATTTTCTAGAAGTTTGGATGGGACAGTTATAGGAGGTGATTGAATGCTCGAAATCATTTCTAGGGTGACTTTTTTGAATATCTGAATGGTAGACTTCTTTCATAATGGCTTCATGATTATTCACTTCATTTTTCTAGAATTTGTGGCCTATTAACTATTTAGATTATTTCTTATTATCTTCTAATCTTATTGACCCTGTTAACATCAATTTTATAATTGCTAGTCTACCTATCTTTTCAGATTACTTTCCGATTTAACTTGTTTTAGATCTTTCAGATTTTGACTTTCAATTAAGAACCACGATTTTTACCTGTTTTAAAGATACAAATTGGAATAATTTTAAAACAAATTTGGATATATCCCTTGCTTTCAACTTTCCTCCTGTTAATCTTAATCTTAATAGTTTTATTGAATTTTTCAATAGAAATTCAAAAAGATCTAATAAGATAGAGTTAACTCTGAACATAAATTACTTTCTAAACAAATACAATTGCTAAAAATTCTAATTAACCCTACAAGTGTATCGCGGGGTAAAAAAACACCCCAGACTGGTTTAAATCTAGCGCCAGACACAAACGTCTTACGTTTACGGCCCGGGACCGTTACCATAATTCTGTTTCAACATCTGAGAGTAGAGATAGCACGCTCCCGGCATCCTTACCACGTGGTAGCTCAAGCAGTGAACATTAGAATTGTTTTTCACCCCGCGATATAGTTTGTGTATATTTCTCGTCATCTTAAAGTATTTTTATTTTCGTGTTGTTTAAACTTTTCGGACAAGTAATGAGTGTATAGTGGCCCCACTTCACATATATTTAAATATATACACTCCCTTCCACTTGATTAGCCGAAACATAGGTCGAACAAGAAGGCATTGAAGATGAGTTCATTGTCCCCGAATCGTCGACAGAAAATATAAGTGTCAGGCCTTCGTATGTCCAGACCATAGAGCTGTTATCAAGTTAAAAAATTTTTAATAATAAATTTAATATTTTTCTCAATAATTATACTTTATAATTTCAAATAAAGATGTTTTTTTATCAATCTGAACGAAATTCTATTCATTGTAACGATCTGTGCGGCAGAAAACGTTTTTTCTTTTGCTATTTGCTCAATTATTGCTTTTTGCGCACTTCGATTTCTCTAAATAAATAGCATTTTTGGAAAATTTACCAATTTCACTATAATACCCCTAAACATTGTATCTCCCCATTAGAACTCCGTTGGAATTTCTCGATTTACTCAAAAACTCACTGAGATATCGTAATTTTAACGAAAAAATAAAATGTTTGCTAGTTTTTTACGTTTTTTGTCCTTCTTCGGTCAATATTCCCGGATCCACCAAACTTTTGACCAAAACAATTTAGTTCACGTGATTTTAGGTGAAAAGACGAAAAAATTGAGCCCTCATGGAACCATCAAAGTCACACTGTGATCGAGATACGGGCGCTTGAAATTTGGGGTGCTTTTTCATCCCGCGATACAGGAATAGGTACAAAAATAACGATACAGTTCTAGGGTTAAACAATAAATCCATATAGATCAATCTTCTGAATTTAATTCTTGGCATCGAAAAATTAGACCTGGTCCAAATGATTTTAAAGCAGGGACCGTACCGGTTATGGTTTTTATCAAAAAAGTCAAATATTAACTGTTATTTTTTAACTTTTATGTTTTCCGACAAAAATAAAAGTTATTGTGTGCCTTATATTTTTTCGGGCAATTATAACAGTTACTTTTGACTTTTATTTTATCGGTCAAAAATAGCAGTTATTTTCTGCTTTTTATTGTTTCGGTCAAAAATATCAGGCAATTTGTGTTTTTTCAAAGGCTGTTTTACCGACTAAAAAACTATTGATACCAATATTTTCGTCTCATCGGTGCGCACAATTTACATATGGTATCAATAGTTTTTTAATTGATCAAGGATCCTTTAAAAAAGTACAAAGTGCCTGATATTTTTGACCGAAAAAATAAAAGTCACAAAATAAGTATTATTTTTGACCGATAAAATAGAAGACAAAGGTAACCGTTATTTTTGTCTGAAATAATAAAAGGCAAATAATAACAGTTAATTTTTAACTTTTATAGAATCAGTCGAAAATTTAAAAGGTTCTAAATATCCGTGAACCTGAGGCCATTTGTATCATAATGGTATATTTGAAAATGTCCTTCGACAATTTTTTCATTGTGTCTTTTTCATTCGAAAATTGATAAATAACAGTTATTTTCGGTCCCTGTTTTAAAGAAATTTCTGGTATTGGAAATAAAATGTTTGGCTTTTGTAATGAAATCTCGGTCAATGATGTAAGTATTACATCTGAAAA
The DNA here is from genome assembly GCA_958299015.1 of Tetanocera ferruginea. Classification (NCBI taxonomy): domain Eukaryota; kingdom Metazoa; phylum Arthropoda; class Insecta; order Diptera; family Sciomyzidae; genus Tetanocera; species Tetanocera ferruginea. The sequence goes on from OY282642.1 coordinate 144,530,204, forward strand.
TTAAATATATTAATGTTGTCACGATATGTGTAACGCCCATGAGGAGGCGTGGTAGGTATAGAAAAGTATATATATTCTTGATCAGCATCGCCACCTAAATTGATTTAGCCATGTCCGTCCGTGGACACGACGACAGTCGTAATTTTGAAGCTATCGTGCTGAAATTCGATCTTTAAGCTTTTTTATAAAAAACTAAGATCAAGTTCGAGAATGGACTAAATCGGATGAAAACCACACCTACCTTCCATACAACCCCAATAACGAAAACTCCATATAGAAGCAAATATTTGAGCTACAAAATTTAGTCCATGACAAAACTCAGGTGCGTTAGAAAATGGATATCATCCACCCACTACACGCCCACCTCCCATACAACCCTAATAATTAAACCTATATATAGAGGCTTGTGTTGAAGTTATAAAACTAAAATTAGATATTTATTCTTTTTATATAAAAATTAAGACGTGAGAAAAATGGGTGTCATCCACCCAGGAACACGCCCATCTCCCATATAACCCCAAAATTGAAATAGGCTGCTGTCGACGCCAAAAAAAATTAAATGAAGAATTTATTACTTTTATTCATATTTATGTCATCCACCGACGAACACGCCCACCTCCCATACAACCCATAATATTGAAAACTCTATAAATAGTTTAATATTTAAGCTTTAGATCTGAAATTGGGTATTTGTGTATATTATATTAAAATAGAGGCATGTAAGAAAAATTGGCATCAATCACTCAAGAAAACGCCCACCTCCCATACGCCCACCTCACATACAACCCCTAATTGGAAACTTTATCAAAAGGCCTGTCTTCACTTTGCAGGAAAACAATTTGATATGAATGTATTTTAGACGTCATGAAAATAGTAAAATTTTTTTGAAATCTCATATAAAAAGAGCTGCAATTTAAGATTTTGTACCACTACGAATCGACCGTGGGGGTACTTTAACTTCGGCCAAGTCGAAGATATTTCTTACCAATTTTATTTCTTGTTGTGCGAAAAAAGATCTTAAAGATCTTAAAGATCTTAAGCTCTTATAAAAAGTTTTTTTTTACCAGGTACATATTTATTAAACATGAATATGTTATGTATAAAATTTAATACTTAATCACACTGAAACCTATTGCAACAGAGCATATTTCTAATTTGTTTTTTCTTAAGTATTTTCCCATAAATATCTTATTATCAAGCTAACGTCGATGTAGCCCTTTTTTATGGTTGTCTTTTTCTATTGTATCGCCAAAATCTAAACCATACCATCAATTTGTAAATCTGTGATATAGAAAAATATTTATTGTCCGGCTGCAAACGACAACAAAGATTTCAACCAATAAAACTCAAGTAATAAAAATTAAAATCTATTAAGCAATTCTAAGAAAAAAGCACGAATAACTATTATAAATTTGTTGAATAAAAGCGCTAAAGTTATTAAAATTCATAGCTCAAAGTTATCACAAAAAAAATAGAAAAAAAGCAATATCAAGGAAATTTCCAGTAAAAAGCGGCATTTTTCAAAAAAAAAAAACATAAATAAAAAACAAGAAAAAATTAACAAATTTACTCTTAACAGCCTCTTAAACTGTTTGTAGATGAAAGAGATTAAATTGAAAATAGGCGAAACTTGTATTGGTTTCTACACTACTTTACTCGTGAACTGGTACTTAAATGCCTAAAACACTGAATGAAGTTCTCATGGTTTGTAGTCGTAGAGGCTGCCATCTTCAAATCTAAATATTTTAATTTATGTAGCGTTTTACATTCAAATGATTTATGTCAAAAATTTATTTCTTTGCTACGCAGCTAAATAAACGACGCTTACGAAGACAACGCACAGCATGGAGTTGAGCAATTTTGTTTTTTGGGATCTCAACAAATTAGGGGAGGAGGCTAAGCTAAGCCGACTGCAGAGTTAAGCAGAAAAAAAAAAAAAAATATTGAAAAATCGGGCGTTAGTGTGGTGGCGTAGCTTCTCGAAAGCGAAAGATGCATACAATTTTGATTTATATAGTCATTCCCAAGATTTATACGCAGTCATAATTTTCTTATTAAATTAATTAATGCAAAATACTTATTTGAACTATTGAGTTACTGAAAGTTGAAGCTTAACTTTAATGCTGAAAATGATTTTATAGAGTCAAAAGTTCTTGGTTAGGTCCGACAAAATTTTAAATCATTAAGATTAATTACGTTGGGAGGAGCACAATCCTTGAAAAGGTTATATCACTTTTTTCAACAAGTAATTTTATAAAGTAAGCTTCGCCCCTTCTGTTTTATTATTACAAAACATGTGCCTGGTGTTGTCAACATGTGCCTCATTTATTTATTTATAAGCAGTTATTAGTACATTAAATATATTATTTTGCGTACAATAAAGTAGTATGATATATATCTCGAACAATCATTTATATGGAAAGAAAAAAAACAATAGTTTAACATATATTCAAAAATTTTCTGCCATAATTTGACAACATCGAAGCCAACCTTGGTAGAAATCCCTATTCTTGACATATATTATTGAAATGCAGGAAGTTCTGATTTATTTTAAAAACCATTTTAAACATATTTCAGCACAAGTGAAATACAAGACAGCACAAGTATCAAATCACTAAAAAAAAACACAAACATAAAAAACCAAAGTAAAGCAATGATATCATTAGAATATTTTTTTTTTCTGATACAGCAAATGATAGTACAACTCAACCACAGCAATATTGTTTGTACTTTTCGTGCTATCCCAAGCCAATTTAGAGCCCAGATCTATAAGAAACATATAATGGGATGCGGTAAACTGATTTTTTTTTTCTAATTATGGCACCTAGTGTTATTAAGCAGTGGCGTAGATATGGGGGATCCACTGGTCCGGACCCCCCAGAGCCATCAACCATATATGGAAGTTGCTGTCAATTCATTCTTTGCAATAACAAAAAAAAAACAAGTAAAGAAAGTCTTAAATCGGTCTAGGCCGACTATGAAATACCCTAAACCCACTTTTCAAAAACAAAAAATTTTTTATTGGAAATGGGCGTCTCCGTGGGCGGATGAAATGCATTTAAATGTTGATGAAAAATTTACACATCCCAAGTTTTATTCCTGTAGCTCACAGTTAATGCCTTAATTGTGCTTTCGCTATGGGGGGTTCAAGGTCGGATTAGTTTTGGTATAAAATACATACACTCAGAAAAATATCAACTGTTATATTAACAGTCGGCCACTGTTATTTCAAAACACAGTTCGATTGAATGATTTGCCTTTAAGTAAACAATTTTCTTTGTTGAATGAACGTTTCAAAGTATTTTTGTGCTGTTAAAATCATCTGTTGAAATATTTTTGTGCTTATATTGAATTGTCAATTTTTTCTAAGCAATAGTTTTTATATGTGTTTTGCTATATTTATATTATCGTTGCCAGTAGCTCAGTGGATGTGCACTAGACTGTCATGCGGGAGATGTGGGTTCGAACCCTAGCTGTGTAAGTATCGAAAATTGTAATTTTATAATTGTAATAATAATAATTCTGTTTCATTAATTGTTTGGTAAAAAAAAAACCTTCAAAATAAAATGCTTACAATCTTGGAAAAAAAAAAAATTGCAAATTTAATTTTTTATTTAAAAAAAAAAATTTTATATAAAAAAAAATTTTATTGGCCTTGCCGGGTTTGAACCGTGGACACTCGAATACTAGACGCACACGTTAGCACACTCGGCCATACATGAACTTTTAAACCAGTGATCAAATTTCAATAAATAAGTTTTTATACGGGTTTCGTGTTCCTAGACCAACAGTCAACCGACTGTTGATTTGAAAGTTTCATTTGTTGGATGGTATTTAACAGTGAAATCAGTTATTTCAACCCATGATTTGTTTGATAAAACAGCATTTTTTCCCTGAGTGTACATACCAAATTTAATTTCTCTATGACAAACATAACCTTATTTATTGAGTTTTAAACTTTTTGGGTTGCATGGGAGGTAGGCGTGTCCGTAGGCGGATGACGTCCATTTTTCAAAATCATAAATTAAACAGAGGGTTAAACAGAGGCTTATTTATTGCGTTTTCAATTTTTGGGTTGTGTGGGATGTGGGCGTGTCCGTAAGCGGATGACGTCCATTTTTCGAACACATCTTTGCGTTGATATAAAAAACATACATACCAAATTTTATTGTTGTAGGCTTATTATGAGCTGAGTTATGCAGTTTTAAATTTTTGCGTTGTATGGGAGGTAGGTGTGTCCGTGAGCGGATTCCAAAAATATTCAATAGTGCAGATTCTTGGGTGCATGTGACCATGTGTACCAAGTTTCATCCAATTATCTCTACTCCTTCTTCTTATCCTGTGTATACGGACAATACACAGACAGACGGACGGACGGACGGACATGAATAGCTCGACTTACGAGGTGACGCTGATCAAGAATATATATACTTTTCTATACTGGACTCGCTTCGTTCTATGCGTTACAAGCGTTTGCACAGAGTTAATATACCCTGACCTTTCAGGTTTATGGTATAAAAACTCTATCTGAGATTGAATTTTCTGTGTACACCAGATCAAGTTTATTTTTGCAGATCTTATTTTTAACACCCATTCTCTAGGAAAGTTCACGGGACGTAAAAAATGTCACTTTTGTAAATTCCATACACTTAATGGGTACGCAAGCAAGTATAAATTTACTTAACTTTTTTCCGAACCCCTCCCAAAACCAAAAGCTATCGACGCCACTGTATTACAGGAACAGCAAAATCGGGCTGAGATGGTGTCGATCAAAGTAGTTGGTGAGCTCATTATAACTAAGGACTGTAACATATGTAATTCCGTAGAAATGTGAACACGGAAAGGTTAAGTTGTTTGAAAAATTATATTGCATAGTTTAAGGCTCTTTCTTCGAAATCTTGAAATTTTCAATAAAACAAAATGACTTCAAAATTTTTTATATTATTTTGTAAATTTGAAATTCACAATCTTTTATGGGCATTTCCACGACAATGTCAACTACAGCTGAAAAATTTAATGTATTTCTAAGAGGTACCGCACACTACTAAAAAATCAAGTGGAAATCTGAACTCCCATTTGATTTTTATACCCTAAACCTGAAAGGTCAGGGTATATTAACTTTGTGCAAACGTTTGTAACGCATAGAACGAAGCGAGTCCGGTATAGAAAAGTATATATATTCTTGATCAGCGTCACCACGTGAGTCATCCGCTAACGGACACGCCCACCTCCCATACAACCCAAAAATTGAAAACGCAATAAATAAGCCTCTCTTTAACCTACAGAGCTAAAATTTGGCACGTATGTTTTTTATGACAAGACAAAGATGTTTTTGAAAAATGGACGTAATCCGCCTACGGACACGCCTACCTCCCATACAACCCAAAAAGTTTTAAACTCAATAAATAAGGTTATGTTTGTCATAGAGAAATTGAATTTGGTATGCATGTATTTTATACCAAAACTAAGGTGTGTTCAAAAATTGGAAGTAATCCGTCCATGAATCCGCCCATCTCCCATAGCGAAAGCACAATAAAGGCATTAACTGTGAGCTACAGGAATAAAATTTGGTATGTGTAAATTTTTCATCAACATTTAAATGCATATTAAATATAGTATTCATCCGCCCTTGGAGACGCCCATTTACAATAAAAATTTTTTGTTTTTGGAAAGTGGGTTTAGGGTATTTCATAGTCGGCCTAGACCGACTTTAGACTTTCTTTACTTGTTATACCCTAAACCTGAAAGGTCAGGGTATATTAACTTTGTGCAAACGTTTGTAACGCATAGAACGAAGCGAGTCCGGTATAGAAAAGTATATATATTCTTGATCAGCGTCACCACGTGAGTCGAGCTATCTATGTCCGTCCGTCCGTCCGTCTGTGTGTTGTCCGTATACACAGGATAAGAAGAAGGAGTTGAGATAATTGGATGAAACTTGGTACACATGGTCACATGTACCCAAGGATCTGCACTATTGAATATTTTTGGAATCCGCCCACGGACACGCCTACCTCCCATACAACGCAAAAATTTAAAACTGCATAACTCAGCTCATAATAAGTCTACAACAACAAACTTTGGTATGTGTGTGTTTTATACCAACACAAATATGTCTTCGGAAAATGGACGGCATCCGATCACGGACACGCCTACCTCCCATACAACCCAAAAATTGAAAACGCAATAAATAAGCATGTGTTTAACCTACAGAGCTAAAATTTGGCACGTATGTTTTTTATGACAAGACAAAGATGGTTTGGAAAAATGAACTTCATCCGCCCACGGACACGCCCATTTACAATCAATTTTTTTTTTTTTTTTAAAAGTGGGTTTAGGGTATTTCATAGTCGGCCTAGACCGACTTTAGACTTTCTTTACTTGTTTTAGTTGAGTTTCGTTTAATCGGTAGGTGTGCGCATTTACATAGGACACCATAAGACATCGGCCGATTAAAAGTCTGTAGTGTGCGGTACCTCTAAGTCCAATTTTTTAATCTAGTAAAATACTGTTGTATAATGGTCGAATACTCGCAATATTGTGGAAATAAAAAGTTATCAATTCTTTTCATCGAAGATGTACACAATTAAAGTGTAGACGTTTCAACTTTAATTTTATGCTTTTTTTTAACTCTTTGAAATCAGAATTTATTTGTTGTAATAGAATACATATTTTTTTTATAAATAATAATATAAAAATATTTTTAAAAGCCTTAGTTGGTCTTCTTAATTACACATTTTCTAAACGGAAATTTTGTTCCGCGGGTTATGTAGCGTGAGTTACGGCAAAGATTTTTTGGAAACTCTAAATATTTTTGAATAGGCAAAGTTCATGAGTAAAATTGGTTTGTTATGAAACTTCACTGTTTTTCATTTATTTAAAAATTAAAAATAAAAACAAGTTATTTGGGAAAATTCGCTGAATTTTTACAATCTAAGCTTGCTTGTAAAACACATTTCCCGGTTTTGTCACGTGAGTTACGTCCCATATTTACCACTGCTATTCTCGATTAGTTACAGGAACGACAATTTTGATATATCATACCATTACTATTTCTTCTAAGATATAAGTACATTAGAAATTTTTTTTCATTAATAAGATGGAAGCTTAATGACGTACGCATGTAGCGTGAGTTACGATGTAAATGCCCAAATATAAAAATTTTTTATTTTGTTGGTCTTATTTCTGCTTCCTCTCTTCAAGCCAAATTTTAGAAACTTTGTTTAAATTTACCCAAACACTTATGTTTAAAAAATTACATTTAATCATTAGTAAAAACACAACTTTTTAAAATTTTTGTTTAATATTGTAAATTCAAACACTTCACTCAGAAAATAGTTTCTCGGAATGGTATAGAGAAAAATGGTATAGAGTCTATACTATAGACTTTGCTCCAGAGAATGCTTTTCTCTATATGTGATCCCAAAAATACTCTAAAAATGATAAAATATGAAAATGAAAAGTATGTAAAAATATATCGTTTTTAGAGAAAAAGACTTTTATTTTTGAGAAAAGAATTGTTTTTATTGAAGAAAATACTTCGCATAGTGAATTTTTAATAAATTTTTCTCTATAAATGAGAATTTTATTGTGCGAGAAAAATACTTATCATTATTAGAGACATTGAAATATTACCATTTCCCACAAGTGAAGAAATATTTCTTCGAAAATGTAAAAATTTATTCTAATTTACGAAAATTTTATTTGAAAAAGAGAAAATTGCTATTATCGAAAATAAAGAACATTTTTATCGGAGAAAGATATGTGTTTTTTTTCTAAGTGTAGAACGTCTTAAATAAAATGCTGGATTTATAATACATATATTTATAATACATTTGAGGTGTTCGGGTAAGACTTTCTGAAGCCACTGCCATAAGATAATCTCTATTTTATTGCAATAACGCGTCGTGAAACATGCAAGAGCAACTGCAAACATCGCTCGGTTCCTTGCGATAAAATTCCTGGTTCTGGCAGTGGTATTTCATCAGAATTAATGTACTTCAAGATGTGCTCATATGGAATGCTTGCAGTAAATGGAGGCTCAGATAATACGTTGTCAATAGCTAAGTCGACTAAATCCATATAATCTGTGCAATCGAAATTTATGAGATGTTTTAATAAGTTCCGAGTTTACTTGAGTCATTATTTGTTCACGATAATATAGAAATTTTTTAATGGCTCTTTCGAGGAAAGGTTTCCTTTCGTCGAAAAGCATTGTTAATGCCATTTCTATTCGATAGAGGTAGCATAAAATGTTAGTAGAAAGACTTTATTCATCTTTACGAAGTGTTAATTTTCTTTTTAAGGAACTAAGATTTAGCTGTTATAATAACTGCATGCATATCGGAACTCATACGAAAATCTCAATTAATTTCGTCGAAGTTCCACTAGTAGTAGTACATGGTTCACATGTAGTAGAAATTTCTAAAGCTTTGAACAAATGAGGTAGTGGAAGTTGGTTTTAATGCAACAAACAAACAAACCAATGTAATGGTTTATTCGACAAAAGTTAAAACTTTCATTTTATTCCTTTTTTTTCAATTTCAGTATTGGTGGGTTCTCCATAGCTGCAAAGTCCTATCAAGCTGGTAAACGATAAATTTTATTCCTTGAAGAACTCGTATAATTGCATTTCTTTAGTATTGGAGACCTCAGTATCAACTTTTATGAGACCAAACACCAGCTCTGAAGTTGTTTTAGAATTTTGTGTGAATTTCGTTTTTGCTAAACGACTTTCGATTTTTTCTCACCCGAACAATTTGACCCACCCTAGTGCATAGGTATCTAAGATACAATACAAAGTTTTGGAAAAAATGAAAAAAACATGTTCAATATATTTTTTAGTACCTTTATAAAAAAAAGCTATAAAAGCCCACTTGAGTGGCTTTTCATAAAATTTTAAATCGTTAAAATATTTGTTGTTGATATCAATTTTTGTGCTTTTTAATATAGCATTCAGTCAAAATAATTCACATGCACTTCTTCATTACAGTTCAGCAAAAATAAGAAAAAAATCCTAAATATAATTATTATTATTCCCTACTTTGTTCATGATTGGCCGATTGTCATGGTCTAATTATTAAAATTGCCGCTATGCGAACAAAAAAAAATGGCAAAACTGTAAAAACTCAACTCCACAAAAGATTCACTGATTTTGTGAAAAGGGTTAAATTTGGCCAGTCGTTGCAATCGAGCAACACTGTGCAGCGGATGTAACGGTTGACAACAACAAAACGAAAGCCAAGAGTTGCATTTTTGATTTGCCCTTCACAACGCTGCCCAGCTCTTGACCAGAAGCCATTCAAACGCCAACAGAGGATCACATGGCACACAATGGCACATCATTTTTCAATTGTTGAAATTTTTTGTTTATAAATTTTTTTTTTCTTTCATTAATTTTTGCAAACAATAAAGTTAAAATAATTTAGTTAATCTTCTGCAAAGTTGCATAGTTGAGTGCATCTGATGAACATGAAGAGTGAACAATGGCAAAAAAAAAATTGGATTCCCAGCATTTAACGGAAGCCAAGCTACCACAAACACAAGGAATAATTAGAGTAGCCAACCGCTGGAACGCTAGATGGTGTCTGTTTTTTCGAAAAAAAGCTTACATTGAAAAAATAAACAAAAAAAATTTAGTGCATAATTTTAGGCAAATATATTTGAATTCTTAGTCATCAAGCAATTGGCACAAACAAAATTGCTGTTATCATCAAATTGCAAAAAAAAAAACAAAGAAATATGACTTTATAAATATAAATATATATAGATGTATAGATATAATACATATGCATATCTATTATATATAGTTGCGAAGTAGCTAGTTAAATAAAACCTGGCAGCACTTTCAGTTTCACTTTCAAACAGAGCTAGTCGAGTAATTCAATTATATACAGTATACCTAAAATGCTACTCATCATATTTGTGTGAATTTCTATATAAAGTGTAACAGCTCTAAGAGAATTCGTCCTTATATAGCAGTATATAGCAACACCCAAAAATATTTGTGCAGCAACTTCCCCTGCTTATCTGCACAAATTTATTTTATTATATTTGTTGCTGGCAATGCTAACAAATGCTCGTAGTCCTGTTTGGTCCTGGTAAGGCAATGAAAAATGCGTTGGCTTAGTGCGTGAAAATGTTGGTGGTTGAAAATGATAGAAGCAAACTCCAGCTATGTTGCGTCAGTAGTGATAGTCAATAATTTATGTCAAACAGTTTCCGTCAATGAAAACTGGCTTCAAAAAAGAGTTTAGATATAAATCTGATTGAAGTTTTAAATTTTGTCTGACATAGTCCGATGCACAGAACTTCTAAGGAAGCTTCCAAGCTCTAAGAATTTTTCTCAAATTTATTTAAAATATGCGATTCTGATATCGAATTTAAAATAAAAATTATCAGTTTTTCAGAGTAGTTTTCTTATAAATGAAATAATTGAAAAATCTTTGGTTATTTGATAGTTATCAATACCGACGGTACTAAAACGTCACTAGAAGATTTTAAAAATTTGAAAAAACACCGTTTGTAAATTAGAAAACTGCGTAATACTTTTTATTTTAAATAAATTTTGTTAAATTTGAGTGGTCTAGGTTTAAAAATGCCAAGCCAACAGAACCAAAATTGTAGACATTTTTAAAAATTTTTCTCTCGAAATTTTCTCCACGAAAATAAATTTTTGCGTTAAACAGAAAAATGTTATAAATTTTTCCTCAATAAAAGTTGATTTTTAAAAAACATTTAAACCAACATGCTTAGTTTTAAAAGCAGCTAAGTGTCCCTGTGTTGAGTTTCAAAATTGGCTAACATGTCTAACATGTTTTTTTCAAGTTATAGCCTTATTTGATATGGTATTTGGTAAATTTTTTTTTTAAATATTCAATACTATACTAGTATTGTCGAAATTCGACCAATAAAAATTAATTTCAACGAATTTATATGGAACATCTGTATTCTTACCTAGAAACATGAGGCAAAAAGTACCAAAGGACAAATAATAAGTATAAGCTATCAAAGACAAAAATTAACTTAATATAAGAAATAAATTTGAAGTACATATTTCAGCTTTTCACCCTTTCAGGACACCAATATCTCAACAATATTTTCGTTCGTCATAACTTATTTTTAAGTCCAAAAATATTTCTTATTTAACTATGGATTACTTCAAGTAGTAAATTAAGCATTAGTAATTTAGAAATTCTGTTCGAAAATCAGCTGTTTGAAATTGAGCATTCCTAAAATGAGTTTTGTGAGTTGAACATTGTGGCATTATAAATGTTGTTTATTTCTTAATAACTTTTATAATTTTGCATATTTTTTTCAATAGTTTTTATCCCGATTATTTTGAAAATGGTGTTTTCACCACCTGCATGGTGGTGACCGTGGCATGCAGGTTAAGTGTCTGGCTTAGCTTGCTCGGAGCCCGGTTTCGATCCCCAGCTGCGGCGAAAAGTTTTTTTCAATAAAAAATTTTTCTGATCGGTCACTACCTCTCTGAAGACAATGGCAAACCTCAGAGAGTAAATAATGCCATGTAAAGCTTCTTGAGAACATGAACTTTAGCCGTTCGGAGTCAGCATAAAACATGTAGGTCCAGTTCTCGGTCAATTGTGTGCAAACATTTAATAACAAACACAACACAATTGATCATAAGAAGCTCGGTCAAAGTCCTTTCAAGGGCTAAAATGGCCAATTTGTTTTTTTTTTGTTTTTTATTTTGAAAATAACTTAGATTTTTAAGCAGAAACTACATGAAACACAGGTCCTCAATTGTAGCTTTTCATTATATTTTCTAATTCTGAACTCTGAGGCGGCGATTAAATTAAGTTTCGTGCTTACAAAAGTTTATTTAGCAGAAATTATTATAAGAATGGCGCATTATGGCACCAGGGAGTGATGAGATGTTGGAACTTCTTAGAGCTGGGGATAGCGAAGAAGAGAGCGCACTGCCTCTTGATGAAGAAGATTAAATTTTTATTGAGGAAGTTATTGATGATGGAGTCGAAATTGTGCAAATTGCAAGTGGAAACTGTGTCACTGAAAATTTTTCAGAACCTGCAAAAATTCCTGATAAAATAATTTACATTTAAATTTTTTGTTAGCTTTTGAACTTAGCATCAAAACGAAACAGAGAGCTTCGAAAAATAATGTTTTAAGCCAGAGTTATGGCATCTAAGCGAAAAGTGTTCAGCAGGTGGGCATCTTCCGCTACATAAAACTAAATTTGAGAAGGAAATTATATTCGAACCACATAATTTCATATCGATTAGAATCGACTTTTATAAATATTTTCTTTATCTTTTAGAAAGTTGGGAACCCCAACAGCAGATAATGTTTTAAATGTTATCTTGATGGACAATATTAGCTCATTAGTTTAAGAGAAGTTGATATTACCAAAAATTATTTTTGGCTATTAATAATTACGTATTTAGAATAAACAAGATAGTTAAAATAATTTCGTGGATATACCTTTTAATTATTTTTAAATAATTTTTGAATTTTATTTATTTTTAATAGTATAATTTTTAGTTTATAAATTTAAAGTCAAGACAAAAAAAAAAACCTTAAATGCGCTACACGGCTAAAAATCTAAAAAAAAATTTTAGTCAATCCTGTCTATATGACGACACCGAAAAATGTTTTACTTTACCTTTTTACTTTTGTTAAAGGTCTCGGTAGTCGAATGGTAAGCGTAATTAACTGACCAAGAGGGCTTGAATCCCGGTCTAGCCATGGTCCTACGCTTTTCAATCTTTAATTCTTTTCTCATTTCTCATCAACTGAAATTAAAAATTCATCAATATATATAGCTTTGGAAGTTGTACTTGGTGGTTGAGATGTTTGTGGAATGAAATTGCTTAATAACTCGAATTGAGTGAGGTAAAGGCATTAATTACACTTGCCTCAGATTCAAAATTTACATGTTGATATAGAGCTCCGTATACTTGTTTCTCTTGATATCACTTTCTCTATCTACTACTTATCTATCTCCCCATTTCCGAACTAAGGCAGACTTCACTGAATAGGTTTGACAACTGAAATCCTTGGTTCAAAGCATTAAAAAAAAAAGAAATACTTAAACTTTAGTACCGTATGGGCTTAAAATTTAAACTCAAATTCGAAAACTAAGTTTAGGCTTTAAATTTCGTAAACATTGAACACACATTAGCACGCGCCAACAATTTTATTCCGTGACTCAGTTGGTTAAACGGTTGTCGATTTGATTTGATGAATCGACTGATCCTGGTTCGATTCTTAACCAGACCGTTTTTTTTTTTTATTTTTATATTATTATAATCTTTTATTATAAATAAGAAAATGTTAAAATATCATTGTGTAACATTTAAATTTTTGGCAATTTTCTAGGATCGAACCGCGGACTGCGCCACCATCGCATAAGAGTCGCGAGTTCTGATCTCAGGCTTATCTGTTGGTTCAACAAATACAAAAAAAAAAAATATAAAATACAGCTTTTGTTGCCATAAAGTTATTTTATATTAAATTTTAAACTTAAGGCACTGAAACTAAAATTTTATTTCACATTTATTAAATTTAAGTACAGCTTTGACAAAAAAAATTTTATGTATTTATCAATTTTAATAAAAAAAGGCTTAAAATGCATTAGTCTAATAATTGGTTTAAAAATTGTTCCAAGATTTTTAACTGTGTATCAAAAGTACAAATTTGAGTTTTTCTCATTTTACAACATTTATAATTGTACCCCCTTATTTTCAAAAAAACATCAAATATTTTTCTGTTATTAAAAGAAAAATATTTTAAAAATAAACAAAAAAAACCACGGTAAAATTTTTATACATTTTTTTAATTTACTGATAAGACTACAAACCAGGGATGATATATTGAATGGAATAGTACTTTTTTGAGTACTATTGACTCTACAAAAGTACCCGAGTACCTTTTTGCTGAATAAATTACTCTGGTATGTTAAAGAATTTTTCTTGAAATTTTGTCAAGAGTAAAAAAATCATTTTAGAAAATGAAGTCATAAACTTGTTGCCAAAATTTTCGCCCAGTCACCTATTATTTGCCGTTGACTTTAGAAATGTTCTCAGAACAAGAACTTTTAAAAAAAAGTCAAACATTTTTATTAAAATTCGCAATATTTTGGTTAGGCGGCAAAGATTTGAAATTTTTTGGATCAGATAGTAAGATCTACTATTCAGTACTATTATTTCCAACCATGTGTTTATTTGTAACTGCTACACCAGCTTATATTTTTACGAAAACATGGTTGGTGTGGCAATGACATCTTTTTTTTCCTCCATAGAGGTCGAGACACCCTAATATACATATTTAATGGGTTCTGTAAGAAAGCATGATTATTTATTGTTCCTTTATGTGATAAATATAATGAAATTTTAAAAAGTATTGGTTTTAATTTATGTATTTATTCACATATTAGTGTAAAAAGTACCCGAAACAATGAAAAAGTACTATTTGCCTTTGTAAAGAAGTACTCTCGGAAATGATCCGATATCATCACTGCTACAAACCTAAAAACAAATAAAAAAAATCTATACAAATATCGCTTCCTAATTTAGAACATTCAATTTGAGACAGTTTTTTCTCTCTCTTGGCATTTGGTTGAAATACACGCTAAAAAATTCCTGCAAAATATTTTTGGTTAAACCACCACAGTGATCACATTTGAAAGACAATTTTACAAACTTTTATAAATAGTTAGAAAAATTGGAAAACCGTGAAAATTCAACTATGATATGGACATGGAAAGTCAACTTTTGAATTTAAAACACATTTCTTTTACAAATTCGACAATTGATGAATGCATAAAACTAAAATTTTGTATATAATTCTTGCTTTTAAGAAAAACACGAATTCGACCATTTCGAAAACTCTCTCCAACCAAATTAAATAATGAGAAAAATATGGTTTTTACAAAAATTTTATTTTTCTCTTAGAAGGTTGGGAACCCCGTTCATCAGATATATTATTTATATATAAAGGGTGTTTTTTTATGATGTTTTTTTTTCAATATGGATTACTCTATTGTCTGACAGTTGCATTGACAGTTTAAAGTGACGTCTCTACTCAGTATTGTTTGGCAAATCATCATGATTAGGTTAATTCCAGAACAACGCTTCCAAATCGTGGAAATTTATTTTCAAAAACAGTGTTCAATTGAAAATTTTTATAGAGCACTTCGTGAATTTTATGGTGCACATAATAGTCCGTCTGAGACCACCATAAAGAAAGTAATTACCAAATTTCGGTCTACATTCACTCTATTGGATGCCAAGTACACCAAATGTACAGTTTGGTGCGGTCTATGGGCTGGTGGAATCATCGATCCTTATTTTCTTAAAAATGAGGAAGGACGACGCGTTACCGTGAATGGAAATCGATACAGAACCATGATCAATGAATTTTTGTTGCCAAATCTTCAAGATATGGATGTGAACGAAATGTGGTTTCAACAGGATGGTGCGACTTGTTATACTGCGGGCGAAACAATCGACTTATTGAAAGAACATTTCAACGACAACATTATTTCGAGAAATGAATCGGTGAATTGGCCTCCGCGTTCGTGCGAGTTAACGCCACTTGATTATTTTTTGTGGGGATACGTGAAGTCATTGCTTTATGTGGATAAACCAGCAACGATTGACGCTTTAGAAACTAATATTCAACGTGTCAATGTTGAAATACGCACCCAAATGCTTGAAAAGGTGGTCAAAAATTCGATATATATGATTTTAATACACCCGTCCCTGTGTATCAGTTTTTCGTGTTTTTCTCAACTTGGAAAAAAGTGAACTTGGTATTTTTTTTATATATACCCACATAATACTGCTCATGCAGTATACCAATGTGACATTTATTGGTCGCCATATTGGATTGAATAGTGAAATTCTTGATCTGTGACCCATAAAACCCATAAAGGCTAAAATATAAATTAGAGAAAATTTAATAAAATTTAAATTTCAGGAAACAGATAATGCCACTATAAATAAGTATTCATGCAAATAAGTTTTTGCAGTTCCTAATATTGTAAACATTCTATATTTTTTTCAAAAAACGTAAACAAATTTTTTAATCTGTAAGGTTTAACCCATTTTTTGCGGATGTTGCGAAAACGCATCGTCTAACCATTAGGTGTCAAATGGGTTAAACAGAAGCTTTTCTGATGAAAATATTTCATTTGCTTAGCATTAATTCTCAAAGCCAATCTATCAACTTTTTTTTTATTTTGCCCAAAAAAAAAGTGTTTTGATGGTTATCTTTAGCCTTAAAAATCCAAATTTTAAAAATTTAAGAATAGCATATTAATTCTCATAATAATAAATTAAAAAATGATGATTTTAATAAAATAGTGTTTCTTCCAATCAAAAAAGTTATACATTTGATATAAAAGAAACATTTTATGCCTATTTTGGCGAACGGTACAAAACTGCAATGTGAATTTCCCAGATAACTAAAAGCTTTTTTGAATATATTCTGTTAAATTTCTTCTAATTAGCCCACAAACAAATGAAATCTGTATTTTTCAATTTCCAGCTCAACTGGAACTGGTAGCCCCCAAAAATGGGTAAAAAAGTACAAAATTTTTAAGACAACTATCGCACGGATGTGTTAAAATCACAATACAAGTGACCAAACTCACGTAACAAAATTATTTTTTTATATCTGTTTCTTCTTCGTTCTTCGTTCACTCAATTGAAATCTTCCAACATATCTTGAAAAATAAAAACAATATCCTAACTATGTCCTATCTGCGGTTTCCCTTTCCATTCCTTTAAATTCACTTTCATGCCAGCTGAAGAAGAGAGAACCTTTCAACTATCTGCCGCTATGCAACCTGAACTCAAAATGCTCCCCACCATTACTGCAATTATAATGTTGCGCACTTCGTATGAAATAATTTTTCTTTAAAAAAAACAAAAAACAAAAAAAAAACACAAATTGCGCCATGAAACATAGGAAAAGCCATTAAATTCAAATGAAAAAACCATTCCGCAAAAGTATTGCGGAAAATTCCACAAGGTAGGAAAAATATATAATATGAACGACGCAGTAGCCATTAGTAACAACAAAAACAAAGGCAAACTTCACTCCGACGATGATGATGATGATGATGATGATGATGACGATGTTGTCCAAGCCCCACCTTAGCTTAACCCATTACTGGGCATCAGCACAGAAGCCATAAAAACGAAGTTAAGTGTAGAAACAGGAAACAACGAGCCTAGCATAAAAAAACAACAAAAAACCCTACAAGTGAAGTTCTATTAATTCTTCGAACACACACACACACTGATGCTCCAAAGACCATGGCAACCATTAAAACTCCAAACTGAGAAGGAAGAAAAATCATTTCCCTTTTACTTTTCCAACATACTTAGTTTGTTCGTTATCACGGTTCTCTGCATGCGCAACGCTGCGCTCCAGCCGACTCCAAACTATGTACGAGTCAGCTAGCTAGTATGTATAAAAATTTCAAGGTTTTGCCCAGTAGCATAGAAATTCATGATCAAGAACACGGAAAGTTGCCACAACATGCCACAGTGAGCCACACTGAGCCCCAGTCAGTGAGGTCTGGAGTTGGGAACAGGCGCGTGAGCAGAGCAGCAGCAGGAGCAGGCTTTACATGCAGCCCCACTTCGGTTCTCTGTGTGTTGTACTCTGTATTAAGCCATTCTTGCCATTGGCATTGACCATGGTGTGGTTTTGGCTGACGATGAGGTGGCCCCTTTGCTGTTGGGTTGAGTTGCTTTGACTGGGGCTTGCTTGGCTTTTGTTTTTTTTCGTTGTGCGAATTTTCAATGTATTGTTGGTGTGGTTCCTAGTGCGGAAATAGCGTTTGCGCAGTGAGAGTGAAGTTGAATATATGTGGGAGCATAAATAATTATGGTAGGCTTTGCAGACTATGTGAGCAAAACACATTGACAGAAATTAATATGGTCAAAGATTCACAGAATATTCTGAGATTTTCGCAAAATACTAGCAGAAGTACAAAGAAATTTTTTAAAAAAATTAGTCAAAGAATTAGAATAAGAAAAAAAATTAGTAGAAAAGGTTAACAAAAAATTTTGTCGAACTGACTTCGTGTATTGTTGTTGGGCTTATTTGGCAAAAACAAGCAATGAAACATTTATTAAGCTTACTGAATAATTAAAAATTTTAAAAAGGTTTCGATTGCATCTAGATCCAGTACATTTGCACCAAGAAATTTCAGCAAAAATTAACTAAGCTTCAAACGGGTTAGTTCAAAATTTATAGTTTTAACTTTTATATGTTTCTGGTTTAACCCTTAATAGCCACTAGGGGGTGAACAAGTACCACAGATCAAATTTAACTTAATTAAAGAATTTCATAAAAATTTTCAATAACAACCAAAACTCGAGGAATGTAAATAATTGGCAAGATACAAGGAAGAAACAAGTATTAGTAGCGCTTTAAACAGAGAACCCATTTTAGAAGGTGGGTTACTGAATCACTCCAGTGTGGCCACAACAGCCAAATAGCCAAGTATTATTTTTTCTAAATCAACGAGTTTTTCGTGTCAGGACATAAAAAACACAAAGTAAATATTATTTTAGTAGTTGTTATACATTTTTTCAACAATATTAACGAAGGAATAGTGTTTTTTAACGTTTTGACAAGATAGAAATAGAAATACTGACGACTGATTTTCTCCCGTTACAAATGTATGGACAAATTTTATAGAAAACTATGAAAACTCTTATCATCCCAGTAATAAATTAATGATTCAGCGCTTGGTGTGTTTTTTATCGATAGGTGTAGAATGTACATGATTTTATTTTTTTTTTTTTTTATTACGTAGGTATTGTCTATTACACAATTCTTTAATTTCGAAATTATAAAAAATTGTTTAATATTTTATAAAATTCCCGAAATAGCTAGTTTTCTTAACATTCCAAAACAACTTAAAACCGAAAAAATTTTTTGTGTAAATTCCTAAGTAGAACAAGTAATAATAAAAATTTATGTAATATTAGGGCAACTTTCTGCAGTAAATTTTTGAAATTTTGCCAAAAACTAAAAGTTATTAATTATAATTATAATTATAATTAATTGGAGTAGTCGATTGGACTTTCGTCGGGAAAGCTTTCAAAAATTTACTTTAATCAAATTTGTTTTCCTAGGCTCAGATAGGCCTCAGATTTTAGAAGGATCTAGGATTTTTTTAAAAAAAAGTTTACTCTAAATGAGTGATAGCCTCTCAAAGTTGGCTCAATTTATAATCATCGGTATGACAATAGTTTCTTAAGTGAAGAAATACTATGGGTATTCATGCAAATGGGCAATACCTTTATAAATGGTATAAACCTTATAAGATTATCAGCCTTATAAATGAAATGTATGGAGAATCGTTTGCACAAACCAGATATATTTGCTCTACGATTTAAATGAGCAATCGAACTGGCAAACTTATACAAGCAATCAGCTGTTTATATGCATGATAAAAGTTGACTGTTAACAAGTTAAGAGCTGACATCCATCTACAAATGCACAATCGACTTTAGGGGACGTTCACGCAAACAGCCTGGTAAAAATAACTAATTACCCAAAATATAAGCTTGTCGCTTTGCATGAATACCCTTATTATAATAAGTAAAACCAAAATAATTTCCTGACATTTCAACAAAATTTATTTCGAAGGTATTTCTTATCTTGCTTTCTTATCTTCCTTGCTATCAGCCTCATTTTGGTGCCTACTACGTTGGAAGATTATATAAATTATATAAATTAGGCAAATTTGAGTGGCTATAACTTCCGGTCCAAAGTTTTGAAAATCTGACCTTAAAATCTGAAAACATATAAACATATTCGATTGCTATAAATTTGTTTGCAAGATTTCTGGACGATTCTAGTCTAGACGAATCGACTATTCAAGTCCGCTTGGGAAGAAATAGTTTAAGAGTGCTAAAATTTAACTTATTTTAAAATTTAGATATAAATACTTTTTCTAGATACGTACTACTTACACAGTGGCGTAGCTAGGGTTGGTCGCACCCGGGGTGGAAACAAAATTGTGCACCCTTTTAGAAGATTTTTTTTTATAAAATAAGTCCATGAATCTTACTACATATTTTCATATCAGCCTCTACAAAAATGACATATTTTAGAAGAGATTAAAAAATAAACAAAACTATGCTATCCATAAATATTTGATAAAAGATGTAAGAATCTAAAATTTTCAGAAACTTAAAGAATTTTCTCTGAATTGTTCCAATATTTTTGTCTACTAGGCTTATAAGTTGTTAGAGAAAAATTTACTATCAGTAAACCGCACAATATCAGTTTTAATGTAAAAACTTAATTTAGTTTGATATAGAAAACTTTGAAAATTTACGAAAAATTTTGCATAATTGAAGAAAAAAATAGGACCTGGAAGCAAAACGTTGACAAATTTTCCCTAGTGAACCTTAATAACTATTAATATGAATATTTTTTCGAAATCAATCCCCATTTTCTACATAAAATTTAAATGAAAAATTAATATAAAATACTAAAATTCTTTTATAAACATTTTTCATCATTTTTATCAATTTCTTTATAGTACACTGAGGAAAAAATGTGTTAAAATTAAAAAGAGCTGTTTTAAAGTTAAATTCAATACAAAAGTTTTTGTTTTTAAAACAATGTTTTTGCTATGCAAACCAAATTTAAAACAAAAATTTTAAAATTCAAAACACATGTTTTAAAGCATATTTTTTTCGATGTCATTTTTTTAACTTTTCCGAGTTTTTGCACCAGCTTCACAACCAGCTACCCCCGGGACCTTCTGAATACCAAATGTTAACTCAATTCGATGAAGTTTGCATTTGAAATATTTTAATATTTAATAAATTAGTTTTTATTTTATCATATTTTCAATATTTGTCAAACCAATTCAAAAAATTTAAAAATTGTCATTGAATTCAAATTTTTGTTTGTTTTTTCAAAGAAATAATAAGAGAAAAATAAAAAAAGAAAGGAGTTTATAGGTAGGTGAAAATTATACAGACTTGTTTTAAATATTGTTTTTTAGAAACGCAAAGACGTTAAATTTCTATTTTAATATTTTTGTTTAATTTTAAAGTATGTTTTTCTTCTCAGTGTATCTATATCAATCTCCGCTTGGACTTTTATAGACAAGATTGAGTAGACATTTCACTACTTTATTAATATGAGCATAAGTACAACCTTAATATCTCAGTATCACAATATTACCAGGGATACCAAATTGATATCAGAAATTTGTTTCATTCTCTTTATCTACATAATTCCCAAAGCAAACTTGGCCAGGTTCGTCAAGGTCAAGAGTAATGAATGGCTCAAAAAGAAGCTGGCAATTCCATAAAATCTGTTGATTCTTCACATTCGGTGATTGAGAACAAAATTTAATTTTAATAATTAGAATAATTTTTAAGGAAGTGTACATCTTATCTTCTCTTAAAACTGTATTTTTGATAGTTTTTGTTGGTTGATTTGAACATAATAATAATTATTTTAGCAAAATAAAGGATTCAGGTTTTTAATAGACATCTCCAAAATAAAGTAAAAAAAGTCAGAGCGCTATAAATTGTCATAGAACGCCATTTATTTAATTTATATAAAAAATGTAATGAATTTAAATCAATTTAATTTTTAGAAATTTTTTAAGCAAATAAAAAGTTTATTAATAATTTTTAAACTATTAGTTTTATGTAAAAGTATACCCAAAATATACGGTATATTTTTATTTTTGACATTTATGACATGAACATGTTTTTCTGAAAAGTATTGCTTACAAAACAACTCTGAAAATCCATTCATCATACTCTGAAAATCATGCAGGTTTTCGAAAATAAATGGTTTTAGAAATGTCTACTATGCTAGCAAGTCTTTTTATCACAACTAATATTTATTTAAAATAATAAAACCGTTTGACTATTCTTACTGTTCACCAAAAGTTTCATAGTTTTGTCACAAAAAAAAAAACACCAATCTTTTTAGACAGTGTGCGACGCCACAACATCATATCTGATTTTTGCTTTTCCATACCTAGTAAAGAATGCTAATTTTATGATTAATGATTAAGAAATCCTCTAAATTGGAATATTTTTTAAGAAATATTCGGCTATAATCCATGAGAAAGTCCGCACTGTCACATTTGAAAAATTTTTGTTGTCAAGAAAAAAATTTTTTAAAATTGAATTTAGAATTTTTCACATCATTGAAGTTTACTAATAATTTTGCTTGAAAAAAAATTTCAGAAAATTTTTAAATTTTCAATAATTGATTCAAATCCAGATAAGTCATAGGAAAAAAATTTAAGTATGAAATGCCATTGTAAAGCTAATGTTACAAAACATTGATCCATAAAGTCCTCTTCGATAAAAATGATAATAAGCCCTAGAGAAAAATGTATTCAAATCAAATGTTTTCAATCAAAAGCGGACATGTTCACTGTAAATTTTCAATCAAAATCAGATAAGACCAAGCAAGTTTTTATTTGTGTAGTTTTCATTCAAATTCAATTCAAATGGCATGAATAATAAATTAAGCATTATAGCGGATTTGGGTATGCGTTTTGTAAAAAATAAAAAGTTAAAATAAACTAACATTCTTTTACTAAAAAGGACCTTCAGGAGATTCAAAATTGCTTCGGCGGATTTCCTCCGATTTGAAAAAAATTATGCAGAAATCATTTCAATGAGATCCTCTTACTTTTGAGACTCCGAACGGCGGAATCTAAATTTTCATTCATTTCTAACTTTCAAAACCAGACAAGTCAAAATTTGAAATTGAAAAGACGATTTTTTTTTTGCACTATGAGACTATGTTTTTTTTTCGTATAATATATATATTCGTGTGGAGCATAATTTTTCCACACTTAGTTTGTTTATAAAAAATGTCTGTCAAAATTGAGACTTTTTTCGATTTCCCAACAATTCGATCTGTGTGACTTATCTGGTTTTGAATGTTAGCTCCTCAATTTTGTAACAGATTATTTGTCGAAGTCGAATTTTTTTAGAAACGGGTGGTTTTCTTAGAAACGGTTAATGATAAACAAAAATTTTCAAAAACAAACAATAGTTATGTTTTTAACACATGCAATAACAATAGAGTTCAGCTACTATAGCTTTTGCGCACTTTCTCAGCATGAACCTATTTTAAGCCAAAACACATATCATCAAAAATATAATGATGTGGATACAATTGGCTCAAAACAAAGATAAAGTGGAAAGAATTTACCCCCAAAGTTTGGGTTAGGCTCAGGGACGTAACTACGAACCATGCATACACAGATCTACATACAGAGTAGCTGTTAATTACTTTTAAGTATTTTATTACTAAAGTCGACGTTGCTTTTAATGTATTTTGTTTTTGTTAATGTCGAAACTTAATTATAAAAATTGAAATTTTTCGTAATACAAGACTAAATACACACCATCGCGAATACCCCTATAATTTTGTATACTTACAACTATTGCATGGGTAACATATCAAAATATTAAGATACAACACACAAAACAAACTTGTGAAAAAGTTTTCAAAATGAATATGTCTACGATATCGGTGTTTAAATAATATTTTGAGTCCTCTTGGATATCTATTAATTTTAATTTCAATATATCACCGCAATCAAGCCCCCAACTTTGAGCCAGCGACACACAAAAATAAAAAATTGTCGGAACCCGCGGTCTGACATATCCATAATTATATTTTTGGAAGCGCTGAATTCGAATCTGATGTCCATTTTGTTCCATCACCCACCACTTTTCCACAAAACCTCAATGTATTCTTTGGCAATTTTGGGCCAAAATTGAGGAGCCGAAACGAACATCGGTTCCAAATTCACTACATTTAAATACATAAGAATCGACATGTCAGACCTCGGCTCCCACAATTGTGGTTTTAAAGAAAACTGGTGGGTGATAGAGGAAGGCAGACACTGGTTTCGACATCACTGCATCAAAATGCATAAGGATATATATTTCAGACCTCGAATTCAGATAATTTTCGTTTTTTGTTTTGTCTACCGGTGTTATTTCTATAGATAACTCCATAAAGAGCATTTTTAATAAGATTGTACCATATATCTTTTTGGAAGTCATCATCAAACTAATTTCATACATCTTCAATCTAGACAGACCTCTAAACAATAAATATGGATCAAATTTTTTTTTTTTGGGTTTCTGAAATATCTTCTAGAGATACTTAAATGCCCTAGAGCAGTTCTTTTTGCGATCCTTGAGATTCTTATTTATTTCAAATGCCCAACTCTCCTGCTCTTTCCATTAAAAACCAAAAGAATTACTTAAAACCCATAAAAATCTCTAAAATACTTTAAGTCTTTTTTATGAAAAACACTGACTGAAAAAAGAAACATAGTAAAAAAGCAAAAAAAAAACATACCAAGAGAGAAACACACGCCACATCGTATTACATAAGCAGAGCAGGCCAAACAGGAACTGGAATTGGCATATCGACAAAACAGGACGAAAAAAAAAATACATACATACTATGTGCAAAAGTGGGCGACGAATTGACATAAAATGAAGTAGAAGTAAAACTGCAGGTTTTTCTTCGTTGGGTTAAAAAAGATACAAACAAAAAAAAAAAAAAGAAATGAAGTTGCACCATACTGCAGAAAATTTATGCTGCAAACTGGATGTCCGGGCTGCAAAGAGAATGAGCACTGAAAAAAACAACAGCAACAAACGGGTTTCAAATGCTCGTACATAAGCAGCAGTTGATTTCAAGGTCTGGGTCTGGAGTTTGTCTGGTTCTGGAATGACGTTGTAGCAGCGACGGAGCATATCAGCAGCGTGCAGCAGTTGTTGGAATACATGTTGTTGATGTTGATGTTGCTGTTGGAGTTGCACCACCTTGTTGCCCTTGGACTTGCACTTGAATAAATTGCAGTTGCTGATGTTCTTGTTGTTGTTGTTGTTGTTATTGCATTTGCTGCTGGCAGCATAAAATTGCAGCACTGGCTACGGTTCGTTGTTGCAGGCCGCCTGGAAGTCGCATAATTTTCATTTCACTTCGGCGCACGGAATGAATTTGCAACGAAGTTTTACTGCAGGTTTAGTGAGTGTTGCATGTGTTGTTATATGTGTGTGTGCATTGTATGTGTATGTGTACCAATCGGGCGAGCATACAGTGGAAATTGCTAGAACCAGAACCAAAGAACCATATTAGAGAGTGTTTCCCATAGATACACTGCTGTATTCGTGTCTCGTCTGCACGAAGTTGGGAGTTTTCGCAAGAACAACACGAACTATAATTATAACAACAACAATAAAAATAAAGAAGACATGCATAAGTGAAAAAAAAAAATTACTTTCGTTGAGAATTTTCCATTTTCTTCTGGCGTTGGAAGAAGTTCCTGAAGTTTAAGGTCAGCAAGTGTATCGCATGTATAGATACATAAATGTATTTATTACGGATTTAGATGGAAAAAGTACTTTAAAAAGAGGCATAATCTGAGAGTCTATCTGAACAGAAAATTAAAAAAAAAAATTAACATAAATTTTGTAGATTAACATAGATGTCATACCTATTTGTAGATACAATATTTTGATTACTTAAGTAAGAGCAGGGATGAAAAATAACGACTATTTTTTTTAATTTTGCGATCGAAAGATCATGTATAAAAACATGTAGAATGATTTTAAATGCATCAATATTACACACTGAATGAATAATAAGAATTGTGATTTTTTATTTAACAATTCTTAAGTCAGCGAGGTTTTTTTTTGGTGTCATAGACTTAAAATTCAAATTCATAAAGTTATTTCAGTTACACACACTTCTACCCCCAAAAATGAAAAAAAAAAATATTTTATAAAAAAACCCTTAAAAACCAATAAACTTTGTCCTTGAAAGTATATAAAAAAGTTATCTCAAAAGAATCAAAAAAGTTACAGTCGTCAAAGTTCGGAATAGTCAAATAATTCGTCGGAAGTGAAACAATAAAAGAACTGAGTTTTTATATTATTTTTAACCCTACAAACTTAACCTTAAATTTTTATTTTATATTGAAGTATAAATGAGTGTCCAACGAATCATACACTGAGAAAACTACATTTTCAAAACTAGCAGAAACATACTACCTTTGAAAACGTTTAACCCAGATTTTGCGCCTCTAACGTTTATTTTTATTTTTAAAACGGACATTTTAAAAAGAGCTTCTAAAACGTTTGTTTGATTTTCTACAATAAATATTTAACAATGAACTGCTAAAACGTTCGTTTGGTTTTCTATAATAAACATTTTAGGAGGAGTTATAAAGAAAAACCGGCGTTTCATACAGGGTGCCGAAAAAAAAAATGTATGTCCACGTAAACCTCTCGAGGTATGCTTTCATATGAGGTTTGGAGTTTTGACATTTTTATTTGCGACCCACTCTAGTGTGCTTTGATTGAATGTTCATGTGAAGATTTAGTAGATTTCTGTCTTATGAAGTTGTTTCGTTCTGAGTACTTAACATTTATTTCATGAAAGTAACTTCTAATGAATTATTTGCTGCTAACTAGCAGACAAGTACAACTTTGCAACTCTATGACTGCTTTATTCAGATAGGTCTGGAACTCCATGAAAATTTTAATGAACTGCTGATAGTTAATTTTCGTTCTCAAAGAGAGTTCATTTTTTTTTGCTGAACAACAACAAATTTTGATTGTTCAATGAATTTGATTGACGTTTAAACTGTGCCTATAGAATCGCCAAATGTATTATATGATAAGTAATTGGCAAACTCCCATCTCTACCAAAACTAGACCTTTGGACATGCATTATTTAGTTCATCTCAAAAAAATTGAATCCCAAAAATTTTAATGCTTTTCTGTTGCTGAAAGACTGCATGAAATAACATTTTTTAATCAGACGCGTACATTCCGACAAAATGGCGTCTCGGGGTGATATAAGGGGAAAAATGGGGTGATTTGAGAATGGACATACCTAGAAGTCATTGTGGTGTTATTTTGAGATTTTTTTTGTGCGTCTCTACTTTATTTTGACCAATTTATAGATTTATTTTTCTTTTAGAGTTTGTAGTTGTCATGCCAGATGAATTATGTTCGAAAAATAAACGTAAAAGCATTAAAATGCCATATTTAAAGGATAAACTAACTATTTCAAGACTTTTCCATTGAGACTGAGGGACATTGACTGCATTTTTTATTTAGTTTTGTTTGGTGGAAGAAGAAATGTCTTAATTTACCTAATTTTTTTAGGTTTATTAAAACATTTTAGGTTCTCTGGCGGAATTAGGAATTAATTAGGAATTAGGTTCTCTGGCGAACAAAAAGATGCGCTGAAGAAATATGTGATGAAAGTGAATTCACTTTGATATGGTTTGAGTCGGAAAGATGTCATCAGACGTTTAATCATAAAATAACCATTTCACGTTATTTAAGTTACAATTTTACTCGGTCCTTTTCGAATCATCCCACTTTTCTCAAATTACCCCATTTTTTCCATAACGTGTCAAGCTCAGAATTAACATTTTTTTAAGAAACCTTTTGATCTAATAATGCCAAAAAATGCACCTGGTGTCAAGCTTTATGAACATACAAAACAAATTGGGAATTTGTTTCATCCAGGTGTGTTTATTCCAACACACCTATCGGCAAAAAACCAAAGCAAAATGAAAATTCGGAAGTTAATAAAGAACCTACACTCAGAAAAACTTTTTATAGGAATATGATAAAAAAGGCATTATATTCAGAGAATAATGGTATAGACTTTGCTCCTATTACCTTAAAAATTATAAAAAGCTTCTATGAAAAAGAGAAATATATAAAAATATATAATTTTTAGAGAAGAAGACTTATTTATTTTTGAGAAAAGATTTGTTTTTATTGAAAAAAATACTTCGCATAGCTAGTGAAATTTTTATCAAAATATAGGAAAAATTTTTCATTTTCAATAAATTTTTCTCTATAAATGAGAACTTTTTTGTGCGAGAAAAATACTTATCATTATTAGAGACATTGAAATATTTCTATTTCCTACAAGTGAAGAAGTATTTCTTCGAAAATGTGAAAATTTATTGTAATTGAAGAAAATTTAATTTGAAAAAGAAAAAATTGCCAAGATCGAAAATAAAGAAATTGTTTATCGGAGAAAGATATGTGTTTTTTTCTGAGTGGGGGGATAATGCTTGAAATTATTATTAAAAAAAAAAATTAAAAAAAAAAGATGTTAACAAAAATAATTTAGAATACCCTACTTTATACAAAAAATTAAAAAAAAAAGTAAAGAAAGTCTAAAGTCGGTCCAGGCCGACTATGAAATACCCTAAACCTACTTTTCAAAAACAAAAAATTTTTATTGTAAATGATCGTCTCCGTGTGCGGATGAAGCCTATACTTTATTAGCATTTAAATGTTGATGAAAAATTTACACATACCAAGTTTTATTCCTGTAGCTCACAGTTAATGCCTTTATTGTGCTTTCGCTATGGAAGGTGGGCGTGTTCATATTGGAACACACCTTAGTTTTGGTATAAAATACATACATACCAAATTAAATTTCTCTATGACAAACATAACCTTATTTATTGAGTTTTAAACTTTTTGGGTTGTATGGGAGGTAGGCGTGTTCGTTGGCGGATGACGTCCATTTTTCAAAACCATCTTTGTCTTGTCATGAAAAACATACGTGCCAAATTTTAGCTCTGTAGGTTAAACAGAGGCTTATTTATTGCGTTTTCAATTTTTGGGTTGTATGGGAGGTGGGCGTGTCCTTGAGAGGATGACGTCCATTTTTCAAAGATATCTTTATGTTGATATTAAACACATACATACCAAATTTTATTGTTGTAGGCTTATTATGAGCTGAGTTATGCAGTTTTAAATTTTTGCGTTGTATGGGAGGTAGGCGTGTCCATGGGCGGGTTCCAAAAATATTCAATAGTGCAGATCTTTTTCATTTCATTTCATTTCATTTTTCATTTAGGGTTTCAGGTTTAGGGTATAATTAAGATCTTGTTTTAGTCCTCACAACTGAATACTTTTTTGTATGACCAGGGCTTAAAAATATCTAGCTAACGAGAAGTACACTGTAAAAAAAATGTATTTTCTCGTCCTAAACTCTTATTTCAGACACCAGTACTTCAACTTTTTTTTTCAATCCGGTCTAGTGTACACCTGGACTCCAGAACAAAGAGCCTGAAACCAGGTCATGTCCAGATTTTCCGGGATGTATGGCAGCCTTATTCAAGGGCTATGTTATGCTGGTGCTCATGGGCACATCATGGCCTCGCATGGTATCACATCATAGTTGTTTCAATGTTAATTAAAAATTTGAGAGCTGGAGCGAGAGAGTACATTTTTCCTCTACGGTAGAGGGGGGAAATGAGTAATGACATATGATTAATAGCAACACTTAAAGTATTAAAAGTAGCAAAAAGTTTACTACTGTTAAGGAATCATTTGGCTGCAATCGAAACAAAGCACCTTCAAAATAGATGTATCCTTTATTTTTGACATTAGAACTCGTAAAAGCCTGGTTAGCTCACACTCCAATCAAACGTCATAGCTATTAAATGCTCGTCTGACAGACACTTGCAACCGTCAGAATAGGCTGGCTGTTTAGATATAGTTTTAAAACTATGGAAAGAATATGCCCTCAAAATTTCACCTTTGTGGGAAGCATGTCATGAATAACCATCCCGATGACAACTTTGCTGTCTTCTGGCAGATACTTGCAACCATCCAAATAGGCTGGCAATTTTTTTTTTTACACTTTAATATATGTAAGTTACAACATATTAAAATTTGATCCTTGTGGGAGTAGGTTCAAAAAAAAATGTGTTATTTTACATTTTTACGCGAGATCCCTGCCAGCACAGTATTTTCTTAAAAGATTGATAATAAATCAGCATTTGAAAATTTTCTAGCTTTGTGAGAAACGGGTTAGTCAGATGGTTCACTAGATCTTAGACTAAAACCTTTAAATGCTCCCAAAGCAAAACTATGAAGTATTTTTTATTGAGTTTTGAACTTCAAAACCTTAAGTAATACGTAAAAATACTTGTCGAATTTTAAAATAAAATCGCTTTTGGTGTTGGATGCTTCCAATTATAAGTGCTTATGTTTGAATATTATTAATATAAATTTTTCGGTCAGCTTCATGTGTTACAGTGTTACATTTTTATCATCAAAAACTTTCCATTTTCAACTCAAAACGCAATATATCAATATTCATGTGTAGATAATTGTATGTCCTATTACCATCAACATCATCATCATCATAATGAACATGACCCCAAAATCCACCACATTCAATGTCATGTTTATTTTATGTTGTCTCAGCCATATAATGCCACGCCCATGCATACATATCTGCCAGCACAGCACATATTTATACGTTTTTATGAACATGTTTCCAATTATTTATATATTCGATTTGTTTTCTCAACACTGTTATGACATTCTTTGGTATAAATATTGACGAATATTTGTCTTTATGTCGGTCTATTCGACTGTCGGCCTGTGTATCTGCTCATCTTTATGTTATACTATCCGTGCATGCGTGGATTTATCTATGTATCTATGACTAGTCGTCGATAACGTGGGATTTATGTACTATGTTTTCTATAATTGAATTTCTATGAAACGAGTTGACGATGACAAATTTTATGCTGCAGCAAAATCTAAGTATTTTACAGTTAAAATTTTAAATTTCTTGAATGAACTGAGTTCTAGTTTTCCGGGTTTTGACAAAATTTAAAATAACGTTTCCAGCACAACAGAAAAATAGTTATTTCTCTACCAGAACTCAACAAACAACAATCAAATTCCTTAACATTCCACTAACAACAGCACATTTTTGTTGTTTGTTCCTGTTTTTTTTATTTTTGTCGCAACTTGGTCAATACAGTCAAAAGAGCACACAGCAATGACAGCCATGACGTAACCCAC
Source organism: Tetanocera ferruginea (assembly GCA_958299015.1). Taxonomy (NCBI): domain Eukaryota; kingdom Metazoa; phylum Arthropoda; class Insecta; order Diptera; family Sciomyzidae; genus Tetanocera; species Tetanocera ferruginea. The sequence goes on from OY282642.1 coordinate 144,561,106, forward strand.
AATTTCCCTTTCACATCCCTGGTTTTGTGCAGCATAAATTTTCTCTACCGACTTTTCGGTTATAACATTAAAAAAAAAAAAAAAAAACAACAACAAACATGGCACTTATATATTCTAAACGAAAACTTCTGCAGTATTTTAGAGTTTGTAAATTTTTGTACATAACCGCATTTTTCATAGGGTTTATATATTGGCAGACTTAAGTATCTTTTATATAGCATAAAAACATATAGAAAAAATATAACAACTGCCCATTCTCCATTTTTAAAGTACATATGCGTGTGTGTGAGTGTGACTTTGTATCGCTCACAATTTTCCCTTTTGATTTTCACAATTCTTGCATGTAATGAATTTTCTCATTTATGCTGGCAACCCACAGATAAACAGATAAATGTAGGTATAGCGTGCATGGGCGGAGTTTTAAGTAACGGCATAAAAGCAGGTGGTTATTTATATTTGTATGCTTGGTTGCTTAGGGTTGGAAATGAATAAAATTTTTTTTTTTTTTTGTTTTTATATTTCGGAAGTCAGAAGGTAGGGCTCACAATATAGGAGAGAAACACGCGCCAACATTTTTTTGAGCCGTAGTTTGGGTCAAAGTTTTAATGAGACTCTTTGTTTTCTGTTTTGTCTCTCTTTTTGGTTTATTAAAATGATACTTTCAAATAGAGCTCCGGAATTTATGTGTACTTATATAATCATGTTGAATTTACTCTCAATTTTTACTCTTATGTATGTGCATAAAATTGACATTCATAATTTAATTACTTAGTATTATTTATCTTTGTAATTCATCAATATCTCTTCTCAAACTTCCAGTTTAGTCATTACTTAAATTTAATCATAAACTTGATTTTTTTTTATTCTAAGCTTAAAATATAGGAAGGAAATGTTTTTCACTTAAAAAAAATTATTGTAGTTTTTCTCGATATATTTTCTGTTTCAATTTGGAAAAATGTAATCTTTAAGTTATCTATTGCTGTGACTGTTTCTTTGGAGAATTCCTGAATTTTTTATAACCTTAAATCAAAATGAATTTTCGAAAAATTGTTGTCGTGTTTTAATGTAAGTTTTTATATAAACATACTTTTTTTATTATTTTGTTATACCATTTGTAAATAATAAACAAAACAAAAATTGGCCATTTCAGCCCTTGAAAGGCCTTTGACCGAGCTCTAATGATCAATTGTGTTGTGTGTGTTATTAATTGTTTGCTCACAATTTTACCGAGAACTGAACCTACATGTTTTATACCGACTCCGAACGGCTTAAGTTCATGTTCTCAAGAAGCTTTACATGGCATTATTTACTCTCTGAGGTTTACCATTGTCTGCAGAGAGGTGGTGACCGAACAGAAAAATTGTTTTATTGAAAAAACTTTTCACCGCGGCTGGGGATCGAACTCGGGCTCCGAGCATGCTAAGCCACACATTTAACCTGCATGCCACGGTCAACACATGTAAATAATACCTTGTTAATAATACATTTATAAATATTTTGAAAAATTTGTTTTTATTATAATAATTTTACAGCATGAAATATGAAGAAATATTATTTTATAGGTATAAAACTAACAACTTTATGCACAATTATGAAATATTAAGTAGTAGACTGCCTAATATTTCGTATTACTTAGGACCGGCCCTAAAGCCGAGCCAGTAAGACCCGGCTCGGGGCGCATGCAGATAATATAAAAAAAACTATATATAAATCTATCATAAGTAATAAGTACCTATGAGACTTATGTGTATTTTAAAGTAAATTAAAAGTATGAAACGTTATATTATATACGGTTTACAATTCAAGTCTTAATTTTCAAGCTCAGTGAAATTTTGTTGGTTGAAACAAAAATTTTTCTTATAAAAAATTATATTTTCAACTTTAAAGTTCAAATTTTTTAACCTTTCATTGGTTGAAATAAAAAAAAAGAGAAAAGTTTCTCGCAATATGATAAAAAAGGCATGATATTAAGACAAAAATGGTATAAAGCTCCAGAGAATGCTTTTCTCTAAATGTGATGCTAAAAATTCCCTAAAAATGATAAAAAGCTTCAAATACATAAAAATATATGGGCATTTTTACGTGTGGCGCACGGACATTCGTACGATTTTTTCTCCCTTTATTTACTTCGGAATTCCAGAATGGGCTTTTGGTGGTTATTCTTTTTAGCCTATTCTATTACTTAACACGCCCCGTTTCAGAAAAAAATGTTTGTTCTTGATGTCTTCTTTCGAAAGTTATTGCACTTTTTGTCTAGCGTGGCGCACGGACATTTTTAAGACATGACTTTTGAGGTTGTGTTACATTTTTCAAAATTTCAGCTAATTGGTGTACTTTACGCAACCTGATGTATTAAGGTTAACACAATAACATGGTACTCATCTTTATAACAAAAAATGATATTTACGGAAGTTATAACTGTTTAACCAGCGTGACGTCACGGACACAAAATCGTGTTGCACGGAAAAAGTACGATTTTGTATACAAATTTGTTACTTTAAAGCAAAATAGATTTTATCTTTTAGTTTAAAATAAAATATTGTATTTCTTACGTTCATCTAAGAATTCAACAGTTGCGGGTTGCAACAATTTAACAGATGCAGGTTGCAAAAAAATGCATCTTTAAAAATTACAAATTGATTTATGAGTTTGAACCCGCATGCTGCCGAACTACAATAGAGCACCCATTCCTAACACGGATATCATGCATCTTTTGCAGATGCATTTTGCACTCCATTTAACATGGCTTCAGCGTTCAAGTAGCTGATCGATACTGCTGTCTTTATCAATGAAAACAACATTTACGTTTGAACAGTATTGTAACATGACTTAAGTCGTTGGCAGTTCTTATTTTCCAGCACACCGCTCTTTTGACTGTTAATTTGTAAAAGAGCATCTTCTATGCTTGAATTCATGAAATGATGGACACAAAAATTTAACAACATGAGTATAACTTCAGCGTTATATTATGTTAGAGTGCGTCCTCACTTGGAGGACGCAAGTCAAGTTTGGTCCCCAAGTTACAATGTGCATGTTGAACGAATAGAGAAGATCCAAAAACGTTTTGATCTGTTTGCTCTAAGGAGCTTAAGTGGAACTGCCATTTTAAGCCTTCCTCCTTATGAAGATCGTTTTAAACTATTAAGAATGTAGTCACTAAGTGAGCGAAGGAGGTCCGCAGATATCATATATTTACACCAACTCATGACCGGTGTTTTCGATTCTCCGGAAATTCCATCTCTCATTGATTTCAACTCTAACCGTAGAAGCAGTAGAAACCGAAGCAGTTAACCGAATGAGTATCTTTGTTAACATCTGTTTTTGATGTTTATTTGTCAAAAGATCAACTCAAAAGTAGACTAAAAGCTATTCTGTAATAAGATTTATGTGTGCATGGTTAGTAGTACCGTCCTATGTTGTCCCTGAGCCCAACCCAAACTTTGGTGGATAAATTTTTTCCACATTAACTTTGTCTTGAGCCACTGGAATCCGTATCATTAAATTTTTATCAATCAATTAATGTTTTGTTCGGTGTGCTTTTAGGGGCTGAAGTGGAACTGAAATTTTAAAACTTCCTCCTTATTAATTTCTTTTAAAATTAATATGACTAAAATAATAAAATAGCTAAAAAGGTTTGTCTATAACCCAACTCAAATATGATACGCAAATTTTTCCACATTAACATGGTTTGAGTGAGTGGTATCCAAAACATTAAATTTTTTGATGAAATGGGACATGACTTTAATGGGTTAACGTTAAAGCTAGTGATAGCTTAACTCTATTGTTATTGCATGTAATTCAACACCTACGCCACAAGAAAGATATAGGATATGAGAAATATGTTGTCTATAGTTATTCATTGTTTCATGTTGGTTGATCAACTGAAAACAGCTCATATGAAAAATATATACAAGGTTTGTCCGTGCGTCACGGCTCTAAAATGGGTTCTGTGCGTCTAATCAAAAAAATTGTTAAAACCAAAAATCTTCCGTACAAAAAGTTGGCTTTGCTTATGAATTTTCATGCTACTCCGATGAAGGGTTATTGCTATAGAACAACAAGTGTGATTTTTTCGTGACGCACGGACACTTTTTCTTTACAAGGTTTTGATTTTAAGTTGAAATTAACCAAAAAGAGAATATGACCAAAAGTTAATCCCACTATATTCTTTAGGAATTTTTACATAAACTCTCATTTTTAGTTTTCAAATTACTCACCAAACCTTTGTTTGACATGTATTACAAATTAAGTTGTTTAAAAGAAAAAATTTTCACTTGATGACTTCACTGGACATTAACGCTTATAACTTTTGTCTTGGAATTTCCCCATTATATTATATTATATATTCATAAATTTTAGAGTGTCACCGTTTGTTGTCTATACATAGTTCATATATTAACCTAAATTGATTATCATGCACTCATGTCTCTGTTTTCGTAAAAATGCCCATATAGTTTTTAAAGAAAAATACTTTTTATTTTTGAGAAAAAATTTGTTTGTACTGAAGAAAATACTTCTCATAGTGAGTTTTTTATCAAAATATAGGAACATTTTTTCATTTTCAATAAATTTTTCTCTATAAATGAGAATTTTTTTTTCGATAAAAATACTTACCATTATCAGAGACATTGAAATATTTCCATTGCCCACAAGTGAAGACACCTTTGAAAATGTCAAAATTTATTCTAACTGAAGAAAATTTTATTTAAAAAAAGAGAAAATTGCCAAGATCGAAAATATAGAAATTTTTATCGGAGAAAGATTTGTGTTTTTTCTTGAGTGTAAAAGACGATTTTTGTCAACGTTAACGTTACATTTTTCATCTATTTGAGTCAAGTTTCTTAATTTTTTTTTTAGTTTTAAAATTATTTCAACTTTTTCATAAACTTTTTCAACTATTTTGGCAAAGTTTTTCGTCATTGCTGAGTTGAAAAAGTATTTAAACCTAAGGGACGAATTTAGTATCTTTAAATTATTTGAGTACCTACAACTTCAAAAAATAATCAATCATAATTTTGTAATTATAATAATGTATCAATAAAAATATTTTTTTAGATATTATCAATTGTGCGTATTTTTGTTAATTAAGGATAATGTTAAGAATTATTCGGGACCAACTTTTATTTGAATTTTTTAACTTATAGAAATCGAACAAACAACCTTTCAGTTGAATTTCTCAACTTTTAGGCTGATGTCAGAGTGAGCGCTACAAGCGAAGCGATACTTGAAGCTTTGCACGGCATGCGTGTTAAGTGTGTGGCTTGCATGCCCAGAGCGCGTTGAAAAAAATTTGGGGAGCAATTTAAACCCTTGACCTATGGTGCCACAAATTCTCGGGCCGGCCCTGGTATTACTTCTCCTTGATTTGTTTTATAATACAAATTTTTGTTATGATTTATGATTTTTTATTATAAAAATGTTATTTTGACCCGGTTTATTTCCAAATATTGGATTGGGAAATAAGTATTCTTAAATTGTTTTTAAAACATACAAGATGGCGCTTACAACCGTTGCACAGTGGAGTATCCTGAACAATTTAGTTGGACAAAATTATTTTATGATTATAACAATAGGGAATGCAAAACAAGCAAAAAATGTGTAGCAAGTGGGGGTCTAAATTGACCCCCTGGGCAGCTATTGGATAATTTGTAGGTTATATGAGGTTGTTTTTCTAAAAATGCTATAGCAACGAGAGTTTTTGATACAGAATATTCTTCGAAGACATTTTAAAAAGATATTTTCATGGACTTTCCAACGATATACATTACTGGTAGAAATTTTAGTGAAAAATATAATTTTTTTGTGATCAAATCAGAAAATTTTGGAAAAAGTCACAACTTTTGAGTTTAAAGTCATTTTTTTCAAAAAAAATACTGTGTGAGCTCCACTTTTTATTAAAAAATTATAATATTGAAATTTCCTAAAAGAAAGTAAAATTTTTGTAATGACAATTATTATTATTGAAAAAAGTGTTTAATGGTTGATTGAATGTACAAATAAAACAATGAAATATGTATTAAAAAACAATCGTGATTTAATGAATCAAGCCGGAAAAAGGTCATCAGAAATGAAACTTTTATAAACAACTTTTGAAATATTTTTTCTAATTTTGGGTTTCAAATTTTAGGTAAGAGTGGTTTTGTCAGATTTTGATAGTTTTTAACATTAATTTTAAAGCAAAAATGTGTGCGTCAAGTTTCAAGTCAATATCTTAAAAACTATGGGATTTATACATGTTTAACGTGTTGATGACGTCACTTTATATGGGAGGTAGGCGCAGTTCTTATCCGATTTTTTCGTTCTTATCATTTCTTATCATTTTTTAACCTGACATTTAAATAGAAAAGATAAAGTTATGTACTAAGTTTCATTGCGATGTCATTAAAACTTTAGGATTTATGAAGGCTGAACCGATTTTTTTGGGTTCAAACGGTTCTTAAAAAACTTCAGCACTTTTCGGAACGAAGCGGACAACGAGTTTATATTTTTTAAGATGTCAACACTTGTAGTGTTAAGTTTATGAAGAAAAATGTACAGCCACGGACAGCCACATATAACAAAACTCTTCGGATATCCAAAAATGTTTTCAAAAAATCTTCAAAAAGCACCCATTTTTAAAATACAATTACTAATTTTAAATAAATACAATACCATCCAAACCACTTTACGTTTATTTAAACTTGCCTGTTTCAGTACAATCCATTTATAATAATTTCTTAGAAAAATTGGGGAAATAAATATGAATTTTTAAGTATGCACTCCTCTAAACAGCTCAACTAAAAAGAAAAGTTAAAAACAAAATGGCAAAGTTCAGAGAGCTAAAAAAAATGTTTGAGCAAGGCAAGGTAAAAAATACTAATTGTCCGTTATTCTTGCACTATTCAACAAACTAAAAATATATATATGTTTTTTAAAATCGGTGTTTGACAAAATTTAATATTGTCCTGCTAAATCGAAGAAATACTCCATAGTACATTAATCGGTTTTGGTCTCGTCTTAAAATTTTCGCCAGCCTCTTTTGTCGTTCGCTTGCTGGCGCCAGTTAGAAACTCCAAGCATCGTTAGGTTATCCAATGCCTGATCTTTCCAATGGAAATGCGGTCTTCCCCGTCTGCATTGACCGCCGCTGGGTACCGAATCAAATAATTTTTTCGCCTACTTTTTTTCATCAGAGCTGCTCAAGGTTCAGGTTTGTGATGCGTATAGTAGAACGGGCATGATAATTGATTTATAGATCGTCACTTTTGTTCGTCGAAAGAGAGCTCTGCTTCTCAATTGCCTACTGAGCCGAAAGTTACTCCTATTGGCAAGTGTTATTCTTCGTTTAATCTCAATACTGATATCATTTGAAGAATTTATGCTGGATCCCAGGTAGATGAAGTCCTTAACAACCTTAAAAGAGGTGTTGTCAACAGGACCACTTTTTGTTTTTTGTTGTTGAAAATCCAATACATTTTTTTCGCATTTTGTACTCTAAATGGTTCCTTCCCGTCGTAGGACGGGCTTTTACACTAGTTAATAAATAAATCTTAACTTAAATTATAAAAATAAACTATTCCAATGAGTCTTCCTTCGTTCATCAAGTTGTTCCTTTGTGTGTCATATGCTTATGATGTATATTTTTTTCGTTTTTTTAAAACTATTGTACTCATTTGGCCATTATTGTGGACAGTTGTTATTCATATTTAAGTTTTTCCGAATTTTTAAAAATCATTCAATATTAAATTGAAAATTCCTTAAATCAAGCTTCTAAGCAAAAAAAAAAAAACCATGCCACACATTGTACATGCGAATATAAATAAATAAATAATGCCCAAAGGATATCAAAACAAGCTCTGACTCATACTCATTAATGCACCCTTTTCACGGTCACCCTATATAAAATATTTCGGAAAAAAAAAATTTAATTTACATGTACAAATCACAAGCACGTATATAATATGTAAAAGAATTGCATTAAAACAACAACAGTATAAAAAAAAAAAACTCATTAAACACAGCGCGACACTTACTGGATTGGACGACGTAATTAAAATTTGCATTAAAATTTTATTTTACTCAGCAACACTGAAAGTGCGTTTCATAAAATCGCACCAATACTGTTGCCATAACTACAGAATCGGAATTATTTGTCGTCGTCAACGAAGAAGAACCACAATTTTAACACGCAGACTTAACCTCAAACCTAAATAATGGCTAAGTATCGAAAATTTAACTTTCTTGGGTTTGCGTGTTAAAAGTGTGTTTCTGGTTACTTGTGCAAATCTGAAGAAAAGGAAGGAAGTCTTGCAGAATAAGTTTTGTGTTGTTTTTTTTTTCTTACAAAATTTTGGGTATTCATATGTTTGTGCGTATAACGGAATTGTATGCTAAAACAACCCTTGTTGAAAGAAAACAACTTTAGCTGCTTTCTTTGGTGTTGTTGTGAAGTGCTGATGATGATGATCCTCACTCCAAGTATATCAAAACATAAGGTAGTTGTTATAGAACAGCCAGATATTGTTTAGATCTAACAGAGTTTAAGGCCTCGACTTAAAGCTTGTTGTAGAAAGGATAAGGATAAAACTTTTATATGTTTGGCCAGATGAAGAGTTGGATCGAAAAACTTTAAAAGCTATTTTGTTATGAAAATTCATATTTTTTCTTATAAAGCAATCTAGCTGGAAACTTATGTTTTTATTAGAGATAAAATGCTTACCGGTTAATGCTGTTTTTTTATCCATGTAGAATTCCAATTTCAGCAACGCTTTTAGAATTTTTTTTCAAAATTTTCTATAATCTAACCTTACTTTATGCCAAAATATTTCTGCCAGTTACCGCCTTGGTAAATAAAACGCAGTTAGTTCAAGTTTTGTTAGAATCCTTGCCTAGCAACTTTCTTCGGCACAGTCACGTTTTAATACAAATCTAAGGAATTTTTGGCTAAAACTCAAACCAGCAATGAATGGTGAAAATTTAATATTTGCGCAGCAAAAACCAAGTCAGTTGGATGCAAACAGCAAATATACAACACCTCACCACACACATATATATATATATATATATATAGATATATAGAAACCAAACCGTACCTAAATACATATTCCTTTAGGGTGGATCCAGTAAATAGGCCTTAAATACTGAATAACAAAGCCAGGCACTAGCAGCATAACAAGTTTTACAAACAAACAAACATATTCATATACATATAAATTGAAGGGCATATAAACCGAACCCTCATTGTACGACAAATACGACCCACAAAATTTTAATTTCTCATCCTCCAATTAAAGAAAAGCAGCTTTGAAGCCACGTTTGAGGGTTCCACGCAATTCAGTCAAGAAAATGAGGTGGGTGAGAGATACAGCAACGGTTGTATTTGATGACACTGCCGTAGGCGGGGTAGGTGTTCTAATGTAATTTATGAAGGACGCTCAACTCAAACTCCTTATTTTTGGAGTTACTTTGCAAAAAGGGTCCCTTTTGTATGTGCAACTCTCTTTCTGGCTTTAAATAAGAGGGTTAACATTCAGCCATAAGGAACAAATTTAAATGTTCTACATTTTTCTCAAAAAGATTATAAAAAGCAAAACTTGAAATATTTTAGCTCTTTTAAATATTAGCATTTTATTTTCACATAAAGGAGAAACTTATACCTACCTACAAGCATTCAAACATATTTATTTATTCATTTTTTTTTTTTTTGTTTTCTTACCTACTCACGCACAAAATATTTGGCTCATTTTCATTTGCTGTCGGAAAATGCGTATCGAAATTATTAACCAACAGAAAAAAAGAGCAAGAAATACTTTGACTTCTGTGTGCATGTGTGCGTGTGTGTGTGTGCGTGAAAAAAGAAAATGGAAAATTTTGTTTTTTATATAATAGCATTATGTATTGAAATTTTCTACCAAGCGGGAAAAACATTTCGTAGATCCTGCTGATTTACAAACACACACACACACATACACACAAGCAAAGCAGCAACAACATGCTGAATACATATATATAGTATTATTTTGATACCAGCTTGTATTTATTTGGCCAATTGTGAGTGAAAGCGAACAACACTTTCGTTTCGTCCTTTCGTTAATTTTGTTTTTTTGGTGCCTTGTCGTCGGCTTCCTTTGGAATCCTCGCTCTTATTTATCTGCTTTGTTTTGTGTGCGTGGTTTTTGTTTCTTTTTATGAAATTGATATTGACAGGATACGCATGTCAATACTAAAAAAAACATATAGACAAGAGGGGGAGGAGAGGGAAGTATTAATCAATTTATAAATAATAATATTAATTTAAGGAAATTTTGTTAAGAAATTTTAATTAAGTATTAAAAAAACATGCTCAATCTTGATTTTATGTTATACCAGGGCACCTCTCCCCCTCCGTTACTCTTCGTAGTGCATTAAAAAAAAATATTTAAAAAAGGTATAATCGTGACTATTAATATATGTGCTAACATGACTGGATAAATTCAAGAAATAATTTTATAAATTAATTATTTCCATCAATACAAACTTTTCCATCTTCAATCCACGAGTCGATGATCTCAATTACTGGAATTGAAGCAGCTGGGAACTTTGGGGATTCTTGCAAATATAATTCTTCAAGGAATTCCAATTCGACCCATTCAGTATCTTAATTTGTTATGCAAAGAAATTCGCCTGTTCATAGATGTTTTTGTTCTCAGCTCTACTGAGAGGAGCCATTCTTCCTTCACTCTACCCTGTTAAAAGCAGACCGGCCAAGTGCATTTGTGAATATAAAAATGGCATCCAAATAATTTTTTATAGAAAAATCAAGGGAATGAAAAATCATTTTTTTATATCGAGGATTTTCATCAGACCCTTTATTCTCAAATCACTCAAAGGAATCACTGAAAACAATATGAACGAGCAAAAAAAGAAACATCTGCCAACAAGTTAGCAAAGAAAAACAAGTAAAGAAAGTCTAAAGTCGATTTAGGCCGACTATGAAATACCCTAAACCCACTTTTCAAAAACAAAAAAAATTTTATTGTAAATGGGCGTCTCCGTGGGCGGATGAAGCCTATATTTTATATGCATTTAAATGTTGATGAAAAATTTACACATACCAAGTTCTATTCCTGTAGCTCACAGTTAATGCCTTTATTGTGCTTTCGTTATGGAAGGTGGGCGTGTTCATGGACGGATTACATCCAATTTTTGAACACACCTTAGTTTTGGTATAAAATACATACATACCAAATTTAATTTCTATATGACACACATAACCTTATTTATTGAGTTTTAAACTTTTTGGGTTGTATGGGAAGTAGGCGTGTCCGTAAGTAGATGACGTCCATTTTTCAAAACCATCTTTGTCTTGTCATAAAAAACATACGTGCCAAATTTTAGCTCTGTAGGTTAAACAGACGCTTATTTATTGCGTTTTCAATTTTTGGGTTGTATGGGAGGTAGGCGTGTCCGTGATCGGATGACGTCCATTTTCCGAAGACATATTTGCGTTGGTATGAAACACATACATATCAAATTTTATTGTTGTAGGCTAGTTATGAGCTGAGCTATGCAGTTTTCAATTTTCGCGTTGTATGGGAAGTAGGCGTGTCCGTAGGTAGATGACGTCCATTTTTCCAAACCATCTTTGTTTTGTCATAAAAAACATACGTGCCAAATTTTAGCTCTGTAGGTTAAACAGAGGCTTATTTATTGCGTTTTCAATTTTTGGGTTGTATGGGAGGTGGGCGTGTCCGTAAGCGGATGACGTCCATTTTTCGAAAACATCATTGTGTTGATATAAAACACACACATATCAAACTTAATTGTTGTAGGCTAATTATGAGCTAAGTTATGCAGTTTTCAGTTTTTGCGTTGTATGGGAGGTAGGCGTGTCCGTGGGCGGATTCCAAAAATATTCAATAGTGCAGATTCTTGGGTGCATGTGACCATGTGTACCAAGTTTCATTCAATTATCTCAACTCCTTCTTCTTATCCTGTGTATACGGACAACACACAGAAGGACAGACGGACGGACGGATGGACGGACATGAAAAGCTCGACTCACGAGGTGACGCTGATCAAGAATATATATACTTTTCTATACCGGACTCGCTTCGTTCTTTGCGTTACAAACTTTGCACAAAGTTAATATACCCTGACCTTTCAGGTCTAGGGTATAATAATGCTTTTTCTACAATAGTTAACCGTAAATTTAGACGATCAAACATGAAGATGTAAGGATACAAATTTTATGAAATGATGTGGTGTTATAAATATTAATTTTTCGATTTTTTTTTTATTTTTGGACACGTTACAATATCTGAGACCCTCTCCCCCTATCGTTACTTATCATAGTACATGTTGAAATCGGCCGATATTTGGACCTTCGGCATCGGCTTCGGCTTCGGCCGAGATAGCCGATTATTTTTGCCTAATGTTTTTGCTTTGCTAAACAGTTTTTTTTATAACTTTTTAGAATTTTTTTTGAATTATTCAGTGAACACCGTTCATAATTCCACATTTGGAACATTTTTAATTGTTTGTTTTGTTTTTCTCTCCTTTTCTGTTCTTTCATAAGTTGGTGTTCACTCGTTGAAAATTTTATTCATTTGATAAATCATTTCTTATGAATTGGTTCGTTTTTCATACCAAATTTCTTTACATTCGGTCAAGCCGTTCAGGCGTTATTGAGCCATATATATTTTATTACTTTAAGCGCCCTCTATCGAAAGTTTTTATAACGGAAAGCGAACTTCACTAAAATTTTGATTCGCTGTAACTTTTGTCCTACGATTGATTTTTTATGAAATTTTGTTATATTAAAAAAATTTAAAGTTTTTGGGGTGCTTGTGTACTAATTGAGACCTATCCAAAGATATACTTCTTTTCACGATCGGGTTAAAACTGGTGAAGTTATACAAAAAAGACCATTTGGGGCAGATTTCGGGTTCACAAAAAAAATTTTTATTGTTCTTAAATCCTCTCAACTTAAGCTTTCATATTAGGGGCGATAAATGCAAACTCTTTTTTCCCATATGGGGTGACCCACCTTAATACTCATACCTCATGTAATGAAATGAACGAATTTTAAAATGCTATATCTTTTTAATGAACCATAAAAATCACTTTAATTTTTATACCATCAGAATCCTCTTATTACGTAGTCTATTTAACATTAATTTCAAATTTTGTTCACCCGTGCCCATTGGATATATTTGACCCCAAAGTTGGGACAAACTTGAGATTTCTTATTTTTCAAAGCGATGTAACCCAAAAAGTTTATGATCTAGTCACTTTTAAAAATTTATATTTTAAGTTCTTACTTAGACGTACCTAATACCAAAAAAAAAGGTCTGCCACTAACTTCTTTATATTAAAATTTTTTTTTAAAGTTACCAGAAATTACGATTATTTTAGGAAACTTTAACTTTTTTTAAACTAAGTAACATCCCAATTAATTTTTCTGATGCAAGATAATACCTAAGGTATAATTAATATTATTTTTATTCATTTATTACTGTATGTTGAATAGGAGCTGAGATATGATCATTACCGCAAACTCTATATATACGAAAATCGCCACAAACATGGTCGCCATTTTGTAAATACAACAAAAAAATTTTTTTAAAGCAGTTCTAAGGTGCCGAAACATTACAAAATTAATGGTAAAAAAAAAAAAATTTTTAAAATGGTTGACCGACCGAATTTGCTTTTATGTGATCAATCTCGGCGGAATGACCCAGTTAGTATCAGTTAGTAGCTTTTCTCGACTGGGTCATAAATTGATAACATTTTTTTTCTACGTTATCCTGACGTCGATAAATCAATTACAGAAACATCCGAATTTTGTAGAAAAACTCTTACATTTAATTAGAATATAATGATTTCATGACGTTTTTTCATTTCGGCCGATTATTTACATTTTGTCGAAGAATCGGCTTTGGCTTCGGCAAAAATTCACCTTCGGTCGGACACTACTATTTAGTATACATATAAATTCATACCAAATGTGTTGGTAATGTATGTTGGTAAAAAAATGTATACCATAAAATCTAATAAACCAAATTTATACAAAATTGAGATTAATTTTATCCGAAATGTGTATAAAATGTGTTTACCAGGTTGGTATTCATTTTTATAAGCAAAAGTGTAAACCACACCAAGTATAAACCACATCTTTTAAAACCACATTTGGTTACTTTTTACAGCAATGTTGTATACAAAATCAATATTGTGGTGACCGCGGCATACAGGTTAAGTGTGTGGCTAAGCATGCTCGGAGCCCGGGTTCGATCCCCAGTCGCGGCGAAAAATTATTTTCAATAAAAAATTTTTCTGATCGGTCACCACCTCTCAGCAGACAATGGCAAACCTCAGAGAGTAAATAATGCCATGTAAAGCTTCTTGAGAACATGAACTTCAGCCGTTTGGAGTCGGCATAAAACATGTAGGTCCAGTTCTTGGACAATTGTGTGCAAACATTTAATAACACACACAACACAATTGATCATAAGAAGCTCGGTCAAAGTCCTTTCAAGGGCTGAAATGGCCAATTTTTTTTTTTTTTTTTTTTTTTGTATACAAAATATATGACACATATTTAAACATACTCTTAATATGTGTTACATTGAAAGTCATAAATTAGGAGTAATATATAGACTATATAGACAGGATAAATAAAGAGTACAAAAGCATACTCAAAAAAATCAACGGAACTATTTGCTCATAACATGATTACTGACTGAAGAACAAACGCAAACTGATTCAAAAACATATATTGACATATATTGTTTATATGTTTTTGACTGATTGTCTGCTAGCGCCGCTGAAGTTCGGTAGATTCGAAAATTCGACTTGTACGTGAAAGCCGATTGGCTCTGTGAGGTTCTCGTGTGTACATAACTGGAATATATATATTAGGCCGGATCATTCTTGAATGGATAAAAAAATATCAACCGGTCGGGGGGCCCTCAAAAGTTAGAGAAACTCATTAAAATGATTTCTTCATACTGTTTTTGAAAATATCAAAAAAAAATCCATTTTTGGTGGTCAATAAGAGTTATAATTAAACATCATATTTAAAATTTTCTTATGTCAAAATATTGGTATAAGTAAGAAATTTAATATTTTAACAGATGTGGGTATGCGTTCTGTGAAAAATAAAAAGTTACATGCAAAAAACATATTTTTTTTTACCAAAAAGAACCAGGAGAATCAAAATTTCTTCGGTGGTTTTTCTTCGATTTGAAAAAAAGTATGTAGAAATCATATTAATGAGCTCCTCTTACTTTTGAGATTCCGACCAGCGGAATCTAAATTTTGATCCGGTCTAATATATATGATATTTATAAATTTATGGTATACAATTGATACTATTTTGGAATAAAATAGCTATTTGAATGGAAATGCAAGTTTTATAATATTGAGTGGGATAAAACTTAGAATAAGCTTAGAATAAATCGAGTTTATACTACAGAAATGTTATAAAAAATATATAAAATTTACCCTCAAACTTTTAACTGTGTAGCAATAAATTAATTTCACAAAAATTATAAATTGCCAAACTTTTCTTTTTATTGAACAGGAAAAATATCAAACTTAAATCAAAAATTATTGTAGTTGTTGTTTTTGAATGTCATGTCAGAGTAGACCAACAAAAAAAATGTACCTAATAGGTAATATTGCTTGGTTTTCAAGAGAAGTCAGAACAGATCTCCAGCATTTTCTCCAATCTCCAGCGTAGATATTTCACCCTTTTTTTCTCCATTTAAGTAAATTAGTTATCTAATATTTTCTCAGCGCGATCTCTAATTTTGCTCAATGTTGATATGGTTTTGAATGCCGATTTGATTCTACATTTTAGAACATTGGTTTTCCAACATTTTTTCAGTTTTTCTGCACTTTTTCTCAACTCATGTTTGTGGCATTCACTTGAAAAATTATTAAAACAAATTATTACATTATTAATAACTTATATAATATTAATTAATAACGAAGTTCTAAAAAAATACTTAAATAAGATTCAAAATGCAAATTTTGTTCTTTCACTGCCTTCTAACCATTCTCTTTCGCTGCCTCCACGAACCGTAAGCAACTCCAACAGCTTCTGTTTTTATTTTTTATTTTTGCGCGTTTTTACAAAATTCACTACTTAAAAATTAATTCAACTTTAATTTTAAATTTTCTGTGTATATATTTGTTTTTCCACATACAACTTTCACGATTTCTATTTCGAATTTTGTAAAATAACAGCGTTGACAAAAACATTTATTGCTTGAGTAAACTTGGAGAAAAATATCATATTTTGAGAATTAATGCTGTTATCTTCGGTACTAGAATTAAGAGGTTCAACAAATTACGGATGATAGTAACCAAAAGTCAAAATTTACAAAAAATATATATGTTTTAGGACTTAAAATAGGTCCAACTCCGTTGTTTTTTATTGAAGTCGGACAATTTTTGTTATAACTTACATTATTACAACCAATCGTGAAGAAGTGGTTTCGAGATAAGCGCATTTAAAGTTATGGTTAATATGAAAATTGCATAATTTGAGCCTGACATGCCAACACAAAAAACTTTAAAAAAAACTACTCCAGATTTCTTGAAATGGGTCGCGAAATTGTTTCGTAGAGGTTACTAAAATAAATATTTGCCAAAGAATATTTAATACAAGTTAATCATTTTTTTTTTTGTGTGAAGTCGTCCTTATGTACAAATAATGTGTGTATGAATTATTTTGCTTAATGCATAAAGCAGTTCACACTGCCAGTGTATAAGTAAAGTAGTTTATGAACTATTCTTGCTGCACTTGTATTTGTACATAGATTATATGAATTTCGGTCACTAAACTCATAAATTGGTTCACGTTTCCCTTGTATATGTACATGAAATTCAAGCATTGTAGTCACTTGTCACATTAAGGTGGAACATAACATTCGCGGCAGAGAAAACAGAACTTTTTTTAAAAAAATTCATTACTCAGTCAAAAACAAACATTTTTCCAAATTTTTTTTTATTATTTTAGAGATATTTATTTATTTATTGAACAAATTACAAGAAAAAAAATTCAAAAATATATATTTTTCACTTCAACATGGTTTTATAGAGCTCCAAATTGGCGGCAGAGAAAAACACGGGGTCTCGTTATTGCAGCACTGGGAGTCGCAAAAATTGTCCGATCTGGAAAAAAAAAATGACTTTTTTAAATTTAAACAAAATTTTTAAAATTTTTTTTCAATTTTTGGTGATGTTCCAAATTTGAAAGTGTGTTTTTTCGAAAAAAATATTGACTTTAAAAATTCATAAAAATCGAAAAAAAAATTTAAAAAAGCTCGTGTCATACGATAGCGAATCAAGTTTAAGAAAATACAAAAAAAAATTTCGTTAAAAAATTAACCAGCTAGTGCCGCAACCAGTACGAAAAACATGGTTTCGAGATAAGCGCGTTCAAAGTTTGTGAACAAAGAAAAAAAAGGTTGAAAAAGAGAAATGCGCTCTCACTAATCCAGCTGTAACTTTTGAACCCGTAACAATTTTTCCATGATATGGAAATTTTCTTCTTAGAATCTTAAGAATATTTACTAAAATACAAAATTATAAAAAAATTCTATTTAAAAAACGGCCAATGTCATGTCCCCCCTTAACTGTTCTTGTTCTACACGTATTTGTTTAATTCACAAAACTTATAAATGATTCCCTTTGTATTTTTTAATGGAACCCAGTTGGAATACGAATCCTCAAATACGAAGTCTTCAAAGCCGTCTTGAAAGTGGTCTTCCAAGTACGCATACTCAGAGCGAACGCTGACGTTCTGAAAGACAAGTCATTTTATTGTCAGCAACAAATAAATAAATAAATTTTAAGCAAACAAATGAGATTTCCCTCACACAAATAACAAACTCATTCAGGGAGACCGTTAGTTTTGTTCATGCTTCAATAATTTAAAAGGGTATCCCGATATTTGACGTCTTCTCACGAAAATGGAGATAGATACCCTTATTGGAAGAGGAGAGCATTTTTAATGACACAAAAATTCCACAGGTGCTGGAATATCGTACTATTTTTTAGTACAATATATCTTTGAATTTCTAGTCAATACTAGTCAATACATTTTCTGCTACTTTTATATTTTGAAGCATCAATCAGATGACTTTTAAAGGTTCTGCGACTTCACAGAGTCCAAGCTTGAAAAATTTTCACGAATTTATTGCCTTATAAAATTCAATGAAAGCAATGCAAACTTATTTTGTTTTTTTTTTTATCCCTAGAACCATAATGTACGTAAATTTTACGTGTATTATTCAGTAGTATTTACGTAGTATAAAATAACGTTATGGTTCTAGGGTTAAGCAGTAAAATATTGAAAACACATGCTTTTTTATTAAAAAAAAAACACAACACAACACTGAAACATAAATTTTTTTTGAGGAGACCACAAAACCCTGTTTTTCATTCATTTTCGAGAGAGAATATTTTTTTGTTTACAAAAAATAAGGGTATGTCAATTATCGGGATAACCTTATAAATTATTGAGTCATGGGTTTTGTTTATAATATGCATCCGTTCTGCAATACATGGACGCATGCCGTCCTTGAAGACATTTCAACAACATGTCTTGCAAGACAAAGTGGAATTTTGTTTGAAAATGTCTTCGAAGACACCTATAGAAATGAATCGATCCGTTTGCAAGAAACTGACATATATCGAAGACGTCTTCGAAGACGGATCGATCCATTTCCTGCTGGGAAAATACAAAATTTTATATTGGTTCATGTAGTTTGTTCGCACTTTTTATAAACTTGAAACACTCGGCTTATGAAATATTCATGTTCTCGTGCTGTTTCTTTGTGTATTTTGTACTTTGTTATCATGATTAGATCATATGACTCATGCAATTGGTTACTAAACCAAAATTTATGAATGCAATTCTTGGACATCGTGTAAGAATTCATAATTTTTGTGTACTGCTTGGTTCATTCGAATGCGAAAGTCGACGCACAGTGCTTTGTTCCATAGGCAAAATTAAAATAAAATAAAGTGCTTAGAATATTTAAGTAATATACATTTTTGTAAAGCTAACAAAGTACCTTAAATAAATTCGTTAATAGAATTTATCATCTCGTCTTTTTGTTAACAGTAGAGGGCGCTAAAGTCTGAAAACGTTTGAGGTAAAACTGTTGAACGGAAAAACTGTTTTTACTGTGTTACAAATTTTTTTTTTAAAATTTCATTGTTTATTGTATTGCTTTGAAACTTAACAGTTTTGTTTATAACTATAGGTACAAAAAACCAAAAATAATTGTTTGTAAATATTTTATATAGAAAAGTTGTTTGTGCCATCGAAAACTTTTGCGATTTTTTGTTTGGAATTCCCAAAATGCAAAAGTTTGATAGAGTGAAAATTTTTTTTTTGGAAGAATAGGTAATTTTTTATTTTTGATATTAGTACACTTGAAAGGGCTTAAATGGAATATGTGAACAAGTTTTAGATTTTTCACTCGGAAATGTAAAAATGATATGAATTTTTTGAGACATATTTCCTAAGTTTCAGAAAAAGTTACAAAGACCTAAGTTTATGGTACTGCCAAAATTAAAAAAAAAAAGTTTATATAATTTTTTTGTTTTTATTACTATTAAAAATGAATCAAATTTTGATGTAGTGTATAATTTTTATTAAATAGTGACAAAAACTTACCAAAAATTGAAAGAATATATTTATTTTTTTTTTTTGGCGGAAACCCTAAAGTTTTGCAAACTTTGAAAAATTAAAAAATTATATAAATAAAAAGTAGGCGATTTTTTATTTTTCATTAATATACTTTGTTAACAAATCTAACCACTAGTAAAAAAAAAATTTAAGATTTTTAACCGGAAATTTGAAATTTTGTATTTTTTGAAAACATCTATATTTTTGAGTTTTACAAAGACCAAAAATATGATTATATAATTTTTTCCAAGTTAAGGGCTCCAGCGACGTTCAATGTGCAATTCAATTTTTGCAAGCTGTGCAATTTTATTGACTGTAGGTCTGTTTAAGAACTTTTCGAGTTAAAAATATAAAGTAACTTTTACTGGGAGAGTAAGAATGATTTTACTCTCTCATTAAAAAGTATCACAAAAAGTAAACGAACGACATCCAGTAAAAAGTATCAAGAAATCAACATTTGTTTGTAAACAGCTGATTCATGTTTTCCTTTTTGCTTTTCGTTTCATTGGTTTTCCTATGTTTCAACTCATTTACTCCGTGAATTCTTGTTATTTACATTTTGCTATTTTCCGTTATTTTTTATATTTGAGCAAGAGATGAGAGCGTGTTTATTTCAGTTTAACGTGATTATTTTCTAATAGTTTGCGATTGTTTTGAAGTTTTCACCATTTTTGTATCAATAATATTTGAATTAATTGTGGAATTACCACTAAAACATTAAATGAATACCAAGTCAATATTGAAATAACCTCGTGCTGCAGTAGTCATTATAATCTAATAGTGAGCCCTCGTGAGTTAAATAATCTCACTGGTTCATCTCTATATATGTATGCATATGCATAATAAAACTATTCTGTCAAATTTATTTACTAGTTGTGAAGCAATATTTTTCGATAATGACAAATTGTATTATTAATTCCGATATAATTGATTTTTGGTTATCAGTGTCTTCAAAAAATAAAAGCCCAGAAGTATATACATTTATAAAAGACAAAATTGGGGATTCAAGTCTTGAAAAAGAAGTGTTGTAAAGAAAAATTAAATTGTTTGACAATAAAATAAAAAAATATTGGAGCGAGAGTAGATCCAATAGACAATTCTTCGATAAAAAGTATTCTAAGTGGTTGAATTGGAAATTTTTCGACCCAGACAATGTAAGTTGTATATTGATATTCTTTTTAATCTACACAGTAAAAATTTTGAGGGTAAATTTTATCTTTTTTTATAATATTTCTGTAGTATAAACTCGTTTTATTCCAAATTTATTATAAGTTTTATTCCACCTAATATTATAAAACTTGCATTTCCATTCAAACAGCTATTTTACTCCAAAATAGTATACATTTTATAACATGAATTTATAAAATCACATATTTATTCCAGTTATACACACGAAAACCTCACGGAGCCACTCGGCTTCACGTACAAGTCGAGTTTTCGAAGCTACCGAACTTCAGCGATGCTAGCAGACAATCAGTTTGCCTTTCTTCTTCAGTCAGTAATCATGTTATGCGCAAATAGTTCCGTTGAATATTTTTTTGTACACATATATAAAGACAAAAATATTGCGCTTGAATTGGAAGCTCTGCCAGCATGATGGAACATGCAAATTTATGAGTACAATTTTTACTCTATTTTTCCTGTCAATTTGCTTTTGAAAATATAAAAAAAAGCAGATATAACATGAAATCTAGATATAATTCTGATTTATGACTTTCAATGTAACACACATTCAATGTATGTGCCGTATACTTTTTATACAACATTGCTATGAAAAAAATTAAATGTGGTTTTCAAAGATTTTATACTTTTTCTTATAAAAATGTATACCAACGTGGTGTAAAAAGATTTTATACACTTTTCTGATAAAATCTATCCCAATTTTGTATAAAATTGGTTTATAAGATTTTATGGTTTAAATTTTATAACATTTTTGGTATGGATTTATATTTATACCAAATAGTATAAAATTTATCCTCATAATTTTTACTGTGTAAGTAAAAAAGTTAAACTTTAAAACTAAAATATTTAGTTGAACAAATTTAGAAACAAATATATTTATGACCCTTTTTAAGGAGAATATTAAATTATTTGCATTCTGATCACAAATGTAGCTAAAATTTAGTTTTTGGTAAAAAGGATATATGGGAGATGGTCATGTCCTTGTATCGAATGAAGCGAAAATTCTTAGAGAGCCCAAAAATATAGTTTTATAAGTTGTTTTAAGTTTTCAGTGCATTCTGATCACAAATGTAGCTAAAATTTAGTTTTTGGTAAAAATGATGTATGGGAGGTAGTCATGTCCTTGCACCGAATGAAACAAAATTAACCACTAAGCTAAAAGACACATTTTAACAGATATTTACCAACTTTCGATTTATTCTATATACAATTATAGCCAAAATTAAACTTTTAAATTTAAAGGTGTATGGGAGGTAGTCATGTCCTTGCACCGATTTTTCCGAAACTTCGAATTTTTCTTAATTAACATATTTTGAACCAGCACACCAAATTTAATTTTTCTGCGATAACTTCTCTAATTTTGCCAATTCACTATATGGGGACAAAGCACTGTGCGACGCCAACCCGAACAGAACTAAAGATTTTGCGAGAACTTTCCTATCCAGCACTCTAAGAGCGGCTGCATCTGTTTGAAATACGACAGATGCGTCAGTATGAATGAAAAAATTTATAAATTACGACATCCGCATGTCTTATCGCTAGATAACGAAATTGAAACCAACTGTTTCTATTCAAAAATGATTTTTAGCCAATAGGAACAGTTGGCTCCAATCACACATGATGCGTCAGCGCTCTTGAAAAGCACTGGTATGATTGTGGAGAGTCGGTTTGTCAATCGGGCATTACAAACGAATTGCTGAATGGACCCTCCTCCCATATGAGTTTTTGCTCAACTTGACCTTCCTACCAGATCAATATTTAGAAAATAGCAAGTTTTGTTTTTTTTGTAAATAAAAACCAAAAATCTCTATAATAACAGTTCTCCAACTGCAAACCTATGGAATAGCACTAACGCACGCAAGATCATCCACAAGAACAATTCCCTCTAAATCATTATGTTCAAGACTCAAAATTGCTGAAACACACCCCATTGTTAACTGATCCTTATTAACACATGCATGCATAGTACATATACTATATGTATGAAAAATAAAACCTTGATAAAATTAAAAGAAAACTACTAAAAAAAAATAATTGGGTCATAAATTCCACAAAAAGTCCTTGAACACAAATAACTAGTGCCTTATTTACTATATATATATATATATATATGTTCTACTTTTAAAAACCTCTGTAGTATCTTAATATATGCTACTTCTTTTAGCTTATTCCTTAACTCTCGTTCCCCTTCTCAATTTTCTACTGTTTAAGCCTTTTGCGTTGTTAGTGCTTCCTGCTGCTCCCTTCTATCTTTTATTTTTATTCTACACTTTTAATGTATTACGCAATATGTATGTTATTGTCTACCTGCGTCTTAATAATTATACCACAACCTTCATTATCATTATCAACGTCATCATCATCATAGTCTTCAACAACAACAACAACATCTTCTGCATCAACAAAAACACTCGGAACAGGTCCGCAAAAAAAAAGGACTCAAAACAAACTACGACGCAATTTGAAGATAACCAAAACAAAAATTCTAAAAACACATAGTAAGAATTGACGCCATTTTTTTTATATTGTCATAGGGTAAAAAAAAACTCTACAACAGGCATGTTATCGTGCACAAGAAAAAGTTGTGCAATTCTAAAAGAAAACAAAGTAGATCTGGCAAAAGGGTGATCATAACAAAAAGATAAAATATAAAAAACGACAAGATCGTCACTTTAATTTACCCAACAATTTATGTGTCAGTCAGTCGACTAGAGCGGGGGGACTTCGCTCGTTCCAAATTGACATAATTACCAAAAAGGGGGCTCCACTTTGTTGTTCTTAACATTCCAAACTCTTATTATGTCGATTATCTGCTGTTTATCGTGCTTCGAATTTAGCAGACCATTTAACTGTTGTTAATGTCCTGAAACAGCCAAATTGCAGCAGTGTCAGATTTTGTGCGAATCTATGATGCGCATGTTTAGTGTTCAGTAGCAAAATACTGCAATTTTTGCTTGTTTCTTCATGTTGCTCTTGTCTGTGTTTTATGGAAGAAATATTTAGATTTTTTCATCTCCTTCACAAAAGTGCGACATCAAAAACAAAATAAAAAACTGAAAAATTATAAAAAGAAAGGCACAAAAACAATGGAATTCTCTCACATTCGTCACGCCATGTGCAGCAACAGCGGCACACGGACGACAGCACTTAATCTGCTCCAGACCCCGTTTGCACATAATTGGCCTTGAGGCCGAGTTTTAGTAGCATAAATTCGCGAAACAGTGAAGAGGTTTGGACAGAGCACAAAAAACATGCCTGCAATGCATGGAAGCATTTCGTGCAACTTGTTTTATTGCAATTATTACAACGGACAGATACATTTGAAGAGGTACTCTGGAACACAAAGACGGACTGATGCATACGAACAGTGGGATAGTTTGAAGTTAAATAACAAAATCGTAGTTGTTTGTTTGGACAAACTATATATGCAGTCCACGATATGAGACGAAATTATTATATAGAAATATTGATTGATATTTTTTATTTATTTAATATTCTTAGAATTCTTCTAAAACCTTTTTATTAAGATGTGCCGGTTCTTAACTTCAAATTGAACCGTTTCAAATTTCAAATTTAACTTTTTTCATTTCAAATTCAACCTTTAACGTATCAGTAGTCTTATGGGGCTCCGAAATATACTTACTTCAAAAAGCTCATAAACTCAACTACAGCCAGCTCTCATCGGAATTATATCTGCGGTCCCAAGGCATAACAGCATATCTAAATTTTGTAATTTTTCAGGAGAACATTTTAAAGATTTCAAGCGATATATCAGAGGTAAGTGAAAAATTTAAATTTAAATAAATCTCTCCGAAATTAATCAACCGATCATCCTTCACCAAAACTGGACACAACTCAACATAAATTCGGTTACGGAGAATACGATGGTAAGAAATTACTTTAAGCATATTTCGAGTTATGCTGTTATGCTTTGATGCCACAGATTGTGCCTTTCATTTAAAAGCAGTGTTCTTATTATTAGAACGAAGTTCTTTTAACCCGGCTTGCAGGCAGAGTGATTTGGTAGAAATCGTCACGTAACACTGTGAGATGATGCTGTGGTGTATTAGTCAAGTATCAAAATTCGAGCAGCGGAACAAACAAAAAGGCGAGGTCGCAGCTGAACTAGGCTCTGAATAAGTCCTTATGAACTAGTCTCTGGACTAGTACTTATGTACTAGTACTGGACTATTCTCTGGACAAACACTTCGGAACTAGTCTCTGAACTACTCCTTATGAATTAGTCCTTACGAACTATTGCTTACGCACTATTGCTTACGAACTAGTCCTTATGAATTTGTCTCTGGACTAGTACTTATGAATTAGTCCCTGTACTACTTCTTATAAACTAGTCCCTGTAATAGTTCTAACGACCTAGTCTTAGAAGTAGCCTCTGGACTAGTCTCTTTGATCTAGTATCTGGTCTTTTCCTTACGAACTAGTCTCTGGGCTAGTACTTATGAACTAGTACTGGACTAGTCATGAACTAGTCTCTGGACTTTTCCTAACGAATTAGTCCCTGAACTAGTCCTTACGACCTAGTCTCTGAACTAGTCCCTATGAACTAGTCTCTGGACTAGTCTCTTTGAACTAGTCTCTGGTCTTTTCCTAAAGAATTCGTCTCTCGACTTGTACTAGTCTCTGGAATAGTGCTTATGAACTAGTGTCAAGACTAGTCCTTATGAACTAGACTAGTACTTATGAACTAGTACTGGACTAGTCTCTGGACTAACACTTATGAACTAGTCTCTAGACTAGTCCTAATGAACAAGTGTCAAGGCTAGTCGTTATGAACTAGACTAGTCCTAATGAACTAATCTCCGGACTTGTTCTTACGTGCTTGTTTCTGGACTAGACCTTATGAACCCTGGCACCCAGACTAGATAAATGTCGAACTTCTTAGCCATCTTTTTTTGAGACGAGTGGTATTTGAGGGCTCCTGAAATTCCTTCAAGGAATTTTAAAGCTGCTTGGCTATCCGCAATAATGCATGCATTCCGAGACGATACCTCAGTGTACCTCAGCGATTATGTAAATTTAAAAATAGCAACAGTAGTCTGAAAAACCCTTCGGTGCTCTAGCAGCCTACTGAGTTTCTAGTATCTTGATGCGTGGAAAAAATTCCTTCCCCCTTCTGACCTTTCCATTGCATTTTGATCCGGTCGGTAAAAATAAGAGCACCAGTCTTATTTAGCGATATTAACCTTTCCCATTGCTCTTTGGTTGGGATTATGGAATGAAGACCGAGATGAAAAAATGGCTTGGCAGTAATCGGTGTTCAAAGGAACTGATTCCCCAGGATAGAGAATAGAGGAGTGACCTGTGCGAGTGTTAGTCCACTACGACGTTTGGCGCAACAGAGAAAGTGATCCAAGTACATCATTGATTCACACGGAAGCAGTTCTTGTACTTCCCCAAGTATCTTGCAATTACACTGTTTATTTAGGGCTGACCACCACACTCACGTGCTCTTACAGTAACAAAGTTTTAGGAAACCAAACCCCAGGTTCTACCCATTGATTTTTTCAGGCATACAAAGTGACGTTGGCTTTCTAGTACGCTCAAAAACGCCCTTATTTGGCTTCCAGTTATGATTTCTGTACAAAATCACTCCTAGATATTGAGCTGAATTAACAAAGGATAGCTGGGCGTCACTTAGACGTGGCAAAGTAATAGGCGAAACCCTTTATTTCCCGGGAAAAGGATAAACTCGATTTTTTGTCTCGGATTGAACCGCAACCCACAGCTATTGGAATAATTTTTAAGATCGGATCGGATATGTTCTGACCTGATAAGCTTCGAGAGAGTTTGAGACACCGACCCAGCAATAGTAACCTCGTCCGCATTAACAATCACCTTGCATCCCCCTTTAAGTTTAGGTTCAAGGAATAAATCTCGCTTGAGCTTAAGATATCCGAGATATCTAGGACTACTTTATTTTTCTATATCAATTCCTTATTCCTACGCTTTGAAATAGTGGTTTTGAACTAGCCCCAGAGTTAAATGTAGTGCTGTTTTCCAAAAACTCTACTCAATTTTGCTCTCACTGCCAAATTAGCCCTAACTTAAAGCTAACGCTGCAGTTTAACTCTTCAATTTTAATTTAACTGTCAAGTTATATACATTTCATTGAACACTGAATACTGAACATACTCAATCATTTGGCAAATTAATGTCAAACTTGAGAAGGCAAAAATTTAAAAAAAAAACACACACATTTTTACTACCACTCTGCCGTTTTCTCTTTACACTCCTCCTACAGTAATTTGCCAATGCTGCAGCAGCTAACATTTCTGTACATTTCTATACCGTAATTATGTACAGTGGCTCACAGCTTATTTCGTGCAGACGATGTGTTAAACTTTGAAATGCTATAACTTGGTAACTAGTACTGGTAATGAAAAAATTTAAACGACATTTGTTTGCTAGTAATTATATATTTATATATAAACTTTCATTTCTTTATATAATGGTCTACTAAAAAAATAATAATCAAAAAACTGAAAAAGCGGCAAAATTCAACGCCACAGCTTATTTCGTGCACTCCACTGAATCTTAAGAAAATGTAATATGTTAGTCTTTTTTAATATTTTGTGTGGCCGCCATTTTGTTAAATTACATCTTTAATCCATTTACTGGCTATCCATTTACTCTACTAATTTTTTGTAATATCTGGGGGTATTTGTTGCCATTCCTCCATTAATGCATTTTTTAATTAATTTTTATTGGAAATATTCCGCTTGCGAACGCCACTCTCCAAAATTGCCCACAAAATTTCTATTACATTTAAGTCGGGTGACTGTGCAGGCGGATTCATAAGATGCGGGCAATTCCAAATCAACCATGACTGGACGATTCTCGATTTTTGTTTTGGGTCGTTGTCCTGGTAGAACCGAAATGTCTCTCGTACGCCCAAGGTGTCGATACTTTGAAGCAAATTTTCTTTTATAATATCTAGGTACATTGTCTTGTCCATAATGCCTCCAATAAAAACTAATTTTCCAACGCCCGATGCAGCCATACAGGCCCAAACAATTACGCTGCCGCCACCATGTTTTACTGTAGGCTTGAGATGGTTATTGTTCAGCTCGGTATAAGCCTTACGCCATATATATTGCATTCCTTCGGAGCCAAAAATATTGAACTTAAACTCGTCCGAGAAAATGACGTCATTCCAGAGTGTCCTAGAATATAAAACGTGTTATTTGACGAAGTTCAGTCGACATAACTGATTTTTTTTATTAATATAAGATTTGTTGCGTGTTACTCGACCATTAAACTCGTTGGCCCGCAGCAGATGACGAATTGTTTCGGCACAGCATTTCTTGCCCAACTCCTTCTCAACCTCCGTGGCCAATTTGGGACCCTAAAGCCTCAGATATTCTTCGATTTTTCGCAGAATAAGTCGCTCGTCCGCTTATGTACATATTTTATTAGGAGCATTTCTGGCCTTATCAGCCACACGATTTTCTTGCAAAAAGCGCTGGATGATGTACTGCACTGTAGAGGGTCTCAATTTAACTATTTCAGCTATTTGCGGTTGGATTTTTTTCTTTTTTAAAGTGAAATAAAACTAATTCGTGCTGTTATATTGTTGTGCGACGGCCCATTTTTAAAACAAATCAATTTGTGCACTTAAGGTTTTAAGTCCAGACTAAAAATAACTGTTAACTCCGGTCAGAAGAATCACGACATCAGTCAAGATAAAAACAGTGAACGAGAAAAAGAAGATAACGGCATCACGTTCAAAAGCTTACATGTAAAAACAATGTGCACGAAATAAGCTGTGGCGTTGAATTCTGCTGCTTTTTCAGTTTTTTGTTTATTATCTTTTTAGTAGACTTTTATATAAAGAAATGAAAGTTTATATTTAAATGTATAATTACTAGCAAACAAATGTCGTTTAAATTTTTTCATTACCAGTACTAGTTACCAAGTTATAGCATTTCAAAGTTTAACACATCGTCTGCACGAAATAAGCTGTGAGCCACTGTATATTCCGATACGTTTCAATGCCATATATACCGATATAGCTATATATGTGCACATTTAAGCCCACATATATATATATCTATATATTTATTTGCTCGCTATGTTTCTTTCTTACTCTCCCTCTCTGGTTTACAACCTTTTTTAAGACCTACACGTGCCCTTAATTTTCGTACAAAAAAAAAAAAACTAGAATTTGGCAGCACATTTTGTTCACAGCAGGGACACATCAGATATTAAAAGATATACAAAATCCCATCCACCGATCTGCTCGAGCATACAAAACATCATCCTACCATCACAGCAACGTGTTGTCCGTCCATCCATCTGTATATTCCATCGGTACAATCGGTGAAGCGTTCTGTGTTTTTGTTTTTTGGTTTTGTGTTTTCTCTGCCTTCGTTCGCCATTAAAACTCATTCGTCCATGTTGTTGTATATGATATTTGGGATTATATACATATCTTGACATGCCAAAACCCATTATGTGCATTTCGTACGTTATGTACAAGCATGAAATTAAAAATTGTATGCTATAGCATAAGTCT
Source organism: Tetanocera ferruginea (assembly GCA_958299015.1). Taxonomy (NCBI): domain Eukaryota; kingdom Metazoa; phylum Arthropoda; class Insecta; order Diptera; family Sciomyzidae; genus Tetanocera; species Tetanocera ferruginea. The sequence goes on from OY282642.1 coordinate 144,590,490, forward strand.
ATAGCATGGTGTTGAATCACAGGGTGTTTATTAAATTGGTGGATTTCATGGTTTTAGATTATAAGATCAGAAGCTGTTGGGTTTCGATCATGCGAAGTAAGTAAAACTAAAATATCGAAAGAGAGTTGATATAAGCGACTTCTTTAAAAAAAAAAACTTGAGTAGGGTAGAAGTACACAATCTCGCATATGCTAGTAAGAATAAAAAAATTGTATATTAAACAGCTTTTGGGCATCAAGAAATTGGGAAACTGAAAGGGAAAAAAATCCACCTGAAAAATCTTCCATTTTTATATAACGGGTCATCCAATACGAGGTCTCTTCTTCAACTGGGTTATTTTGACAGTTTTTATGTGTCAAATAGCTTTGCCATATGACGTTTGTGATCAGTATTCAATACGACTCAATCATGAATAAACTTACTTCTGAACAACATATTTCTGATCAATCATCTTCATTCATCAGTCAATCTTTAACAAAATTTGGTCGTTATGAGCTTCCAACTGAGCGCACTTTTCGTAACACCATCACCAAATTTCGTACCAATTTATCATTATTGAGTGTTCATCAATCAACCAGAGTGCATAGAGCCCGTAATTTTGAGAATATTTCTGTGGTAGCAGAGGGTATTCAGGCTTTGGGCATTTGGGCATTAGGGCAATTGGACCCACAGAATGAAATATTTAACCCTAGAAACCATGCCTTGTCTTAATCATACCTTGTTAACTTATTTGGGGTTACTCTACACCCCACTAACTCAAAAGCGGTATTTCGTTAAATTAAAAAAGTAAATGATACAAATATATTTTTTTTTATTTAGGATGAGTTCATTTTAAAAAAGAATAACAAAAAATCAATAACAAAAATCACAGTTTTAGTGACAAAAATGCATGTTTTTAAAACCTTCCTACAAAAAAAACAGGCACTTTTTATTTGAAATGTGGTTCCTACGCACCCCGTATGGGTTCTAGGGTTGAGAAATAGTCGTGGGCAAAATTTTAAGAAAATATTTTTTAAACATTTAGTTGTACGAACCGAACTATTATTATTATGCAAATAAAGATTTATATCAATACATTGTTTTTTATGTATTTTAATTAGAAGAACATAGAAGGAATCTCTTATTGGATCACCCTTTATTAGTGATTCTTGATCTAAGTAATGTCATTAGTTTTTTTTCCAATTGAAAAAATTCTATAAAATGCAGTAGATCTTGATGTGATCTTTAATTTTCGATTAATACTCCCTAAGCCAACGTTCACCTCTATGTATTGACTTCAATTCGTTTCGTAATCAAATTTTTCTACTGGGCGAATTTTGAAAGTCTTGAAGACTTTATTTGTGATTTTCCTTAAAAACAATTACCGACTAGTATTTAAATTTTCAGATTATTTACATCATGCCTTGAATGATAATAATTATAAATAAAATTTTCGATCAAATAGCTTTTGGGAGTGCAGAAGTCGGGAAACTGATAATGGAAAAAATTCATTAGGAAAATTTTCCATTGTTATAAAATACATCTTACGTATAAGTTACTCAAGATATCAAGTTTCTAGAATGGTTTTTCATGTATTATTTTTGTTATAAAAATAAAATTTAAAACCAAAATTGTGTTCAGAACTATGTACAACTCTTATCCATTAACCACTATACGCAGTTTTACTTTTCTGTATCCTTTACCTTAAATATTTTTACCAATACAACGGTCTCCAAACCATCGTTTTCTCTTTTAATTATTGGTTTTAAGCCTTTCGAAGTTAGATTTTTCCATAGAACAAATTTTGAAAGTCGTGAGGATCTTTCTTTTTCTGGTCATGATGCTGACATCAAAATTACAAAATTAATTTTTCATTTCAATTTTGTTATAGGATTGCCTACATAATTGCCGGCAGTTATATTAAGTTAAAATATAAGAAGCATAATCATAAATACTATGAGATTTTTGATATTTTTTTATAAAATTTGATTTTAAGTTTCTCAGATTTTTCAGTTCTTTGGAATACCAAGTAAGATCTGATATTAAGGAGGAACTGAAGTGAAGAAGCAATTATTAAGAGTTTCGTTAAAGGCTAGCACAGCAGAATCAAGAGTTTGTGGCAATATTCTTGTAGTATTAATATTAAGTAATGATGACCAGTTGATAATTGACAAATTTTTTCTTAAAATTACATAATTTGTTCTTTTAAAGTTGAACTCTGAGGGCGGGTTCAAACGATTTGTTATGGATTGCTTAAGAAAATTCAGAGCTACTTCAATAATCGGATGGTGTGAATCCTCAGGAAATACAAGTGGATCAGACCTATATGCTGAAATAATATTACTATAATCAAAATAAATAAGGTCTAACAAACGGTTATGCCCATTATAGTGATAGTTCATTTGAAAAAGTCCATGACTCGAAAGTTCATTTTAAAATAAGTTATCAGTGATGATAAGTGGTGACCGTGGCATGCAGGTTAAGTGTGTGGCCTAGCATGTTCGGAGCCCAGGTTCGATCCCCAACCGCGGCGAAAAGTGTTTTTCGATAAAAAAATTTTCTGATCGGACACCACCTCTCTGCAGACAATGGCAAACCTCAGAGAGTAAATAATGCCATGTAAAGCTTCTTGAGAACATGAACTTTAGCCGTTCGGAGTTGGCATAAGACATGTAGGTCCAGTTCTCGGTCAATTGTGTGCAAACATTTAATAACACACACAACACAATTTGTTATAAGAAGCTCGGTCAAAAACCTTTCAAGGGCTGAAATGGCCAATTTGTTTGTTTTTTTTTTGTTGTTCTTAACAGATGAATATTCTGTAGATGTCAGGAATACAAAAGATTTTTCCGCACAACAGTTCCAAGAAATATTCGAAAGGTTGAAATCACCAGTTATTAAGATGTGCTCGTAAGGCTGAAGTTGTGAGCAAATTTTAATAATCGAGGAATATAAAGGGGGCATATACAAATATCCCCAGCCGTGGCGAAAAGTTTTTTCAATAAAAAATTTTTCTGATCGGTCACCACCTCTCTGCAGACAATGGCAAACCTCAGAGAGTAAATAATGCCATGTAAAGCTTCTTGAGAACATGAGCCGTTCGGAGTCGGCATAAAACATGTAGGTCCAGTTCTCGGTCAATTGTGTGCAAAAATTTAATAACACACACAACACAATCGATCCTAAGAAGCTCGGTCAAAGTCCTTTCAAGGGCTGAAATGGCCAATTTGTTTTTGTTTTTTTTTTTTTTATATACAAATATGTAAATAATATAAATTATCAAAGTACCAAACTTCACAAAAACACAGCAAAATTCATTATCTAAAGACTCAGATATTATTATTTCTTGCGAGAAGTATGAAGACTTTACGGCAATAAAAACTCCACCACCATTGCTAAAATTACCAGCAATAGAATTTCTTTATTTACTGTATATATTAAAATTGTTAGACAGAATTTCAGTATTTAAGGTATTAGGTTTAAGCCAAGTCTTATTGAAAGAAATAACGTCAAAGTATAGATTATGACTTAAAATGCAAAGTCTGTTAATTTAGTGTTAAAACCGCGAACGTTCTGGTATAAAATAAGAAACTGAAGGCAACAATCTAGTTTTTGGGTTCGTGTTGAGGATAGGTACGGTAGCTAGTAAAGTTTGAGGTGGTGATTTTTTAATAGATTCATGCATCAGGGTATATTTTGGGCAAAAACCTAGATCCACGACTTTATTGAGGGGTCACTAGACAAAGTAATTGTAAAAGAAGAAACAGTACGCTGATAAAAATATCTTAAATCTTATAAATCTTATATTTACTTATCAACTTATTAGTAAACAAACCTATAGGTTTTCAAGGACCACGTTTACAAAATTCAAAATAGGGATTAATTTTCATATATTCCCTTTTAAATTTTACTAGATTTTAAGAACCCTTTTGTGTATAAAGCATAATATTCCCAACGGAGTATAGTTCAACTTTTATCTCGAAAAAGTACGAGAAGTACTTTTGGAGCTCTCTATCCTAATAGCTCCTCAGAGCTCAAAGTACCTTAGAAATACTGAAATAACTGAAAACTGGAAGGTAATGCTGAAACCCTTAGGGAATTAATAAAAACTGTCAAATAGATTTGAGATCGATCGTTAAATATCATAAAGTCGAACGTATGTTACTTTGAGTGAGTGTTTCCAACCCTGTATCGAACTTTGCTGAATTTAGGTTCACATTTATTATTGTTATTATATTTTTTTGTTTCTTTTCAAGGTTTCATCGTTTATTTAAACATAACATATATATGTTTTTCCACTACTGCTACATAAATACACACATATACTATGTATATCCCTTAACATACAAACAAAAAACATATAAAAATCGTGTAGGCTGTATAGCATGAGTAGAAAAAAACAAAAACGAAAAACTCTAAATGTTCAAATTCGCAATATTCCAACCCAGGCTCTGGCTCAAGCGCACTCAAGCCGTACATAAAGAAGCAACAACAACAACAATATTAACAATAACGACGACACAACAGCACGAAGTCACTCATCAATTCGAGCATCCAGCCATACCACAAAATCTGGCTTCAGCTGATGTTTTGCTATATAGCAAAAATTAAAAAAAAAAAACAAAAAATAGTCCAAAGCTTTGGTAAAGTACGAGGAGTTCGGAAGGAAGTTGCTGCTGCTGACACTGCTGCTGTATTGTTGTCATTGCTAACAGCAAAAAAAAAAAAAAACAACAAAAACAGCACCATATCCAATACCAATTCGAATCCCATTCGTAGTTGTTCTTCTTGTTGTTTATAAAATTCTGAATGTTAACGGGGTCATGCGGGAATCTTAAAAATGTTTCGATGGCAGAAATACTTGTTCTATAAATTTTATATAAGTAAAATTTTTGCTTACATGACTTAACCAGGATTTTTTTATATAAAAATATATGGATTTAAGGATATGGGTAAGGATAAAGAAATAGCAGTAGCTGGGTATTTTGATTTATGTCAGGCTTGAACAGGGCACAAGAAATAGGACTGTGTTGTTTTTCGTACAGAAGTTACAAAAGACGGAAGTATATTAAGTTTTAGAGATACTTTGATTGGAAATTGAACATTGCAAAAATGATCATGTTGGGATAAACATATATTTGGCTTTGTTCTAAAACCCCAAGAATTTTGTTTTTAAATGGCTTAATTAAAAATATGCCAACCAAAATTTTGTTTGCTCTAGATTTTTGAGAGTAATTTAATTTTTATAAAGCGGAAAAGTACTGATGAAATTTTTAGAATTTTAGCCCAAAAGCATTAAGATTCATTCCATTCATCAAACATGCTTCGAATTATGTAGATCTTTACTGTGCTTTTTTTCCCGGTAATGTCTAATGTACGTACTAGTATTGAACCCAGTCCTACGTCGCGACGGTTGGAATTCAGAGTAAAAATTTAGAGTAAAAAATACGACAAAAAATTTATTCGATATCGACACATAACTTTTTATATCAACTAAATTTTCTGTGCACACTTTCAGACTGTAACAATTTTTCAGATAATATAAAAAAGGGATTTCCAACCAGCCATTCGGAAAAAGTGGAGTAAGCTTACCTTTAATAGAAGATTTAAAGGCTTTTCCAAACAGATTTTGAAAACCCTCGCCTAATAATTAATTAATAACTAATTTACCAGTTAATTTTCAAAAATTGGTTCAGGGGTTCACAAGTTTTAAAATTTTGCAATTTGTCCTTTACATCTACTTTTTGAAAATCAACTGCGAAAACTTTTTTATTTTTTCAAAGTGCTATCCAAGTGAGTGAATTTATCCAAAAAGGTGAGTGTAGTGAACATTTCTGTGTCGACAAGGAATAACCGCTAAAGTAGAGTTAGGACAAAATGACTACGTTATTAATTTCTTTGCTTTTTTTCGCAACGAAAAACACTAGTACTCAAATTTTTATGATTGTCCCTTGAAATTTTCATCTGAAAAATGCTCTTCTGAAATTTTTAAAATGAGTTTAGCTTTTATTTCTTGTCGACACAGATTTATTTAGTGTTTTGATTCTTTTTTACGACCCAATATTTGGATGAGTCGAAATATGACTGGAAGCTTCGTTGTTTTTGACATTTCCAAAAAAGCACCATGGCTGGGTGGTGAACCACTGCACTATAGGAAATTTGCACAGTTTTTCTGGCCAAAATTCAATTTTTCCAGTTCTTCAAAATTAATTATTTGTTACTCCCATAAAGAGAATAGCCCAGAGCAAAGTACTGTATACTTGTGTTTCAAGTTAAACCCTTTACCGTCTGTTGGCAGTTTATCAAACTTCTTAATTTTATTTGAGTTTGAATTTTTTTCTGTAAAGTTAAATGTAGTGATCAAAAAAAAAAAAACAAAAGAATAAGAAATGTCACCAATTGCAGGTACCTTAAATTTTTATTTATAGATTTTTGTAAAATAAAGATAAAAATAAAAAACAATATTATAATTTTTTTACGATGAACTTTATGTAAACTTTAAAAAAAATAGTAAAGTTTGGTAAACCTATAAAATTTGGCGATTAATGGAGACTTTTTCAAATTTTTAATTTTTCCCAGAGAATTTCCTCATACGAAAAAAAAACACGAAAGAGCCATTACAGCCCTTGAAAGAACTTTCACCGAGCTTATGATCAATTGTGTTGTGTGTGTTATTAAATGTTTGCACACAATTGACCGAGAACTGAACCTACATGTTTTATGCCGACTCCGAACGGCTTAATTTCAAGTTCTCAAGAAGCTTTTACATGGCATTATTTACTATCTGAGGTTTGCCATTGTCTACAGAGAGATGGTGACCGATCAGAAAAATTTTTTTATTGAAAAAACTTTTCATCGCGCCTGAGGATCGAACTCGGGCTCCGGACATGATAAGCCATACACTTAACCTGCATGCCACGGTCACCATAATTTCCTCATACAAAATCTTTAATTATTCCAAATATGGCTTAGTAAAGACGTAGAAGCGCGTAGAAATAGAAACAGGACGCTTTATACAACTATTTCCTTAAACTTTCTGATGCAAGTGACCCTCCAAAAACTAACCTTGATTACTTACAAGTAAAATCTCGCAATTTTTTAAGAAATTTGCAAAGTCGTTGCCTAAAAGTTATAGAAATACTTATATGTATTTTCAAAATGGAACATACCGATTGGCTTTCAAGCACGAATTTATAAAGAAACACGGCCTACCATCAGTAGATAGCACTTCAAAAGCTGGTCGCCCCCAACTGCCATATTTGGAGAAATATGTAGTACGTGCGAAAAGGTGTTACGCAGTAGAAATTTCTTAAAATAATAAGGACGAAACCGATATAATAGTTCATTATTTAATTTATATTTTATATTTAATTTGTTATAAATGCTATAGACGGTTTACTTACTTTTTAATTAAAGTATCCCGGTATTTTGTTTAAAAATACTTTTTTGGTTTTCGATTGATAATTGATTTTTTATTTTTGGACTTGGAATATGCACTTCCGTTAAATTGTCATAGAAGCATACTCATATATCAACTTTAAGACATAAGGATTACTTTGAAAAACCAAAGGAGGCAAAAGTAGAAGAGCCCAATTCATTTGGAAATGGATGTTCGGAAGTACGATTTAAGACAAAAAACGGCAAGAGTGAAAAGAAGGACACAAGGTTGTTAGTTTATGCAGCCGCCATTATGGATTCCCATATTGAGTTCTTGGTTGTAAATATTAGATTGGAAATCAGTTACCTTAAAACCCCACATAGATGCAATGATATATAAAATTTTTAAATATATTTTACATAGATGCAATGATATTTAAAATTGTTTTAAAATTTCAAAATTTTAACATGAGATTTGAAGTAAATGACCTGAAAACCCCCTTATGCTTTGTTTCGCCTTGTTATAATATTTGAAATTTACCGCCATATTGGCTCCGAAATTTTGAATTTCAAAAAAACAAGCATGTATACATTTTTGAAAAATGTGTGAACTAATTTAATTAGAGTGCCGTAAACGTATCTTATGTGGGAATTTGAAAAAATTTTAAAAGTGCATCCCTTATTTTAAAAAAAACAGTTATAAAAATGTTGAACTTAAAAGCCAAATAAAACACTTTTTTAAGTAAAAGATGCAAACATATTTTAAAGAAGTTAAATTTTATGCGAAAAATCAAGTGGGAGGGTAAATCGAGGTAACAGGGTTTATTAGTCGCATATGAAATCAGAAGTACAAAAAATCTGAGATTAATGCTAGTTTATACCTGAACGGTACATTACATCCCTAGTTCGGACCTTAACTACTTACACCCGACGCAATAAAAAAGAGCCGCATTGCAGTTTTTTTGCTGTTTTGTCGTTTGAGGCAGCAGAACGCTTAAAAAATTGCAAAATTGTATTATAATTTAATTGGAATTTGTTTAAGGGTTCATTAACAACAAAACTGTAAAAAATATACCTGACAAAAATATCTTATAAAAAATTTAGTAAACATTAAACCGAAAACTTAATATTCACGCCATTTTAAAGGTTGGAACCATTTATAGCAAAAATAAAAAACAAACATTTTAAATTTACGAATAATTAAGTATTTTTCTGTATAAATTTATTTAAATCTGTTTATTTTTAATGATATAATATGTCAGTATTAATTTCAAAATTTTAATATTTTGTAGTGCCACCCTTAGCTTTAAGAACACTTTTGACCCTATTGGGCATGGAAAAAATCAAAGCATTTAAATACTCATACCAAACTTTTCCGATCGTTTCCTTCAGTTGAATTATTGTTTTGGGTTTCTTTTTTCGAATTTTTGCTGTCATCTGGGCCCAAACATTTTCGATCGGATTAAGGTCTGGACTGTTGCCTGGCCCAGAATTTTCCCTCAATTTTGAAACCTTACGTTGAACAACAGATCAATAAGCTTAAAAAGTTGGTTATATAGTAAGGTTTCATGTTGTTACTTACAGAGCGTGCCCGATGACAAGGTGCGGAATCATCTGTCTGGGTTTTTCTCTTTTTTTCGTGACAGACTCCAAGCTTTGTACAACTTTGTTCAATAAAAATGTCTTTATATTTTGCAGTATTCACTGTACTCTCTAACATCATCAAAAAAAACAAATGCAACCCCATGCCATCATATAGGGGGGAATGCTTCACTGTGGCAAGAATGCAATTTTCTGAATACCGTTCATCTTTTCTACGACGGACAGTGCGAAAGCCATCGGTTTCTATTAAGTTAAACTTGGACTCGTTGGAGAATATGACCCGTGATCATTCTAAACGGTTTTTATTCATTCTTTTGGTAAGAAATGTCTTTTTGCACTTTTTCTTGCCTTCATTAGTATATCCTTCAGGCGATTTTGAGCAGTTCTTGTAGAGATATTCATTTGAAATTCTTGGTGTACTTCTGACCTAATCTGGGTACATTTTTTACAAAAATCTTGTAGGGTTTTTCTCAAAATTATGCGGTCTTACCCCGAATTCGTGCACTTTTATCTGCCCGATCCTTTTTATCTTTCGAATTGACTGGTTTCAAGAAATTTTTTAAAAAACGGTGTACTGAGCTTTCATTAATCGAGTTATTGCGAGGTCATGTTTAAGATTAGGGATTTTTTTAAAACTTTTCAAATTTTTGTTTATGTGGAGACCGACCCACTCTTGTTTACATTTCTATCCACAAAGATTCTAAGATGATTTAAAAACAATGCTTTAAGTTTACTGGGATGTTAGCTTATGAATTTTTTTCTACGTTTTCATGATATGACTATCATAGAGACCACAAATGTTACCGTAGAAAGGCTTCGAATATTCAACTTCCTCCAGCATTGTTTATGAACATACTTATGTAACTTATAACATATTTACTTCGTAAAAATTCACAAGAAATGCTTTCTTAAGCTTAACTTTTTAGTCAAAACCAAACCGACCAGCTGTAGCCTGCTTTGTTCTGACATGAGCCAGTTCTATTGTAGACCTAATCTATTGGTATTGGTGAGAAGCTTTGCTTACAAGCACAACCATCAGCATACATCCAGCTGCCGAACAAATTTTGTAATTTTTTTTTATATTCGATCTTTCATCTGCTTATATAACTTTTACAACTCTGCGTTGATTTTTTTTTTTGTTGTTTTTTTATTCTTTACTTATTCATCTGCAATGCCTAGCAAATGAACGAATGTATCCAATCATCCTTTCATCCATCCATTCATCCATACATAGTATATGAAGCTATTAAAAAAGAACTCAACGTGGTTTCATTTCATTTTGTTTTTTTTTTTTTCATCTTTTTATATTATGTATTTATAAATTTTATTTTGCATTTTCGCTATTATAACGATTCCGATGCTGCTGCTGCTGTTACCACCACGGTTTATATTCAGGCAATTCATTGTATGCTGAGAATTGTTTTTTTTTTTTTTTGCAAGCCTCTTTTTATGCCTGCCAAATCAACTTTGTTGTTGATGTTGATGGTGCTGGCGTTGAAGTTGTTGATTGTAGTTGTTGTTGTTGTTTCCTTTTGCCTACTCCAGCGATGGACTGGATGTGGTAGTCGTTCCACACGGTTCTGATAATGCGAGAGTAGAAAAAGGGTGCCTGCAGTACAAATGCTACGATAAAGCTCTGAACGTTGCGACATTATGACCAACCAACCGACAGACTGACTGACTGACAGACTGACTTGACTCAACACAACACACTCTTTACTGCGTCCTGCATAGCCCCTCGATCATCATCATCATCATCATTATCATCATCATTATCGTCATCGTCATCGTCAACACAACCACGTCCAAGTATCATCTGCAGGCTATGTTCTTGAAAAACGCACGGGTTACTCTCGCTGGTGGAAAGCGGGAATATGATGGTGCTACCATTACCATTGCCATTGCCAATGCCAATGCCATTATCATGGCATGACCGACAGACGACAACGTCAGCGATGTACAGCGTTTTAACTTAGTCGCGACAACAAATGCTTCGTTGGATGGTTGTTTCTTTCGCTAGTTGGTTGGTTGGTTGGTTGGCTATGACTGGCTGACTGGTTGAAAGGAAAGCATTCTGTATGCATGAATTGAAATGGTTTTTAATACTTTAATGCTTTCTCCAAGGCAGCGCATAGGCGTCGATGTTACAGAGTTGCAAATTCTTGAAAAAATATATTGTTTTTTCTTAGCACTGTCAGTTAAAGAGAAGTACAGTGGAATACATATGTAGTTCTAATGAACAATTTCAAATATGAAAATATATAATCAGCAGGATTCCACATTTGGTATGTTGAGAAAAGTGTGTGTGCGAGAAAATTGAGAAACATGGCGATAGGAATAAGGCCCGAAGAAAATGATACTTAAATTTTTTTTTTTAATTATACGCCTGGCCAATGGGTGTAGAGAAAATTGCAAGAATGAAAACGGACGAATCCCACCAACAGAAATGACATGCCGAAAATCCCAATTGCGGAAATCGACGTATAACTTGCTAAGCTGTTCAAGAATGGAGCCTCTTGAGAACTCTATTTAAATGCATTCATAAGCTTTTATGCCGGAGAAATGCAACCCAAACCGTTGTAAACTCAGTGTTCTCTCTGAAAATCGAGTTGGAATCACCCAACTAATGCAAAAGGTGATTCCAATATTTGCGCCAACTACCAGGGGATTTTAATATCGCATTTAAGGTTCTATCTAGCATATTATGTGAAAGACTGAAGTCTATCCTAAGCCAACTCATTCGGCCTTATCAGTATGGCTTCAGACCTGGAAAGTCTACCATTGACCACATATTTAAGCTGCGACAAATCATGTTGAAGACTCTAGAAAAACAATTCGACATACATCAGTTTTTGTTTATTACAAAGCCGCATTCGACAGTCCAATAAAGCATCATCTATATATCATCATGTCTGAATTTGGTTTTATTGCTAAACTAATATGTCCTTTCAGGACGACGATGAGTAACAAGAAGAGTGCAGTGAAACTCGGGAAGGCCCTGTTCCTCCATCGATATAAAACTAGTTTTGAATCGTGACTTAAGACAAGGTGATTCGTAATCGTGCTGCTTTTTTGAACAAGTAGTGAAGAAGTTCATCCGATCTGAGACGTAGGGGCACAATATTCTATAAGAGCGTTATTCAGCTGGCGTTTGCTGATAAAATTGTTCGAAGCCAGGCAACATTTTCGAGACTAGAAAAAAGACTAGAAAAAGAAAAAAAGTTGAGTCCAATGGATCTTGCTGATGAGAAAACGCAGATAAAACGAAGTTTCTTGTGTCAACAAACAAACGTCACTTTTCATAATACCTCCTTCGAGGTTGTTAGGGACTTCATTTACCTGAAATCCAGAATTAACTACTCTAATGATATCAGTATTGAGATCAATCTAAGGTTAACTCTTGCAAACAGGTTTTACTTTGGGCTCAGTACGGGGCTTTGCTTGAGAAACAAAGCCATATCTCGACGAATAAAACACACGCTCTAAAATCATGCAGTTTTTTTATGCATCACAAGCCTGAACGTTGAGTAGCTCTGAGGAAAGGACTTTAAGAGCGTTCGTCAGGAAAATCTTGTGCATGCCTTATGGTGCAATCTGCGTCCATGGCGAGTATCGGCTAGTTACCGACACGGACACCGATAATGTTAAGCGTATAAAAATCAAACGTTGGAAAGACCAGGCATTTGGCAACCTGACAATGCTTGGAATTTCAAACTGGCGCTAGCAAACGCAGGACTAAAGAGACTGTCGCAAATTCTTAGTTAAGGCCAAAACCGACCACAGTGGTTTGACAGAGCTGGATAGGAAATCAATTGGCAGGGTTAACATATCCAGACAAAAATGGTTCTATGGAGGTTTTTATGAGTCGCTGATCACGAATCTGAAATCAAAGTTTTGAAATTCAAAATAGTACACTGAGAAAAAAAACATACTTTAAAATTAAACAAAAAATTTTGAAATAGAAATTTAACGCCATTGCGTTTCTACAAAACGAAAATTAAAACAAGTGTGTTTAATTTTCAGCTACCTATAAACTACATTCTTTTTTTTACTTTCTCTCATTATTTCTTTGAAAAAACAAACAAAAATTTGAATACAATGAAAATTTTTGAATTTTTTGAATTGGTTTGAAAAATATCGAATATACATAAGATAAAATAAGAACTAATTAATTAAATATTAAAATATATCAAATGTAAAATTCATCGAATGGAGTTAACATTCGGAGGTCCCGAGGGTAGCTGTCTGTGCATCTGATATTAAAAACTCGGTAAAGCTAAAAAAATGGCATCGAAAATATGCTTTAAAATATTTGTTTCAAATTTTAAAATTTTTGTTTTAAATTTGTTTTTCATAACAAAAACATTGTTTTAAAAACAAAAACTTTTGTTTTGAATTTAAATTTAAATACAGTTGTGCTTAATTTTAATGAAATTGTTTCAAGCTCTATTTCAAAAACAAATTCGTTAGATATGAACACAATTTCATTTAATTTTAACACATTTTTCTCTCAGTGTAGCCATAAGCAAGCTTAATCCAGTAAAGGTCTTAAGGAGGTATTCTAGTCTATCCGGATAGAAAAATATACTCATATTCAGTGGGGATTAAGAAAATCGCGGCCACAGATAGAACACAGTTAATATAAGCTTAAATCAAAATAATTATATTCTGACCTATCAAAATTAATATTACAGTCAAAATCTACTCAAGTCAAGTAGATATTTTCTGAGCTATTAAAATTCAAACTCCAAATTATATTACCTCAAATCAAGCCAATATTTTCTAGGAAAATTAACATTCCAGTCAAAAATTTTTAAAATCCAGCCGAAATTTTCTGCAAAATCAAAATTAATATTCCAGCCAAAACATACTTAAATCCAAACGATATTTTCTGTGACAAATTTTTTAAATTTTTTAAAATTTTTTTTTGTATTGTTAAAAAATCAATACATATTTTATAAAATGGCTACGCTACGTTAATATATTCTTTTTTTTTTATCGAACTTAAAAACATACCCAAAATTTGAAGATAAAATCTTGCATACCGGAATTTTTGAGATCGCTGAATCTGAAATCGATATTTTGAAATACAAAGTGACTGCCACTATAAAGATACAGGTTATTATGTTCAAATTCAACCTTTTACATTTCAAATTAAATCTTTTCAATTTCAAATTAAACCATTTACAGTTCAAATTTATCTTTTTAAAGTTAAAAATCAACTTTTTAAAGCTTAAAAAAAACTTTACAAATCAAATTCAACTTTTTAAGCATGCAATAATAATAGAGTTCAGCTACTACAGCTTTTTTGCACTTTCTCAGCATTAACCTATTTGAAATCGCGACACATACCATAAAAAAAATTTTATGTATAGGATTCCAATGGCTAAAAAAGCTCAAATTCAACCTTAGCTAAGAAAAAAATTTCTTTTAGGTTTCTATTAATATCTAAAGGGTGTTTTTTAGAGGTATATAAATTTGAAATGAAATAGAACAAGGATGAATTTTTAAAATTGCCATGAAATCGACTTTATTCAAAAGATAATCGCTTGGCATTATAATCTAAATATGATTTGTGGCATATGACCGCCACGGCTGGCTCGGGCGTTATCTAATCTGGAGGTCCAATTTTCAATCACTTTTTCCAACATTTGTGGCCATATATCGGCAATAACGCGGCGAATGTTAAACTCCAAGTGGTCGATCGTTTTGGGCTTTTTGGTGTAGACTTCACATATCCCCGACTGTACATATGCCCAAAGAAAATAGGCTCGCGGCGTTAAATCGCACGATCTTGGAGGCCATTTCACTGGTACGGAACGTGAAATTTTATGCGGTTACCAAGATTTTCCTTCAGTAAATCAATTGTGGCACGAGCTTACTAAGAAGTCCGAAAAACTTATTTTTTATCAATAGGTCAACTTGAGTCCACAAAATATTTCCTTTTTCTTGTGTGTAAGTATACGCACGGAGTCAAGTGGTTGTTTTAAATGTAATGCCATGAAATCATATATGTTGCTTAAGCTAATTGTTCCATCAAAGTGACACCTTCTTAAAGGATAATAGTCAATACCACGAGAATTTTCTGATCTGAAATTAGTTTCGGTTAGAGAGGGTTAAAAGGCATTTATGTCTATTTGCCTTCTATTCCAATTTGATATATTTGTTGTTTTAAATCTCTAGATTTGGCGATTTTCACAAAATTTTTTTTTTTAAATTTTGGCTTTAAAACAACTAAGCACCGTACCTTAAAAATAAATCAAAATTATATATAACCTTTATTCATATAAAGATATTGGTTTTAATTTGATTAAAAACACAAATATTAGTGGAAATTGAATTTGAAGTGTTAAACTTTGAATTTGAAATGCAAACAGTTTAGTTTGAAATAGAAAAAGTTGAATTTGAAATTAAAAACCTCTTAGCTTATAATAATGTCCTTATTTTTGACACAGTTTTATTCTATTTAATTGATATTTATATTTCAAATTAAATATAAGCCTTAAGATAAGTTTTATTTTATAACAGACGTAAAAAAAAAAATTAACAAAATTTAAAGTTCCTCAGAACTGCACCACTGTGCGCCTGAGCAGTTTGCAACACTAACCCAGCCAGCTTAGAAACCATTGAAGCATATTGTTCCTTTGTAGGTACTCGTACATCAGTGAAATTGGATTCTGCTGATTTTCAAGTTGTTTTTCTTTGCTCACTAGGTTTGTGTGTGGAACTTTTGTGTGATTCTTTTTATGCATTTTTCTAGGCAGTGAATCTTAAGTCAGCGTTTTCCGACAATCATCTCTTCTGTGTTTTTTTTTAATTTTCTACTCCTTTTTGACTTAAGTTGCACTTTCAACACTCGTTCTATTTGCTACATACTCTATTGCTTCTCTTCTCTATTCCCCCCTCCCCTCCTCATGACTGCATCTAAAGTACTTGGTTAGAAGTTTTGTTGAAATGTTGCCAGATTTTTGTGCGACTTTGACTTCTTCTATGAAGGGTCTTCGGATTGGAATGTTATTGCGGCATGTACAGGAATGTTGTAGTTCATGTTTCTGGCAGCGATATGCAACTCACTCTCACTGTTTTTCTTCTTGTTCTTCTTCGAATAATAATAATTAAAAAAAAAATATAAAAATAATAATAATCATTTTCATCGTGCTGATGATGAAGTTTCTGGTTTGCCTACTTGCGTCGCACTTAAAACTTGTTTGTCAGATATTTTGTCAGTGTCAAAAAGGCAACCGATTCTTCTTGCTTTTGTTCTCTATTTCAATACCGTAGAGCCAAGACAGCATAGAAGAACAAGCATAAGAAGAAATGTTCTTAATAGTTTTTTTTTTCTTCTCATATTGTTCTATATGTAAACAATGTATTTTTTGCCTTCTTTCAGTGTTTTGAAGATATTAAGTTGGTCGTTTTTTTAAATTCATTTTGTCATGCTTAGAACCCACTCAACCATCAACCAAGTCTTTTATTTTTTGGCGTATCTCAAGGCGTTCGTCGTCTTTTGTCTGAAGACAAGTGTTGCCAATTTTACATGTTTATCGTTTTATTTATTCGCTAAGATTTTCTTTTATAAAACTTGTTCTGGTATCCGGAGTATCTGTTGGAGTTTTCTTTTATCTGGAATTCTTCAATTTATTTTGCTTAACTTCTTCCACGATGTTGTGATCTATATGCCATAATAAGAGAATTCTTATCTGAAAACATAAAATAAAAAAAAAGTAAAAATTATAACAAATAATAATAAAATTAAGAGAAGATCGTAATAAGGGAAATAAAAGTGAATTCATTATTAACAGAACAACAACTCTTATAAGGCTCGATAAGAAATTTAAAAAGAAAACTAGTTAGGTATTATTTTCAACCTCGATTTTTATTGATATCGATTTTTTTTTTTTCCCCGAAAAAGATTATACAAGCGATATTCTCAAAATATAATTTTTTGTTCAAAATATAAATCGTCGACTTGTAGAGAAGTTTTGGGTCAAAAAAAATTAAGTTTTTGAAATCTCACTTACAAGGAAAGGTCCCCAGGTGACAGTCTCCGATTTGAATGATTTTCGGATGTGTGATAGAAGACAAAAATCTAAGGTCGACGTATTTTTTTATATGTGCTCAATCGATGGTTTGGGTGTCAAACTCGCGTTCCAAAATCAGCGAAAATTTCGGTTTTTTGCTTTAATTTCGCTATTTTCCATGGAAACATTTACAAATTTGGTACCAAACGAAAGCTCTTACAAAACCACACACGATGGCATCAATTTTACATAAGAAAATTTTGTTGTAATTTTGTTGTTGTAATTTTTAGTAATGTTTAGTCGATATCATAGAAGTATGTTGACACAATTATTTCATATTAATTTATGTTAAATTTAAGGCAATCTGTAAACTTACCTTTTTTTTGTTTTTTTGAATTTGTTACTATTTATAATAAAATTTTTGTTTTATTGAAATGCATTTATTTTGTTTAGAGAAATAATTTTATTACATTAAAAGTACCCAATATGGGTATCAAAAATTTTATTTTCTTATGGTCTATTCTAATGTTTAAATATTTTATCAAAAAAGTTGACATTTCATAGGGCTTCCATACAAAATGTGTGTTTTTTCTTGTAAGTCTCATCGCACCAGTAAACAATAGTTTTAATTCACGTCGAATTTTGAGCTTTGGTTAATTCAGAGACTTATAGTAGGATTTTATGACAAATATTTTTGTGGGACATTTTAAGCCGTTACATCGCTATTTATGGGTATATTTTGAAGAGATAGACGATCTAAATGTTGCACAAAAATGTTACACGTTGGATTTTCATATAAAGGGTTATCCAATACGAGGTCCCTTTTTCAACTGGGTTGTTTTGACAGCTGTTATGTGTCAAATGGCTTGTCCATATGACGTTTGTGTGCAGTATCCAATAAGATTTATGATTGAATAAACTAAGTCCGCAACAAAGTTTATTTATTGTGAAAACTTACTTGCCACAATCAGTTATCAGTAAGAGAATTATATAAAAATTTTCAACATCATTTCGATTCATCGCCGATCTCAGGCTTTGAGCAAATTGTATCCACAGAATGAACTCTTTAAGAGCTAGTCGTGGGCAACATTTGAAGGAAATTATTTTTAAACATTTGAGTTGTCGAAACCGAACTATCATTCCAAATACAGATTTGCACACAGAGGGAAATGTAGCATAATTTTTTTAAACAAACGCATTCATATTTCAAACAATGAATTGTTCGAATCTATATTTTTTATAATTTTGTATTGTATTGGAAGCGAAGAAATTCATGGCCTTGACTGTCGAGTGTCTTGAGCAGAGTTGGCATGTGGGCAGTTAATCCCTCTTTGGGCAGTATTTTAAGCAGGTAAACAGGATTTTTATTTCTACCAGGATTTGTGGGCAGTTTTTTTGTTAATCTAGTTTTTAAATTTTCATTGAATAAAAACAAAAAAAAAATTGTATGATGAAAAGCCATCAGAAATGATGAAGAAGTTTGGGAAAATTGCTAATGAAAAATAAAAATATATTTTAATTATATAATTTCAATAATTCCACAATGCGAATGAATTTCTTTAATTTTGTTTTGTTTATTTTAATACATTCTTAGAATGTGATTCTGTGATTTGAATAGTCATCAGCAATTATGTAGAAGTTTGGAAAAATAACTTATGAAAAATTATTGAACTATATATTTTTAATGATCTCAACATTGGGAATGAACTGCATTAAAAATAAATTATTTGTGAATGTGATATATTTTTGTAAAATTATAATTTAGTTCAAATAAAATATTAAAAATGTTATAACACAAAAATTTCTAAAATTTATGTTGTTATTCCTTTCATAAGAGCAGAATATCTTAATAAAAAATACATATATAAATAAAAATACAGGATTTTTTCTTTAAATAACAGGATTTTCAAAAAAACATATGGCAACAATAGTCTTGAGCAGTGGTCGGCACACATGAAGCACATGCTTTACCAAAACTCTCACGTATTTTCATGCTCTTTCACTCACTCGACAAGCAAATATTGGCGAAGCAGCATTGTTTTGATTAATATGCAATTTTTTGTCTCACTTTAACTTGCAGTCTCATTTTTAAATTTGCCGACCACTGGTCTTGAGTGTTTAGTTACTAAAAAATTTCACGAGCTCGGGTTCGAGCCCAGATAAAACCAAAATATGTTTTAGGTAATATTTTTTTTAACAATTATAAATGTCAATGTTAATAGTAATAAAAACACATTTTCTTTGTTCATAGCTGGGCTAAAATTCAAATGAAATAACAAATACAACAACCAACATGCTTTTGTTCAAATTTTCTGGAAGCTTGTGAGATGAGCTGTCTTGGAATATGTTTTGCTACAGTTAAATTGTCGTTACCAACAACTCAGTGGAAAAGTGAATGACTGGCATGCGGAGAATGTAGGTTCGTATCCCGACTGTGTAAGTCTAAAAATTTTAATTTAATTATTATTATTGGAATTTCGATTTCAATATATGATTCATTGGCTGCTTGAACATAAACAACCTCCGAAATAAAGTTTGTGCTAACATCTCAAAAAAACATTAGGGGTATTCACACTGCCTTGGGTAATTGGGTAGATTGGCAAATGCCATACATTTTGTTTTTGTAAAAGTGTCATTGTACCCATCTACCAATCTACTCTAGCTGACCCCCTGACTTGTTTGGGTACATTGATTTATTTTCAAATTGAGTACTTTTTTCAACTTTTAGATTGATTTATTTTCAATTGAGTACTGACAAAAAATCTAAAACAAAGTAAGCAAATTATAAGTGAATAAAATAGACAAAAGTGTTAAAAAGAGTTATTTTAAAATTGTTGAGATAAAAATTATTAAATGCCGCGAAATTCACGTAAACAAATACTCCTACATAAAATAACTTTTTTACGCTCGTACAATGGCCTAAATTTTGCGCTCATAAAATGACATAAATAATTTGGTGGCAACTCTTTCTCTCATCAGCTTTTATTCTACTCAATTGCATTTAAGGGTACTAGCAGTAATCAAAAGTACTCAATATACCCGTACCCAACTAACCAAGTCAGTGTGAATACCCCTATTGTGGTCTTTTTCTTGAACAAGGAAAAACTATAACGAAACAATAAATTCTTTTAAGAGTTCATTTCTTGATTGTCTTTTTCAAGAAATAAATTCTTGTTTCAAGCAAGACTATGCACGAAATAAGAATATTTTTCGTTCAAGGACACTTTCACTTAAGTCAAGCACAAAATCGATACTATCGATAGTTTCTTATTTGTATGACTATCAATCAGGCGCGAACTCAGGGGGAAATTTTAGGGGTTTAACCCAAAATGAACGAATATAAAATGTATAAGGCGAAACGATTAAAAATTAAAAGATTTAAGTAAAAATACTTAGAGTAAAAAAACTTCTTAAGAAAATTATTAATAAAAATTAAAGGCTCTTTAAACACAGGATTCAATGCTCTTCATAAATAATTCCAGTCTAAAATCAAATGAAAGACAAATAAAATTTTGTAAAGCAAACCGATAAAAATTATAAAGTTTATATCAGTTGTATTATTTTAAGCTATGTTTTGTTGTGTAATTCACACTACCTTGGGTTGTTGGGTAGATTGGCAAATGCCATACATTTTGTTTTTGTAAAAGTGCCATTCTACCCAAGTACCCATCTTCCAATCTACTCTAGCTGACACCCTGACTTGTTTGGGTAGATTGATTGAGTACTTTTTTCATGGGTTACCATCTTTTCCAAAAGTAGGCAATAATTGAATTGACAAAAAATTAAAACAAAGCAAACAAATTATAAGTGGATAAAATAGACAAATGTGTTAAAATGAGTTATTTTAAAATTTTTGAATTAAAAATTATTAAATGCCGCGAAATTCACGTAAACAAATACTCCTACATAAAATAACTTTTTTACGCTCGTACAATGGCCTAAATTTTGCGCTCATAAAATGACATAAATAATATGGTGGCAACTCTTTTCTAGTTGTCACTCATCTCTCATCAGCTGTTATTTTACAAAGTACTCAATTGCAGTTAAGGGTGCTCGCAGTAATCAAAGGTACTCAATTTACCCGTACCCAAATACCCAAGTCGGCGTGAATACCCCTATTGTTTTGTTAATTATTGTTAAATATTTGTAGAAAGCACTACTTAGAAAAGTATTGCAACAAAATCAAAAACATAAAACGACCTCGGAAATCGATTGGAAATGGTGTTTGATCACCATTCCAGGTACCGCGTTTGAATTCCGGGCAAGACATGGTCTTACTCTGTAGCCTTCTTTAATTATTTCCTCGTTCTAATCAACTGAAATTTAAAATTGATCCATGTACACAACTTTGAAAGTTGTAATGATGGTAGAAAAATTTGAGGATGGCATAACTAACGCATCCATCTATTTTTTCACCAAAAACATGACAAATTGACAATATTATTAGATTTTACAGGCATGTACAATAGGGCGGGCCAATTTGTGTGGGTAAAAAAACTTAAAAATCGTAGTCGCGGAAAATATTATATTCTACATAATATTCTATGCCCAAGAAACCCTTGGTCTAAAATTGGTTGCGAGCCTCCAGTTTTTTTAGAGAAAGTTTGAATTTGTATTTTACTTAAGTATGTATACAAACATCCAAAAAAAACATGTATTAGGGTAAAAATTTCCTGGTTTTCGGTAAAAAGTCTTAATTTAATGTCCTCATTTAACAAAAATTTTATCATATTTTCATATTTGATAAAAATTTCAATAGGGTTATATTATGAATCTAGTGCAAAACCGAAGTCAAAAAATATAAAACAAATTTCTTTAATTCATATTCAAATTAAAAGCGATAAAATACAAAAAATTTAAGAAATTAATAATTCATAAAAAAATAACAATATTAAAATAAACAAAACAAAATAAAGTAAAAGTAACAAAAAGTTTTATAGAAAAAGAACAAAAAA
Source organism: Tetanocera ferruginea (assembly GCA_958299015.1). Lineage (NCBI taxonomy): Eukaryota > Metazoa > Arthropoda > Insecta > Diptera > Sciomyzidae > Tetanocera > Tetanocera ferruginea. The sequence continues at coordinate 144,612,424 of OY282642.1, forward strand.
AGTTCAGCAAACTCAATATAAAATTCAAAAAAGATTGTTTTAGGAAGTCCTGTTTGCTTTCAAGTCGTGGAATTTTTCTTTGACTATCTGCTGCCACAACTATAACTGCCTCTATAATTGTTGATATTTTTCAACAACTCGTTGAAAACTGGTCAAAAGTTGAACATTACTCTCAGTTTCTTGAATATGGATGGAATTTGTAGAACAAATTTACTTATTTTATTATTTATTTACTAACTTTCATCACAACTAAATATTTTCTAACAAGTGGAATTACAATAGATTACAATAGATTTCACAAAATTGAAAATTTAATAATGAAACGATAATACCAAATCTAGCTTTCAAATGTTTTTCTTCTATTTTAAATAAATTTTCAAAATATTTTTTTAATGTTATAGAAATCTGAAAATTTGTTATATTTTGATGACACGTGATGATGACACGTGAAAGTTATAAATAAATTAATATTTTTAAAATTTATGTTCGAAACTACTTAAATTTGTAACTTAGCACAGTACTTTTTTGGTTCTTTGTTTCAGTTTCTTCACATTTTTGAGCAAAACACAAATTCAAACTATCTTTCGAAAAACCGGAGGCTCGAAATCGATTTTTGGATACAGATGGTCAGAATTTTCCGTGAAACATTTTCCGCGTCTACGATTTATTTAAGACAAAAATTTACCCGGCCTAATATACAAGGCTTGAGGCTATTAAGACTCAAAACATATGCAATTAACCCATTTTCCATTGGAAAACCCGTTTGGAGAGAAAAATACCCATGAAAATAATTTTTTTCAAAAAATCACTAAAAAGTTTGGGTAAGAAATATCGCAATACTTTTCATGGGGATAGTGAGGTAATAGATCAACATTTTTTAATCCGGTAAATACGCATTGTAATTATTTCAAACGATGGCCTAATGACCTAATGGCCTATGACGATGGCCTAATTGGTTGAAAAATACCCAATGAATATCTCAGCAACGCAATGAGGTATGGAGCTGAATGTTTGTTTTTGATCATTTTGAATCAATTGATGATAAAATCTTGTATGAAATTTTATCAAAATCGTATGAACGGATTTGGTTCCAGGCAGAAATGGGTTAATAAAACTAGACAGACTTGGTTAATAAATGGTCTTCTTCTGTTAAGTGTTCGTAGGGGGTCTAGAAAATAATATTAAGAACATTTCAAGTGGAAAGGCCCAAAATAAAAGAAAAATACACTTGTTTTCTTAACATTATTTAATGAATAACAAATTTGAATAAGTCTGAAAATAAAAACATACCTTAAGCCCCCAACATATTTTCCTGGTTGCGCGCCTGCTATCAATGAGTACCTATTGTGCTCAAATTTTTCCAAATCCATAGTACAACAAATAACTCTGATGACTCTTAAGCAGTGTTGCCAGAAATTTTTTGAAGTTGTAGCTAAAACTGATAAAAAAAGTAGCTAAAAGTAGCTAAAACCGCTAAAAAAAGTAGCTTAAAAAAAAGCTAAAAAATTTTAGACAAGAAAAAGAATAAATTTTTTTATGATAACATGTTCAAACTTTTATTTATAAAATACATACATAAGTATATTTTTTTAAATTTATATAGAAAATAATAGGGACTTTCAAACTAAAAAAAAAAACAAACAAAAATTAAATTTAAAAACAAAAACCAAATTCATAAAACATTAAACAATAAATTCATTTCAACAAACAGAACAAAAAACAAATTTTATATTTTAAGTATAACTTAAAAAATATAAAATATATAACAATATAAAATAAGAAGAAAAATTTATACATATTCAACTTCTGTTTCTTCATCACTAGGTGAGTCTTGTCGATAACATTTAAATTATCGTTTTACTTTCACATTTACATGGAAGCTTTCACACGGTGAAATATGTATAATGTAAAAAAATTAAATGCAATATATTTAATTCAAACAAATATTTTGTAGCTAAAAAGAGCTAAGGAAAATAAAAAGTAGCTAAAGAAAGTAGCTAGGAGTTAAAACACAATTTTTGTAGCTAAGTGAGAAAAAAAAAAGCTAAATCTAGCTACAAAATCGCTAAACTGGCAACACTGCTCTTAAGTGAGAGAGGATTTATACCCATCACTGCTGCCAGATTGAGGTAAATTTCCCTAAATGAGGTAATTTTTGAGTCATTTTTTAGGCAGAGGTAAAAAAGGTAATTTTTGACTAAAAGTGGTAAATTTTGCAATATAATTATTGTTTAGATTTCCAAATATTTTAAGTTCTTTTCAGTTTTCATGAATTATAAAATTGTGGAAGTTTAATTTGTTTGTTTAAGTTTATAATCCTTAAAAAACATATTCTTTAAGAATTATATTTTTAGCTTTAATGCCAAATAATTTATGAAGTAACAGGCTTGCTACAACAACAAAATTTTACGCAGAACAACCGACTCATCAGTAGTCTCTGGTGGTTCATGCAGTCCACTAATTTTGAGAAGCTAATAAGTGCAACTGCCGCAAAACCAAAATGGAATTCTGATGCACTTTTCACTAAACCAAAGCAGTGTTTTTCTACTCTTCTGCTAGTTGCAGAATTTCAAAAAGTTGACTGCATTGATTCTGCAAAGATTTTGTTGTTGCGCTTTTTGTTTATTTCTTTATCACGTGTCCATCTAGGTTCCAACATTTTGTTGGTATTAAACCATAGAAGGCGTCTTTTCAGTTTTATTACCTCTCTGAACGTACTCTCAAGCAGTCCTTTTATTATTGAGAATCCCCTTTTGTACCAAAAAACAACAAATGTAGGATTATTTTAATTTTTGATTCGCTGCAAATTTTAACTTAAAAACTAAAGAATCGGTGAAATCAGACATGCACGTTAACGTTAATGTTAACGATAACCAAAATATTTTTTTTTTTTCGTTGAATCGAAATCAAAAAATAAAAAAATTTAACGTTCATACTAATAACGAAAAGTTTTTATTTCGTTTCGGAAAAAACGAAATAAAATTTTTTCGTTTTTGTGCCCAATCAACCGTTGAAAATAACGTTAGTTTCAACAAGAAAATTTCGTTTTTTTTTTGTATCAGAACAAATTTTTTTTAGCATAGGGCTCATTCCGCAGAAATGAGGAACGGAAACATGAATTCTAAAATGCATGTATTTGAAGTAATTTTTGGTTTTCGAATTGAAGTGGAATCTTAAGTTAATCATGCTGCAAAAATATTTTTAAATTAAATGCTTTTTCATATTATTTTGACAATTTAACTAAACAAACTTCAAGTTGAAAAAATTTTTAAATATTTTGATTTAATTTAAACCTTGAAATCAGTCATCTTTTGATACAACTTTAAAAAAAATAAGGTCAGTAATATTAAAAAAGATATTAATGTTGTGTAAGAAAAGTTTGTAATAGTGATTGGTTACTGCGTTTTCAAAGTACAAAATATTTAAACTGAGTGTTTTTTCTGTGTCATACCCGTCCCAAAAAAGGCTATACTTTTCCTAAGAAGCAACATGGGCTTATGATAAGAATGAAACTTATTAAGTAAGGATATTGATGTTTTAAATAAATTTGTTAACTTATTTCATTCAATAAATTATTTTTATTCTTCATTTCCGTTGCAAAAAGTTGGTCACACCCGGAATGGTTTTCAAAATTTTTTTCTAATAATGAAATTTTTGCAAGTATATGAATAAATTCTTTGATTAAAACAAGTTTTGTAAATTCATGTATAGCGAAATCAATGGTATAGGTATTAGTTTGATAAAAAATTCATGCGAAAAATTTTTTCCAAAAAAAATATTTTTTTTTTAAATATATTAAAAACTTGAAATTATTTGTACAGGTATTAAATGAAATTTTTAATGCAAAAATTAATTTTTTTCCGAAAAATTTTTTTTTTTAATTAATAAATTAATTAAAAACATGTTTTTTTTATTTAAGTGTCAAAAATATGTGAAAGTTATTATACCCATTAAGTTCTTATATATAATTCCCACATCATTCGCACTCGTCACACCCGGGACAATCTTATGTCACACCCATCCCATTTAAAAGTTTAAAAAGGAATGGTTGTCGCCATTTTTTCAAAATATTTTTCACTGGTATTCAACAGAAAATATATTAAATTTGAATATATGCCAGTCAAAAATGGTCTCATTGTGGCAGATGGACTGAATATCAATGTTAAACTCAGAATTTTTAGTTTTTAAACTTTTTTAAACACCCGTCCCAGGTGTTTAAGCGAATGTTACTATTAAACTAGTATAAATAATTGCATTATGTTTTAGCATTTTGAAACCTTGGGGTATCTTCTAAAATACCCTTCAGTAAATTGCTAAAATTTTAACTGGTTAATATCATTTTCAGCACGATAAAGTAGTCAAAACGTCATACTCGTCTGTATGGAATGAGCCATAAGAGAATATCAGCCCAATCATGAAATATTTTCTCCCGGGAGTTGTAAATGGGAGTTTACGGTTTTAAGATAAAAGATAGAGATATCTCAATTTTTTATTTAACACTCATGAATATTGGCGGTTGATGAACAAAATTGCATTAAAAATTTCCAAAAAGTATTTTAACTTTATCTTAAAAACGGAAACTCCCATTTACAACTCCCGGGAGAAAATGTTTCATGATTGGGCTGTATAATAGAAAATTTTTCGTTTTTCAACGAAACGAAATTTGATTTGATAATTTTCAAACGTTATGTAAAAAACGAAATAATTTTGATAATATATTTTTCTGCCTCAACGAAACGAAAAAATTTTGTTGATTTCGTTGTGCATGTCCGGTTGAAACACATCAAGAAATAAAAAGTAATCAAACGTTTTGAAATTGCATTGAATATTCCTTAAAAGAATATCGGTTATAGAAATCCATGACCAGTTCCTACAAAAAAAAGTTAATGGAAAAGTGCATAGAGAAGACCCGTACATATCGTGAATTGGAAAAGTTGTTGGCAATAGGAAGAAACAATTGTTCAACGCTAGAAAATAAATGTTTTATTGTGGAAGTAGTGAAGTGAGTTATAACGGCTGTTAATCATTTAAAATTTTGTAATTTTTTTTTAGAAAAATATAAATTTTCTTAGAAAGTGGTAATTTTTTTCCCAAATAGTGGTAAATTTCAGTTCGGCTCTCTGGCAACACTGATACCCATAAAACATACTATTGCCAGATTGAGGTAAAATTCCTTAAATGAGGCAATTTTTGACTCATTTTTTTGGGCAGAGGTAATTTTGAACTAAAAGTGGTAAATTTTTGCAATATAATTATTTTTAGATTTCCAAATATTTTAAGTTTTTTGCTCTTTTGTTACCTCTCTGAACGTACTCACAAGCAGTCCTATATTATTGAGCGTTCCCTTTTGCACCAAAAAATAACAAATGTAGTATTGTTTTAATTTTTGATTTGCTGCAAACTTTAACTTTAAAACTAAGGAAATTGTTGAAACACACCAAGATATAAATTAAAGCGAAATTGCATTAAATATTGCTTAAAAGAATATCGGTTACAGAAAGCCATGACCAGTTCCTACAAAAAAAGTAATGGAAAATTGGATAAAAGAAGTCCCTTGCGTCTCGTGAACTGGAAAAGCTGTTGGCAATAGGAAGAAACGAATTGTTCAAGGCTAGCATAGAAATTCTAACGACGTAAGAGTTCTAACGACTGTTAATAATTTAAAATTTTGAAATTTTTTTTTTAAATTGGTAATTTTTTTTCCCAAATAGTGGTAAATTTCAGTTCGGCTCTCTGGCAACACTCATAGTACATGCAGCCATAGTACAATAAACAAGGTAGCTGCAGGGCTATCAATCCTCTCTCTCTCTCTCTTCGAGTCAGAATTGTCAAAATTAATATAAATTGTTTGATGTCTCGTTTTGTCAATGTTTTTCGTTCGATGTTTTTTGATAATTTTGACTTTCGGCTCCCAGCCCTGCAGCTACCTTCTTTATTGTACTATGTTCAAATCTATCCAATTGTGCTCAAATTTATTCTTATTGATCTTGATTTACTCAATATTTCATGTTTTTCCTATAATTTAACCCGACCGGGAAAAGAACATATACATAGTTACATAACCTAAAATGAAATTTCAAGCTTAAAACATACTGTACAGCTATTTTTGCCGCTTACTTTACCTTTTGTGATTTTAAAATACATACCAAACAAAAGCTCTTTAAATTATTTCACTCAAAATAATACCACATTTTTGAAATTTTTTAAAAATATGAACATCAACTTTGCTAATTTTCTACTAAAGTCTGATTTTAGTGGAGTGCCTCAATAGTTGTTCAAATCACCGATGTTTTTTAATGAATTATGGCATACCATAAAATTACAATACATGCTCAATACCATTTATAAAAATTTAAATGTTTGCAAAAAGCAATAACTTGACTACGTCCGCGACTACTACTTTTTCAACACAAGCAATCATGTTGGCAAAAAAAAAACATTATAAACACGTTACGAAAGATGTTGCAACTTGATGAACGCAATTGAAAGTGAAAATCGAAAATTTTTCTTGTGCGATAAACAGCAGCCAGCAGCAACAACAACAGCAACAACTTCAAGTTTAGCTGCCCAGCAACCAAATGCAGCGCAAGTAGCAGCAAAAGTGAAATTAAAATTGCACAAAATGCAATATTACAAGAAATTCAAGGCAAAAAAACGGAATGTTATTAACCAGTGTGTACGCTTTGAATTAATTCATGATATATATATTTAGTTAAAATATATATTTATTTTAATAATTGCATAAACATGTAAATTTGAATTTGAATAGGAAATTATTGCGATTAACAAAAGAAAATTTATTTTCGCAAGAACATGTAAATAAAAATTTCGCCCTCTCACAAGCAACACTGTTCAGAAGTGCACTCAATGAGAAGACAGCAGCGAAATTGCAGCAGCTCAAACAGCTTTTTTTCTAATTGTTTTTGTTGTGGTTTTTTTTTACTTGCATGCTGCCGCTACTTTTGAGAGCAGCGAACATAAAAAGCTGCAGAGCAAAATAAACAAATATTTTTCTGCAAGTCGAACCGGCATTTTTTGTTGTCGTTTTTCAACGTTTGCCTTTCGCTTGTTTTCTATTTTGTGCCGGCTTTTTGTGCTTATCTTTTTCTCGCAGTTTCGTTGTCGTCGAACGAATTCGACTCAAGCGAACATTAACAGCGCAGCGACGCTAAAAGCAACAACATGTTCGACAGCGAATAAAATTTTGTGATTTTGTTTGCAGTCTGCAACATGTTGTAGGAGAATCTGCAGCATGTTGCTTGCTGCTGTATATTTTTGATGGCTAAAGCAATAACAACAATAACAAGCTGCCAACACAAACGAAAGTGAATTTGAAAAAATTGCCTGTAGTTGTTGTTGTATGCGAAGCGACTGTTATTTAACAGAGCATCTTTTTAAGGCACTGTTAAAATGCATTTTGGCCATAATTTGAATAAAAAATTGCAATAAATATGCAATAAATTTATGTCTAAAAAAAGTCTCTAAATGTTTACTTAAATTAATGCTTTAAATTTTTTTATGTAATGCTTTTATAAAAAAGTTTTTCAGTACCTATTTTGAGGCATTTGAATTCAAATGTTTAAAACAACAATTAGCAGTTCTTTCTTAATATTTTGTGCCGGAAACCTCAATAACAAAAACGAAATTTTGAATCTATAGGGCAATCGTGCCTCAGTTCGTCATGTGCCAGCATTTTTTGATAAAATATATATATAAAGTATATAAGTAAGAATAACGGCCGTTAAAAATTTGGAAAATATTTGATATGAACTGAAAATATCGTTATCTCTTTTCTTGAAATGCTGGAAGTAGACTGAGAAGAGTATTTTGGCGTTATTTTTTCCTCATTCTGTGACAGTTGATCAACGCGTGCGGAAGTGTTATTTTTATAGTGATTTTTTAGTGAATGCATAGACCAGTTTTAAAAGGTAATCATCTTATTTTTAGTGATATTTTAATTTTGTGATTTTTAGATTTTGTAAAAAAAATTTATTTTCTAATTTTAATATTTTCTAAAATAAATAAACAAATATACCCAGTAGACGGCATGGTTTACCTCGAGTAGTGTATGACCTGATGAGTAAAGGACAGTACGCTTTATAATTTCGGCATCAGGTTTTCTTCCTCATTTGATTGAAACCACTAGACCTTAACGAGAGCCATTGGCCTTGGCATTGGCCTTATTTTGAAATCGACTTTTTTTTATAATTTTGTATTTTCGTAAATATTCTTAAGATTCTAAGATTTCATGGAAGAATTCCAACGGGTTCAAGTTACAGCCGGATTTGTGAGAGCGGATTTTTATTTTTACTTGCATTTTTCATTGTTCACAAACTTTGAACGCGTTTATCACGAAACCATGTTTTTCGTACTGGTTGCGGCACTAGCGGGTTAATTTTTTGACGAAATTTTTTTTTTTTTTTAAAACTTGATTTGCTATCGTATGGCACGAACTTTTTTAAAACATTTTTTTTCGATTTTTTATGTATTATATATAACATCATAATAATAATAATATAATTAAATTATATAATATTTTTTTTAAAACAAAAAACACACTTTCAAATTTGAAACATCATCAAAAATTGAAAAAATTTTATAAAAAGGCTCCTGTCATACGATAAAAAATTTTGTCAAGATTTAAAAAAGTAATTTTTTTTTCCAGATTGGACAATTTTTGCGACTCCCAGCGCTGCAACCACGAGGCCACGTTTTTTTCTCTGCCGCCAGTTTGGAGCTCTATAAAACCATGTTGTAATGAAAAATATATCTTTTTGAATTTTTTTCTTGTAATTTGTTAAATTCTCTACAATAATAAAAAAATTTTTGGAAAAATGTTTGTTTTTGACGGAGTTATAAATTTTTAAAAAAATGTCCGTTTTCTCTGCCGCGAATGTTATGTCCCCTCCTTAAGTTCCCAAAATGGGAAAGCATTTTGAATTTTAAAAAGTAAGCTATGATTTCTTGTCATTTCAGGCGTTATATGACATTGTGGATATTTGTTATATGACGATATAAAGAAAAAGACCAATTCACCAATATTCCGAAGAATCCCTACAAAGCGCTCTTCAGGATATTAGATCAACATCAATATTAGGTTCGACTATACAAGATCGAATTCATGGCCGCATTGCTGAAGGCTTTAGAAGAATAAGTCCACAAACACACTGAGAAAAAAACACATACCTTGCTCCGGTAAAAAATTTCTCTATTTTCGATATAGAAATTTTGTCTTTTTCAAATAAAATTTTCTTAAATTAGAATAAATTTTCACATTTTCGAAGAAATATTTCTTTACTTCTAGGAAATGGAAATATTTCAATGTCTCTAATAATGATAACTATTTTTCTCGTACAAAAATTTCTCATTTATAGAGAAAAATTTATTGAAAATGAAAAACTTTGCTTATATTTTGATAAAAAATTCACTTAGAGAAGTATTTTCTTCAATAAAAACAAATCTTTTCTCAAAAATAAAAAGTTTTTTCTCAAAAAATGATATATTTTTCTTTTTCATGGAAGCTTTTTACCATTTTTAGAGAATTTTTAGTATCGAAATTAGAGAATAGCATTCTCTGGAGCAAAGTCTATACCATTTTTCTCTTAATATGATGCCTTTTTTATCATATTCCGATTAGCTTTTTTCTGAGTGCAGTATTATCAAATGCCGAAGAAAAAGGTTTGGTAAAATGGTGTCACGACCTTGTAAAATATGGATTTCCACTAAAAATTGATGACTTGCTGAACACTGTGTTCAATTAATTATCAAAGAAGATGGACGAACTACACCATTCGTGAATGGTCGCCCTGGAAGAGAGTGGTACTCATGTTTTTTGAAACGACATCCTAGCTTAGCTCTTAGAGAAGCAGAAGAAATCAGCAATGGGCGAGCAGTTATAACTGAAGCGAGTATTGGGAAATGGTTTGCAGACTTAAAAAAAATTTCTCGAGGAACAAAATGCTACCGATGAAATAAGTTTCTATATGTGTTCTAAAACAAGAAAAGTTCTGGCTCCAAAAGGTATATGTATACTATATTCAATGCGGTAATGAAAAAGAAACTGACTGTTTTACTAGTTTTTTCAGTAAATGGTGAGACAGTAGTCCCAATGGTTGTCTTTCCATATGTGCGACCATCAAAAGAAGTTGTGAACAGCTTGCCAGAGAATTGGTTTCTAGGAAAGTTAGAAACTGGATGGATGGTCACTGAAACCTTTTTCAGTTCAGATGTTCCGAAAAGATTCTGAGTCGAAGGAAAACTTTTCCAACTTCAGAAGGTTTTCTTCACAACGTTCACAGCTAATTTTATTAATCAATTTCGTCCATAAGTCGTACCCGACGATATAACGACCAACTGTCGTTTCCAACGGGCTTCAAGGAGCTGTGCTTTCAGAAAATTCCTCTAATTCTTCTTCAACGGATTCTTGATATTGGACGGACGACCATACTGGCAACTCGAAAGGCGAACCTTTATCGGATGGCATGAAGTTCCAATCCAACATAAGGTCATCATCGTTTTCACAATTTTTGTTGGGACAATGAAACTTATGTGTAAGGAACTTCATGGACAAAAGTCTTGCAGAGAGATATTGAACTTCTCTCACGGACGGTTCGGTGTTGTTGCCTAATTGCGATCTGAGAACTGAAAAGAAGTTTTCAATTGAGTCTTGGTTGATACTTCCAAGCAAAACGAATTTTACTTCGGGTTCTTGGCAGAGATCATTGACTAAATCAATCATGGATGTGGGTGGGCATACCAATCCCATAATACAGCGGTTGCTATTTTTTTTGCCTTTTGGAAGAAGAAGCGATTCCAAAACAGCAATAAAGTCCTTAATTTTAGAAATTTTGTCGCAATCCCGACAGAACGCTTGTTTGGATTTTAATCTCGCAAATTTTTGCTATCACAATAATCAAACCCATTATTGCAGTTCAAAATATAAATAAAAGTTGCTTCAGCATTCGCCTTGTTTGTTTGCTTTGAAAAAAGATTTCTTTCAATGCATTGACGAATGCCTGCAGCGACCGCATTACTTAAGGTTTGAACTGCAAGTTTAACAACCCTCATCTTATCGAACAATTTCGGATAAATATGCTTATCCGAAATCTTCAGCATCATTCTGAGGATACTTGACTTGTCGATTTCGTACATCTCGTTCAAAACCTCCCAACTTGCCACTCCTTATGGAGTCTTGTATTCCTCATGCTTTTACACAGATGACAGCAGTCATACATGACGTGAATTTTATGGCCACAAAATTAAAAATTATTATTGCTCCAGCGATTGGTGAGGCTTTTGATGCTGGCAGAGTTAGTTGAACCTTGGTCGGAAATTATTGCTTTTAAATTGAACCCACATTTCAAAATTGAAAGTATGACCCCCAGAAGAGTGGCACGCATAACATCCGCTGAAACAGAAATATAATATAAAAATACAATATGAAAATTATAGAAATGATATAGAACTGTGTTTGCAATATTTTTATATAAATTATTTTAAAAATAATAAGTTTAAACCTACTTTGCATTCCTTCCGCAGTGCAGTTAAAGCTGTGGACATACTTCCAACTATCCATCAGCCCTTTCACCATAAAGGCCTGCAACTTCGTGGCCAGAACTTTGCTCCGGTGACCATGGCCTAGGTCAACAAAACCGTCAACATGATCAGCTGTTAGGTTATACTCTAATTCCTTCCTCAGGATAACCTCATCGAACATGAGTATGCAGTTTTTGGATTGCTGGCCCATGGAATCGGTTAATTTTTTTAAATTCTCCTCCATTTCCTCTGTGATGCCTGGTAAAATGATTTTAATGGGCCACAATCTCCACAGAGTGCTGCTGCTCGGCAAATTGAAATTTAATTGGTTCTTATGGAACCGGTTGAGTAATAATTCAAGGATTGAAATATTTCTTTTTCTTCATTTGCATACTCGTGCGTTTTTGAAGTGCTCCGTATTGCTTCTGCAAATATTTCAGAGTATTTCCGTGCGCTTTCATTGCTTTTAGCAGATTTTTGCAAATTGCTCTATTTTAAGCTGAAGTGCCTTTATTTCATTAATGAAGTCCTCATGAGCTTTTTGCTTGGATTTTTTTTTCTTGAAGAAAATTGTTCTTCTCTTCGAGGTATTTCTTTCGATTGTGACAAATTTTTGCAATATAAATGAAATGAAATGAAAAAATGAAATAAACCTCTTTACTTGAAGAAAATTAAATAATATAAAATTGAGTCAATATTTTAAAAAAATTAGCATGTTTTTTCTACAAATGTATTTTGCTTATTATAGTAATTCTTTTGAGCATTTTTTGTAAAAAAAATTACATTTATCTAAACGAAACACTTAAATATCCAAAAAAATTATATTTTTTAATTAGCATCAAGAAAAATAAAATTCTTGAATTTAAGCGAATCTTTTCTATAAATTTATTTGAAGTTTAAACTTTTGACTTTCAAAATATTGTCTGCACATTTTTATAAACAGGAAAGTTATGTAGGTTTAAAAAAAACTGACAAAAATTTGCAAAAGAAAATTTAAATCAAAATTTAGCAAAGTTTAAAAGGGAATTAAAAAAAGCGATTCCTTGATTTAAATGAAAATTTTTTGTAAGTTTTTTTGAAATATCGACTTTTGATTACTAAAATATTATCTGCACTTTTTCATAAATAAGAATATTATGCAGGTTTTTAAAAGTGAATTTCTGCGAAAAATTCTTATTTAGGTATGGAAAAATATTAAAAATTTATCTAAGTTCAGAAGGGAATTAAAAAAAAAAGACTTATATTTTTTTGTGATACTTACGAAGAAGTAAGTAGCAATGAAAGTCAATACTGATTAAGTTTTAATTTTTGGAAAAATTATTCACGATTCATATATAATGATTCACGATCTGGAGTTTTTAGAGTATTTTCAGTAAATTAAAAAGAATTTGCTTCAGATTGTGAGCACTCTTATGAGCAGTGCTGCCATAGAACGCCAGAACGCTGCCATATTTGTCAAATACAAAAATACTAGGCAAAATTTACAATAGGGTTCCACCATTGTAAATTTAGTATTTATAGTATTTGGAATATGTACATGTTTTGTTTTTGTAAAATTGTCAAATTTACTACAAATATCAAACTGATCAAAAATACAGAATACAAGACCATAAACTTCAAATTGTGAATACCGCTAATATTTAATCTTTTTTTTTTTGTAATTTTTTGAAGTGAAACTTCTTTAGCCACGTATACAACATACGGCGAATGACACGGGTAGTAAAACTGATGAAACGAATGAAACTGCGCCGAATTAAGGTGAATTTTATTGAAATTAAGTGTTCGAAACACCCTATAAATTCGAAGGAAAAAATTATCAAACAATGGTTTGAGTCCGAACTAACAGATGAATTAATCAACAAAGTTTTAGACCGTACTTTTTGAAGGTGGAATTTTCAACTAGATACAATATGCTTCAATTTCAAACCGTGACACGCTACGCTGGAATTTTCAACCAGTTTGATTCAATGGCCAATCGGATGCAATAAGATTATCTCAGTTCACAGACGAGTCATTGGAATTTCATGGATTCCATGGAACATTTGGACCAAAATGGATGCTTTTATGGCCAATCGAATGCAATGTTACAAGAGGGTCATTTATAATTTAATAGATTATTATTTAATAGAATGCAGAGGTCACAAGAGGGTCATTTATAATTTAATAGATTCCATGAAGCACTTGGACAAATATGGATGATTCTATGGCCAATCGGATGCCATATCTGAGGTGACAGACGAGTCATTGGAATTTCATGGATTCCATGGAACATTTGGACCAAAATGGATGCTTTTATGGCCAATCGAATGCAATGTTACAAGAGGGTCATTTATAATTTAATAGATTATAATTTAATAGAATGCAGAGGTCACAAGAGGGTCATTTATAATTTAATAGATTCCATGAAGCACTTGGACAAATATGGATGATTCTATGGCCAATCGGATGCCATATCTGAGGTGACAGACGAGTCATTGGAATTTCATGGATTCCATGGAGCATTGGGACAAAAATTGGGCTTTTATGGCCAATCAGATGCAATAGGATTCAGAGGTCAAGAGAGACAGAAAAGTGTCATCGGCACTTTTATGGATTCCATGAATCATTTGCACCAAAATGGATGATTCTATGGCCAGCAGAAGCAATGGGATTTTCTGAGGTCATATGCAGGTGGTAATTGAAACTTTAATGGATTCCATTTTAAGTACATTTTTTTATAAGATGAACTCAATTTATATTGATGATAATGAGAAATGGGTTCATTACGATAACCCTAAGCGCTAAAAACATGGGCTTGGCTGCCCGGCCATACGCAAAAATCGACGCCAAAGTCCAATGTTCACAGTGACAGGGTCCTTCTCTATGTTTGGTCTCTGTAGGTGAACTAGGTGAAGCTATCACAGGGTAACTCTACCGAACTCAACTGATGCCTTTGAACCGAGCATTGAAGCGAAAAAGGCCCAGAGTGCGATCAAACATATCTTGAAACGCTGAAATGGGAAGTCTTACCCCTACTATTTGCTTTCTTTGATAACGCATGACCTTGAGGATTAGCACTTTCGCTCTTTTAAAATAAACTTAATCTTCTCATGGCTTTATATGAAATGAGATTGTTTTTTTGGTAAGACTAAATTAAAAACTCTCTTCTTTTTTGGGTTAAAGTTTCACTTATACCCAGGGCTGCCGTTTTGGTAAAATTTTACCAAATTTGGTAAACATTTTTTGACTTGGTAAAATGGTAAATTGTTTTTTGGTTTGGTAAATTTAAAATTAATGGAAATTTAAAATAATTTACAAATCAAAAAATGATTGTATAAAAATTATATCAATTATGCTCATTGTGGAGCAACACCCTTTTGATTGAAAATAATCTTTCAAATAAAGACGAACGCATCGAGTGAAAATTACACGAATGAACGTAAAGCAAAATGCTAAAAATTTGAATTTGTCAGTTGTTTAGATAGTAAGTTTAGTAAGTAAGTTTTAGTAAGTTTTTATTTTAAATTAATTGAGTTTCTTAAAATTTAGATACTAAGCAATTATGTTATTTCTGTTTAGATTTTTTATTATAAAGAAGGTGACCGATGTAGAAAGCGATGAAACATCTTCAAGCGTATAATAAATGATAATTTAATTAAAAACTATGTTTAAATGTATTGTTTCTTTAACTAAGAAATGAAATTGTTACTTTATTAATCGACCTTCGACTTTTAAAAATATCAGTTTTTATTATAAACTAATTTTATGTTATATTTAAATCAATATTTCGACTTCCATCGGAAGTCATCTTCAGGGTTAATTTAAAACAATTTTACATTTAGAATATTTTTTATACATTTTTAGAATATAAACAATGTTTTAAATAAACCTCACTGAATGTTATCGAGCATGCCGAAAATGCATCGAAGTTCAAATAATTCTATCACGTTAGGTTTTTCCTAATCTTATTATTACATTTTATGATTCTGAGACTAATTCTGAGGTTAAGAAAAAAAAACAAAAAAACTTGAAGAAATAAGATCATTTTGACTCCCGACTTAATTTAGGCAGTCCCGCAAACAAAATTTCGACCTTTTTTTCTGAAGCTCTCTAATCAATAACTACAAAAAATTTTAAAGTTTTCCTTTTTTAGTTTCTGAGTTATATGGGAGGTAACACGTTCTGTCTTCTGATAACTACAAATTTCTAGACAATGTAAGATAACTGCATTCAAAAGATTAACTTACAAGAAAAGATCCCCTGGTATCACTCCCCGATTTGAATGTGCTTTGGTTATGTGATAGAGGACAAAATTCTAAGGTTGACGTATTTTTATACCCCCACGCGTACTGCGTAAGGGGTATATTAATTTTGTCACGACGTGTGTAACGCCCACAAGGAGGCGTGGTAGGTATAGAAAAGTATATATATTCTTGATCAGCATCACCACCCGAGTTGATTTAGCCATGTCCGTCTGTCTGTCCGTCTGTCCGTCTGTCCGTCTGTCTGTCCGTCTGTCTGTGGACACGATTACAGCCGTAATTTTGAAGCTATCGTGCTGAAATTCGATATTTAAGCTTATTTTTAAAAAACTAAGATCAAGTTCGAGAATGGGCTAAATCGGATGAAAACCACGCCTACCTCCCATACAACCCCAAAATTGAAAACCCTATAAAGAAGCTAATATTAAAGCTAGAATACTGAAATTCGGTATTTATGTATTCTATGTCAAAACAGAGATGTGTTAGAAAAATGGGCGTCATTCATCTACTAACACGCCCACCTCCCATACAACCCCAAAATTGAAAAATCTATATAGAGGCTAATATTAAAGTAACAAAACTGAAACTCGGTATTTGTGTATTCTATGTCAAAACTGAGGTGTGTTAGAAAAATGGGCGTCACCCACCCACTTACACGCCCACCTCCCATACAATCCCAAAATTGAAAACTTTATAAAAAGGCTAATATTAAAGCTCCAGGAAAACAATTTGATATATATGTATTTAAGACACATAAAAATAATAAAATATCTCAAAATCTCATACAAAAAGCTCTCCAATTTAAGATTATTTTACCCTTAAGAATCGGCCGTGGGGGTATTTTAACTTCGGCCAAGTCGAAGATATACCTTACTAGTTTTATATCTGCTGAGTTCAAGGTTAAGGCTTTCGAAAAGGAATCAAATCGGAGAGTAACACCTCGGAACATTTCCTTCTTAGATGATAAACATGACAAATCCAAACTCTTTAACACTGTAAACACTTAAGAATAATTTTTTTTTGTGTTTGGTAAATTCTTTTTCATTTTGGTAAATTTGTGGATGAAATTTGGTAGAATAAAATGTTTGAGAGTGGCAGCCCTGCTTATACCGTGCGTGGCGGCCACACACATATTTTTTTTTTTTAACAAATTGTTATTTTTTGTCATCTTTTTGCTTCTTTTTTTTTGTGGAAAACATAAAGATAATAATAAAAATACTAAATCTCATCGAATTGGCTTCTTAGTGCATTAATAAATTTCTTATATTTACTATTTCCCAAAATATGAGACAATGGTAAACCACAGAGAGTAACAATGCCATGAAAAATTTTGCGGGAAAAAAAATTGATACAATTTAAGGTAAAAAAACTTATCAAATATTTATATATTTTTCAAAACCATCATGATTTTAACTTTTTTTAACTTTAACTTTTTAATAATTTTACTGCTGGGAAATCTAATTGAAAAAATTGAAGTTTAGGGCACCTTTGTGAGCTCCAACAAGAAATTGATATTCATATCATCTTCACGGATGTGATACTATCAATGAGAATCTGGTTTTACTAACACTTTCTTTGCCAATTTTCGATACATAAGCTAAAAAGGTCTAAGCTTTGGTAAATATAGTAACACAAATAAAAAGTCACATCATTTTTGGTTAGTAACACATATAAATACAAGCCAGCCACCCACCCAGATATATCCTCAAAGAACGTACAAAACCCACCCTATCACTAAACAACCTACTAACGGAATTAATTGAAGTGACACAAAAATAATAACTACCTTAATTCTTCCATCTCTCTCTCTTCATAACTGCTGACACTATTAAGAATTTCCTGCCGCCAAAAAAAAATCAGGTTAGGAAATCCATCTAAAAACCAACCACCAACAATAAAATTCAGCTTAAAAGCCCCCAACAGATGAGGGTGAATTTCTAACACCCCCAACCAAACAACCCACACTCGACAAATCAAAATTGAATGCACGGCCACGGCAACAACAACAATTCAAGGTTTAACCAAACAGTTGAGCTGAGAGTATGAGTGCGAGAGGCGACGATAAAATAACAACAATCAACAACAGCAAGATGGCTAGCGTCGAACAGAGACGCAAAACGTCGGCGACGGCGCACAAGCATGTTTGATGCAACCTGAAGTAGTTGTTTTTTTTTTCATGCCAATATATGTTTTCTGGCATGAGTTCGTGCATGAATGCCGCAACCGACGTCGCAGTCGTCGTTGACTGCAGAGTTGAGCCAAGCAGCAAGCAGCAAGCAGCACAAACGAAAAGCGACGAATGAGTGTTTCCATTGATTATTTGTGAAGTGAAATTTCAGTTTCATTTTCGCTTTCGGCTGAGTAAGAAGTGTTAAATTGTGTTAAAATGTGGATGTGTGCACAAGTCATGTAAGAAAAGCAGAGACTCGTTTAGAATTTTTTGTAGTGTTTTGTGGCAAGAAAAAAATCAGCACCAACACAGACTGAGTGAAAATAAGGCGCTAAAAGAATTGAATTCGCGAGACATAAGTTCGCGATAAGAATTAAATTTTAAAGCGGAAGCAAAGGATCAAGCAACAAAAAAAAAACGAATTCGTAGACTTTTGTATGAAACTCAATTTTTGTCGCGCTACGGCTTGAATTTTTTTCGATTTTCGCCAAAACGAGCTTTTTTAAA
Source organism: Tetanocera ferruginea (assembly GCA_958299015.1). Classification (NCBI taxonomy): domain Eukaryota; kingdom Metazoa; phylum Arthropoda; class Insecta; order Diptera; family Sciomyzidae; genus Tetanocera; species Tetanocera ferruginea. The sequence continues at coordinate 144,630,877 of OY282642.1, forward strand.
TTTGCTGCAAAAATAACTGTTAAAAAAGCCAACGAAAATTTCAAGAACGCTGGGAAGACGGAACAGAAAATGAGTGAAATTAAATAACTGACGAAATGAAAGAAAAAGGAAATTGAGGGAAAATGTGTGCAAAGAAGACAGACATATGTTAGAAGAAAAGTAGCAAAAAAAAAAATTTGACAACTTTTGATACGAAAAAACTTTTTAAGCTTTGTTATTTTTTTGGGGTAATTTTTGCTAAAATAAACCTTTTGTGAAATTTCCTTACAAACTGTCTAAAGAAGACTGCAGAAGAGGAAGATTATATAAAAAAAAAAAAATAAATGAAAATATTTTTACTAATGTGCGAAAAGCAGTAAATATCATAAACAGAAAAACAAAAAAAAAAAAACAAAAATCATACCAACACAACTCAGGAAATTTTTGCGCCATAATTTTAAACAGAATAAATTAAATAAATATAGTAGATAAAATCATCTAAAAACAAAAGTATTGATGAAACGAGGTAAGAGCAAAATCAAAGCAAATTAATTAAAGCAGCAAAAATGGCAGGAAATTCCAACAGAGAGAATAAAATAAATTTTAATTGAATTGAACTTAAAGTTTACACTTGAAAAAAAAAAAAAAACCAACAACAAAATACAGCGAATGTAAAGCAATAGAAAGCAATAAAAAACTTAATTCTGCACCTACAGAAAAACAAAAAAAAAAAACTAAGCATAATTGAAGCTTTTGCATGTGAGCCACCGAAAAATTTTCGAGTTTCAAGTATTTTTATGCAAATATAAAAGGGTACACCCTAATACTAAAAATTTATAAAAAAAAAACTATTGATCAACTAAAATGTATTTTTGCTCGCGATTTGTGTGCATTCGAGTTATTTGAGAAAAAACTAAATATTATTAAATTTTTGTCTATCTATCCGGTTGCCTGGCTGAGTGAGCAACAATCTGAAACTGTTGCTTTTTACGGTTTTTAAATGCTTCCTATGGCGCCGCGTCGCAACAATAGCAGCAATAGCATCGTGCATCAGCAACAAATTCATCATCTTCATCCACAACAGCAAACACCACAACTGCTTCTGGCCAACTCTCTCTATAGCGACTCAGATCATCTAGAACCAACAACATCAGCAACCACATCTATCAATCACATCATAACAACCAACAATAATATTGCATCCACCACAGCCATCATGTCACCCATGCAAACTAGCAACTCCAGCAGCGTCAATAGCAATAACAACAACAATAGCAATCACAACAATTGTGCTGCTCAGCAGCAACAATTTATGCATTGCTGCTTTCCAAATGGCGACTGCTTGAAGATGGACACTTTGATTGCAGTGGAAGACGTCTCCGGCTGCGTACGTGTACTTTGTAACAATGAAAATTGCAATGTTGGGCAATACATGCATCGCGAATGCTTTGAGACATGGGAACAGACTGTATTGGTTACTCTTAAGTCTATTGGACGTGCACGTTCCTGGTCCGATCGACAACGTTCGCAGAATTTGTGGACCAAAAAGGGTTATGATCTGGTCTACAAGGCCTGTGGCTGCAAGTGTGGACGTGGTCACATACGCAAGGATCTAGAGTGGTCTGCTCCACCAGCTCTGCCAGCGGGGCAACTTGCCAAAAATGTTGGCAGTGCCATGAATGGAAATTACGTCAATGGTGTAGTTGTCGGTGGCGGTGGCGGTGGTAGCAACAGCGCCAACACTCAACGCATTACCAATGGCATTGTAGGCAATGACGATGCTGAGGCCAGCAAGAAGAAAAAGAAACGCAATCGCAATAATCAGAAGCCCACTTTGGCCTTGACGCCACTAAATCCTAGCGGCTATCATCCAAATAGCCAGCAGCAGCAACATCAGCATCAACAGCAACATCAACAACAGCATCAACATCAGCAAGCTGCTCAGAATGGCCACAATAGCGCCGCATCAAATGCCAGCATTAATAATAGCAGTGCTAACAATGCAACTGCTGTCAATAGCCACAATAATGTTGGCAACAGCAGCATAAATCTATCGCCCAATCCCAATGTTGGCGTCATTGGCTCTGGATTGCATAGTCATAACCAGCAGCAACAGTTGCAGCAACAACAAGATCAACAAAATTTAACCAATTCAATGAGCAACACTGATGTCACTCAACTCACCAATGGCCATGTTGGTGGCAATGTGTTGGGCTTGGATTTACAAGCACGCGCTGGCAGTCTATCATCCAGTGGTTCTAGCTCGCCCTCGGCTTCGCAATCTAGTGATCTATCAATTTCGCCGATACATCATAATCAACAACAACACCAACAGCAACAGCAGCAGCAGCTGCTTCAATTGCAGCAGCAATATCAGCAATCATTGCTGCAAAACGGTTTAAGCAAAAGTATTTTGAGTGGCATCAATGGATGTCTGGCTGCTGGTGGTAATAATGGGCCACAATTGCTAACGGCCAGCAAAGTACAGCAGCAGCAGCAGCAACAACAACAACAACAGCAGAGTGCAGCAATTGTTGCCAATGGCATAAAGAATTTATCGTGCATCGATCAGCAGCAATTGGTGCAGCAGCAGAAGAACAAGGAAGTTGAAATCTATTCGGAGCGTGTACGGTAAGTTTGGCAAAAGCTTTAATAATTTTCTATCATGTTTTTGAAAACAATTTTTAAACTTACATTTAAAAAATTTGGAAATTTAAATAATAATATAATTTAAATAATAATATAATTTAAATAATAATATAATTTTAATAATAATATAATTTAAATAATAATAAGTAAGTGCGCTAACAATTAATTAAAAAACAATATTTATAAAAAATAATGAAAATCGGTACTCACAACAGTGGAAAATGAAACTAGAGCATAATCTAAAATTATATAAAAAATATGTATACTAAGAAATAAAATAAAAACAATAAAAAAAATTAAAAAATCAAATCAAAAAAATAAAAGAAAATTAAAACCTATAAAAAATAATAAAAAAACTAATTAAATAACAAATAATATCAAATAATAATAAAAAATAACATAATGTTAAAAATTTTAACATTAAAACTTATACAAAATAATAAAAAAATAACAAATAAAATGAATAATAAAAAATAACAATGATTTTTCATAGCTAAAAAAAACAATAATTATAACAAATTTATAATGAGATAAACAATAATAAAAATTTAAATGTTAAAACTTGTGCAAAATAATAAAACCATAACAAATAAAATAACAAATAAAATAACAAATAAAATAACAAATAAAATAACAAATAAAATAACAAATAAAATAACAAACAAAATAATAAATAATATAAAATAATAATATAAAATAATAATAAAAAAAATAATAATAAAAAATAACAAAGATAAAAAATAAAATAATGCTAAAAAATAAACTAATTATATCAAATTAAACAATAATATATAAAGAATAAATTAATAATAAAAATTTAAATATTAAAACTTATACAAAATAATAAAAAAACAACAAATAATATATAGATTAATAAAAAAAACATAACGATAAAATATAACACAATGTTAAAAATAAATTTATTATAAAAAAATGAAATGACAATAAAAAATAAAATAATAATATTAAAATAAAAATAAAAAAATAAAAATAATAAAAAATTTAAAAATTAAAACTTATACAAATAAAGAAATAATAATAATAATAATAATAAAATAATGATAAAAAAATAAAAATAAAAAAAAATTTAAATATTAACACTTATAAAAAATAAAAAAATAACAATACATAAACTAATAATAAAAAATAACAAGTAATGTATAAAATAATAATAAAAAATAACAATGATAAAATATAAAACAATGACGAAAAATAAATTTATTATAAAAAATTAAATTACAATAAAGAATAAAATAACAATAAAAATTATAAAATTAAAACTAATACAAAAAAAATAACATATGAAGTAACAAATAATATAATAATAATAAAAAATAATGATAAAATATAAAATAATGTTAATAAATATTAACCACAAAAAATTTAAATAATAATAAAGAATAAAATAATAATAAAAAACAAAATAACAATTTAAAACAAAATAGTTATAAAAATAAAATAATAATAAAAACAAATTAAATTAAAAATAAAATAATTATAAATAAAATAATGTAAGAAATGATTAAAATTAAAAAATAAAATGTATAAAAAAGAAAAAAAAAACAAAAATATTAAAAAAATAAAAAAAAACAAAAATATTAAAAAAAAAAATAAATAAAGTAAAACAACAAATATACAGAGCTCGCTCAATAATTATAACTCTCTCAAATGCGAACTGTTCAGAAATTAGAAAATGTCATTTCAATGTTTTGAATGCTCTGAAATTAGGATCTGTGGTTCTAATTTCTGGACGTTACTTTGTTTATTAAATTCATTAGAGATCTTCTCCAAATAAATAAAGATTTTTCTTAAAAACAATTCCACAATTAGTACGAAAGATATCGAAAATTGCAATTTTTATGATGGACCTGATGCAGAAGAGAGTGATGATAGGGCCTCTGATGGCAGTCACCACGACGTAATCGATCTCACGCCCGTTATCCCTCATTTCAAAGTTCTTGAAAGCTTGATATTGATATTGAAAGTGATATTTTTTCTAGTTAACACATGTCTAATCTTTTGAGCATTCATCTTTGTTTTCAATTTGAATAAATCAAAAAAACAAACAAACGTTACAGATTATATGCTAAAAAAGCTTTGAATCGTTATTAAAAAAATAACATGGTAGAAAAGATTTTTGAGTTATTCTGTTTTTGTTGATATGAATTTTATGTAAAAAAAAAAAATTATATTTTATTATATTTTTAAAAAATTAGATATATATTAATAAATAAAAATTCTTTTGCGTTAACATAAATTTGTTTAATCAGTTTAATTCTTTTCTTTTAAATTTCTTTGAAAAAAGTTCAGAAATTAGAACATTTCAGAAATTAGAAACACACAGGAACAAAGGATTCTAATTTGTGAGAGTCTACTGTATTCATGAAAAAATTTTAATATTAAAAGGAATAAAATTAACAATTATGCTGGATAAGTTTTGCAATGCTTTTTTAAAAATATTGTTCAAGTGAACATGACATCTTCAAAAAAATTTCATTCCTTCAAAAAGTTCGTTCCATGCATTAACAAATGTTAAACAACATATTGAATATTTTTATTTTATCACGCCCGCATTGTTTTTTTTTTTAAATTTACGTAGCTATATAGTTATGTGATTATAAAGAAAGAAAAAAGTTTTGTCTAATTTTTTACCTAAAAATATATGTCTAATTTTTCAAATTTATATTTATTTTTTTATTAAACTTAAACTTACACTTTAATAATAGAAAAAAACATGAACAAAAACCAAAAATTATTTGATAAGAAAAAAGTACTAGGAATAATTCTATAATTTTCATTTGTAGTTTTATTTTATATAAATTTCTGTTTCAGCGGACGTTCTGCGTGCTACTATTATGTGATAATTTTATAAATTTTAAAATGCGGGTTTAATTTGAAAGCAATAGTCTCTAACCAAAGTGCAACAAACTCTGCCTGTATTAATAGCCTTACCAATCGGCGAAACGATAATACTTTTGAATTTTGTGGTCATAAAATCCACGTGATGTTATGCTTGAAAAGATCAACCAAGATTCCATTGAAAAATTTTTCCAGTGTTAAGATCGTCATTAGGCAACAACACCGAACCGTCCGTGAGAGAAGTTCAATATCTCTGCAAGGCTTTTGTCCATAAAGTTCCGAACTCATAAGTTTCATTGTCTCAACAAAAATTGTGAAAAACGATGATGTCCTTATGTTGGATTGAAACTTCAAGCCGTCCGATAAAGGTTCTCCATCCGATTTAGCAACAAGTTTGTCCGTCCAATATCAAGAATCCGTTGAAGAAAAATTAAAAGGAATCTTCTGAAAGCTCAGCTCCTTTAAGCCTGTTGGTATTTTCTGGGGTACGGCTTAAGGACGAAAATTGACCATTAATATAAACTGTGAACGTTGTGAAGAAAACTTTCTAAAGTTGGAGAAGTTTTCCCGTCGAATTTCATGCACAGTATCTTTACTGAACATCAGAAACTACAGTGACAGTAAGCTTCATCTGAAATATCCATCTGACGAATTCTTCGATATATGTGAACAACATTTTTGTATATACAAATTTATATTCGAAAAAGCTGTCACGAAGTAAATCTAAAAGTGCGAATAATGAATACCTGTACAGCTCATACAAATTCTATAAATCCCGAATGGTTTGATGAAAATGGAAGCTGTTATGAGCACAAGCGTTGCAATCTTGACCATCTATTATTACAGTTCTCATTCGGAAAAATTCCACATGTATTCCACAGTAATTAAATCCATTCGTAGACCGTTCGACACAGCAACTTGCCAATTAATGACCGAATAATGCAGAATCAATGTCTTTCTCGTGCTTTTATTTTATTATTAATTAAAAAAATTTATAAATTTATAAAAAATTTATAAAAAAAATTATTATTAAAAAATTAATAATTAATATATTTATTATTTATATGAATATGTATTACAATAAATATTTATACAAAATAAGTATTAAATGAAATCAATTTAAATATTCAATAACGTTATTTATAAACGTTCAATCAGCTAAAAACCTCTTTTTAAAGCTTAATTAATCATAGCATTTAAAAAAAGCTACCATAATATCATTTGAGCTCAAGTTCATAATATCTATTAAGATATCATAAATATATACAGGGTTTTAATAGAAACCTTTTACATTTTCGTTGTAGAATCACATTCAAAGCAACAGTCTCTATTTTTTTTTAGATATAAGATTTTAGTCAACATCTAGAAATAAAACTCATTTAACAGTATCATTTTTGTTACTGAAAATGCTTCCTTACTGCTTAAATCTTAAAACAACAAACATTAAAAATACTTATTCTCTGTGACTAACATTTCAAGAATTAATTTCATTCATATTCACATTAAATTATTTCTTTAAATTGAAGAAACTTAATCATAAATAATCTTTCAATAATTTTTAAGCTTAATTTATTCTTATATAATCTCTTCAAAAAAAGACTGCTTAAATTTAGCACAAAATAAGAAAACAAAAATAAAAAAAGATACAAATTTAAAAAAATGAACAATTCATATAACAGGAATGTTATTAAAAATGTTTAAATACAACAACTATTTTTAAAACAACTCATCTGAACTGGAAACACTTGCTCTTTAGCGAGGATGCAGTCTTCAAATTTACAAACCAGAAGAAAGCTCCGACAAAAAAAAGCAAAAAAAAAACCCTGTTAATGCAATTACGAACACGTAATTATTTCGATAAGACCTGCTTTTGTTGTTTTTATTTTTAATTTATTTAATTTTATACACTTTTTTTTCTTGTTCTTGTTGGCGGCGACTTGAACTTCCTTTAAATTTGCATATCAATGAGTAACATTGTTGTTGAGTTTTTTTTTGTATGTTTTTTTTTTGGTTGTATGAAAATAACATTAAATTTTTCTCATTCTTCTCCTCTTCCTTGCAAATCTTCAGGCGCAAACATGTTTTCACTTTTATTATTATGGCGAATTATTTGGCAAAAGAAACCGAGAGGTATATTTTGCATAATCACAGAAAAAAAAAAGAAAACAGCGCTTGTCAAAACGACGAAGGCAAAGAAGTCATATTTTGCTGCTGGGTCAAGGTTTTTACTGATTATGTTGCACATTGGTTCTTAATAAAAAATTCAAAATTACTGCATTTTTGTATACTACGTTATCATATTAACTATACCGCAAGATATGTGTTCTATTTGCTTTTATTCCTGAGGTTGTTTTCTTTAAGTAAAGGAAGTAGTTTATCAAAAATCAACAATTTTCTGTATATTCGTCTAATTTGTTATTTTTAACCCTAACCGTCCTGACAACATTTACATACTTAGACTCCTGATTTGATTAAACTGGTTTGACAATCTACAAAAAAGTTTATTATCCGAGTGCAAACGCTGCAGTCGATGAGCATTTTTTCCTAATTTGAGGAATAACCAGAAAAACCTAATACTAACTCCATTGAAGTTCCAAGAGCATCAAAATATTCTGTCCTCTGTTGAATTATTTACACGAGTAGAATCAGGCAGTTAATGGAAAAGAGGTGTTGAATGACTCCTAAAACAAAACCAAAGACAAATCAGATTTTGTCTATCGCGAGTTAGCTGTTAAAAAAACTTGACTATCAAGAATGTTTGTGTGTCGTACCATAAATCGGTGTTTAGAATCATCTCCAGTAGTGGACTTGGCCAGAAGTGGACGTCCGCGTGTTATTCAAACGATTGAAGTCATAAAACCAGTACGTGAGTGAATTCGCCGAAATCCCTTAAGGAAGTAGAAAATTATGGCTAGAGAGATAAACATGTCTTCTACTTAAATCCATGTCCCGACTAATCCGTGATGATCTCCATATGAATGCTTTTTGAAGTCATCTTTTAATTCTATGATTAAAGTACAAAGGTTGGAAAGATGCAAGAAGCTGTTGCAGTGTTCTGCAAGCAACGACCACCAAAATATACTGATGAAAAAATTTTAACAGTGGAGGAAGTTTTTAATGAACAAAATGACAAAAATTCTATGCTAGAACATATCAGGAAGCAAAATATGCAGTTCCTAGGGTTCAGAGAGGTTACCATCCTGCATACGTCAGGAGCGAAAGTGTACCAATAAGATACCTTGGAAGGCGTTGTTAAAAATTTAATAACTGCACTTTTCAATGGAGAACACTGGGTCTTTCAACAAGAGTCTGCACCAGTTCATTAAGCTCTACAAAATAGCCTGTTACTGATGAAAAAAATGTTAACTGTGGAGTAAGTTTTTAATAAAGAAAATGACAAAGTCTATGCTATAACATCTCAGGAAGCAAAATATACAGTACCTAGGGTTCAGAGAGGTCATCATTTTGCAGACCAACATGATGTCTAGGAAGGCGTTGTTAACAAATTAACAACTGAACTCTTCAATGGAGAACACTGGGTCTTTCAACAAGCTAAAACGACGTAAGAGTGGTTGCGCGAGAATATTCCTTCAGGAAACCCAGACTAAAATCCTCTTGATTACAAATTATGGTCGGAGCTAGAGAGTATGGTTTGCCAAGTTCGCCACCGAAATTGGGAAAGTCTCAAGCAAGCCCAATGATCAGACCGTCTAAGAGCCTGCATCAATACAAAAGGCAATAATTTTGAATAATTTTTTGTATTCTTACTCGTTTCTTAAATTTTAAAATCTTATTTAGTTTGTACCAGAACTAATGGCACTACTTGGTACAGTTGACTGTACCTACATGTCTTATGCCGACTCCGAACGGTTGAAGTTCATGTTCTGAGGAAGCAGAGAGGAAGCCGTTCAGAAAAATGCATTCCTTATGAAAAAGTTTTCTCTCAGAAGGTGATTCGAACTCGGGTCTGCCGAGATAAGTTGGATCGAACGCCACAAACTTAGCACGCACGGCCACATGATGTCAACCGATCCGCTATAAAAATCAATTTTCTAATTCAAAATCAAATTTTAATGACTTTGGCTTCCGTCAACTTCATATGTTTTTTCGCCAGGCCTAAAGAATCTATTAATTTTGATAATAGCGCGCATATTTCTTTTAATTTTTGGTGATTTCTTATGCGTTATTTATATTTATTGCAAAAATTGTATGAAATAATTAAAAAAAAAAAAAAAAAAAAATGAAGAATCGTGCAACCGAGTTGAAATACTTTAATTTCGCACGACGATAATAATGAAGAAAAAAAAAACATTAATTTTGTTTTTACTTATTTATCTGCTTCTCTATTTTGCTTGAATTATTCAGCGCACATTTTTTTTTAATTTTTTTTTTTTTTTATTATAGCTACGCCAAATTTGAAATGTATTTTCCATAAAGATTTGCGAATTCATGATCAGTTGGAATAAGTGTGTTTGTGTGTGTCTGTGTTTCTTTTGCCATTTATAAACTGTTTAGATACTGCTGGATGGGCTTCTCTTTTTGTTCCTTTTCTACCTTCTAGCTTTGACTGAAATCCATTAGTTGGTTATCGTGTTTTGTTATTTGTACTGGCACTTTTTTCTTGTAGAATTTTTGGCGTTCTGTTTTGTTGTTTACAAGTACACAAAATTTGAAAGAAGAATACAGAACCCGATATTAGCATATTTTTTCTATTTTTGTTTTTTTTTTTTATTATTATTCTACATTCTCTTATATTTGTATATATATATATATATACTCTTGTTTTTTTTTTGCTTCTATTTCATCAAGGTCAAATCTCCAAAATTGTTTTGATAGATTTTTATTTTTGTGAGTGATTTTTTGCCAATTTTGTTTTTCTCTAAAACGTCTTGATAAGTTATTTTGACTTTATATTTCTATTTTGTGTTGATCTTTCGTTTCTGTCATGTTTTCATGTTTTCTGTCTACATTTTTGTCTTGCAGTATTTGTTAAAATGTTGCATTTTTGCTCAGTATCAGCTTCTTCTTATCTACTTCAAAATTTATTCTTACTTAACTCAAACATTCAACACAATTGTGAGTTGTTTCTTTGACATTCTTCACAGCCTTGTATTTCCACTTTTTATTTGCTTGTTGAGTTTTTTAATTTTTAGTTGTTTTTGTCATTTTAGGCATTTTATTAGAAATTCTTCAAAAATTCCAGCTCTCTCCGCTTTAATACCTCATCATTATTCTTCTCATTTTTTGCTTTATAAAATTTTGTTTATATTGTCTCTTTTCTCTGTTTCTGCTACGTAAACAAAATTAATGTTTTTAATATACTTTTATGTCATTTCTTTTTTGCTTTATTTTCTTTTTGAGTTTTTGCCAAAATAAAAGCTTTGTGCTTTTCCCATAAAATTTTTTTGGTCGCGTGCTGCGTTTTTGAAAGATTAGAAGAGCTAAATTCGGCCAGTTTTTTCTCATACTCTCTCTCCCAATTTCTTCCACTCTCATAATCGATAGGCTTCCACGCGGTTATATATGTATCTGTAGTAAAATCAATGTCAAGGTCAGTGCCTTGCGTATTTTTCCTCCCTAATGTTGACGGTGGTTGTGGGCACCTCATTCAAGGTGAAAATCATTAGAGTTAAATATATTTATGCGGATTTATGTCTGTTTGATTCTTATATCAATCTTTAAATTGCTAGATTTATTATGTTTTTCATCAAACATATGCATATGTACTGCTATTTGAATTGCATTATGACATATGTTTTCATATAACTTCATTATTGAACTCTATTTTATTAAAATAGTTCCAAATAGCAGCATGTTTGTAATTGCGTTCTATGCCGTAATTACAAACATGCCATTATTGTTTTAGAATTTGATATTCCTTGACTTTTCAATTGATTTTTTGCTTATATATCTTCTCCAAAAGTGCTTTTATTCGTTATTAGAAGCATGTTTATAATTGCGTTGTATGCCGTAATCACAAACATGTCATTATTGTTTTAGAATTTGATATTCCTTGACTTTTCAATTGATGTTTTGCTTATATATCTTCTACAGAGGTACTTTTCTTCGTTATTAGAAGCATGTTTATAATTGCGTTATATGCCGTAATTAAAAACATACCATTATTGTTTTAGAATTTGATATTTCTTGACTTTTTAATTGATTTTTTGCTTATATATCTTCTACAGAGGTACTTTTCTTCGTTATTTGACGCATGTTTATAATTACGTTATGTGCCGTTATCACAAACATGCCATTATTGTTTCAGAATTCGATATTTCTTGACTTTTTAACTGAGTTTTTGCTAATATATCTTCTATAGATGTGCTTTTCTTCGTTATTAGAAGCATAATTATAATTGCGTTGTATGCCGTAATCACAAACATGCCATTATTGTTTTAGAATTTGATATTCCTTGACTTTTCAATTGATTTTTTGCTTATATATCTTCTGCAAAAGTGCTTTTCTTCGTTATTAGAAGCATGTTTATAATTGCGTTGTATGCCGTTATCACAAACTTGCTCAGATCGTTTCAGAATTCGATATTTCTTGATTTTTTAATTGATTTTTTGCTTATATATCTTCTCGAAAAGTGCTTTTATTCGTTATTAGAAGCATGTTTATAATTGCGTTATATGCCGTAATCACAAACTTGCTCCGATTGTTTCAGAATTCGATATTTTTTGATGTTTTCAATTGACTTTTAGTATATCTGTTCTATTGCAGTGAGGTTTCTCCGTTATAATCAAGGAAGTATGTAATTACATACTATGCCGTAATAACAAACATGCTTAATAAAAATATTTTCATTCAATTATTTAATTTTACTAAGCATTCATGAATTTCGGCGCATAAAACCTTAAGGTTTCTGATTGCGTTTTATGCCGTAATCAGAAACTTGCTATAGCTATATCAGTCATGAGCTGGAAAATAAATTCAGTGAGCCAAGGTTTTTGTTTTTTAAAACAAACACAAAATTATCCTCATATTTGCTTTTGCTCATCGTTGCAAAAAAAAAAATTAACCAGCAAAACAAAAACAAATCATGTGCGTTTTGTGTAGCACATGTACAAACATTTCAAGCGCAGCGCAATCGAGTAAGACTTGCTTGGCTTTGCATGCATTTGTTGTTGTTAGCAAGTTAGAATTTTGGTGAACGTCTTTTTTGTTGCTATTCTTTGTACGTGTTGTTGTTATTTTTTGCAGCGTTGTTGTTTTTACAAATGTGCAAACACAAAGTTGAAAAAACAAAACAAATTCGTAGCTGAGCCAACTGAGCTAATTGAGCTACTGGAAGCTCATGTCTGAGCTATATCATATCTTTAAGTTCTACGCTTCAGCTAAGACATTGCAAGCTTTTTCAAGTTGTCTTTAGGTGGTTTTATGTTAATGTAGATATAGAATTTCTACATATTTTCACATGTAGATTCCACTTCATGTGTGGTAATCACTAATCATTTAACGCCTGGCATGAAAATTCTTAGGAAATGTTTTTGCAGCTTACAACTAACAGTTACACACACACTTTCCACATTTAGCAGCAGAAATTATTTTTCTGCTAAAGTTTTCTTAGAATTTCAGCGATTTGTGCCTTTCGCAATTACTTTTATGTTGCGTTAATTTTGTTGTGAATTCGCTGCTGGCTTTATGTGAAGGTAGTCTGTGTGCCAAGTTGTTTGGGTGGTATTTGAGTGTCTCCTCGTTCAGTTAAACATGACGTGGTGCGCCGGTAACGGAAGTGTGTAGAGAAAAATCGTTAATCTTTAACTTGCAAGTCGGAAGTCGTTAAGTAGAGTTTTTGAACGGCGCTAAATTTTTTTACATTACTTGAAGTTGTGACAAACTGTCACATGCTTTGCAAGTCAACCCACACAAGGCTTGATAAGCCTTTTAATTCATAGCCGGCAATAGAAATACCCGTCTGTTTCCTCTCCTCTCCCCCCACCTACACTGTAATAACCACTTGAGCTGCAGAATTTCAAAATCATGTTCATGGCAATTCAGTACCATGAACTGCTGCATCACGAATGCTGCAGCTGCAGCCAACAAATCATATTCAACATCATCTCGACATGTAGCAGTTTAATAAAAAATATAAAATAAAAAAAAAGAAACAAAAATCAATTTTGCGCTCTTGAAAAGCCTTCTTGTGAGTGCTTTATATGCCCAAGAAGGCAGACTTTGGCTTTATTAAATTTTTTTTTTTTCTTTTATTATTGGCATCAATAATAAACAATTTGACTTAACGTTACGCTGCCAATAAAGCGTACAATTTCAGTTCAGTTCAAGTCAGTTCATTTCAGTTGTGTTGAGCAAAATTGCATGCATTAAACTTTAATCAAACTCACTCCTCCGCAAAAAGAAAATGAAGGCAAAATTTAATGCAACATTGTTGAAAACAAAGTAGACAGACACAGATGTAGATACATGTGGTTAATTCGTTAATTCGTCAGACTTTCGGTAGTTGGTCGAACTAGCGCCTCATTCAATTAAGCTCAGTTTAGCTGAAGCAAAAAGAGCTCACAAAATTTCAAAACATTAACTCGTGTTAACATATGAGATTTCGTTGGTGAAATTATTATCCTACAATTTTTTCGAGACTATTAACGGATATGTGATGACAATGACTTTTTGGAGTATGGCTTGTATGATAAAATTCTTTCCTTAAACTCAGAAAAAAAACACATATCTTGCTCCAGTGAAAAATTTCTCTATTTTCGATAATAGCAATTTTCTTTTTTTCAAATAAAATTTTCTTCAATTAGAATAATTTTTGACATTTTCGTAGAAATATTTCTTCACTTCTAGGAAATGGAAATATTTCAATGTCTCTAATAATGATAAATATTTTTCTCGCACAAAAAAATTCTCATTTCTAGAGAAGAATTTATTGAAAATTAAAAATTTTTCCTATATTTTGATAAAAAATTCACTATGAGAAGTATTTTCTTAAATAAAAACAAAAGTTTTCTCAATAATAAAAAGTTTTTTTCTCTAAAAACGATATATTTTTATATATATTTCTTTTTCATAGAAGCTTTTTATCATTTTTAGAAAATATTTAGGATCGCATTTAGAGAAAGGCTTTCTCTGGAGCAAAGTCTATACCAGTTTTCTCTAAATATGATGCCTTTTTTATTATATTCCGAGAAACTTTTTTCTGAGTGTAGATTATTAATTTTGAATGTTTTAGTTTTTTTAAAAAAAGTTTTTTTTTATTTAGTTTTTCAAATTGTTTAACATTAAATACGAAGTGTTGGAAAATTCGACAACAATTTCACGTTTTCTACTTTGCTAAATGGTTTTTGTCAATAAGTTTTGTAAGTTCTATGTTTTTATCGCTTATTTATTGCAGTTATTCCAAAATAACAGTGCATTTTTAATTGCGTTATATGCCGTAATTACGAACATCTCTTTTTTTGGTTATATATTTGAATATAATTTTCATTAATAAACGCAAACTGCATTTGTTTCTGGTATGTTTATTCGGGATTTAGTATTTTTATGCTTCTCAATTAAAAACATTTCAAAATAATAGTGAATTTGTTATTCCGTTATATGCCGTAATTAAAAATTTACTCGTAATTTTACCGGTTTTTAGCTTTCTACTCAAAATAATTCACTATTACAGCGTGTTTTTAATTCCGTTATATGCCGTAATTATAAGCTTGCTTAGAATTCATTGTTTTTACGCTTTTCATTAAAAATATTTCTCAATTGTAGCGAGTTCTGGACTCCGTTCTATGCCGTAATTAGAAGCCTACTCATAATGTTGAGTTTTTACGCTTTTTGGATCGAAATAATTCCAAATAACAGTGAATTTGTTATTCCGTTATATGCCCGTAATTATAAGCTTCATCAGACCTAAGTTTTTTAGGCTTTTAAGCTCAAAATTATTCGAAATAACGCTGACTTTGTAATTCCGTTATATACCGTAATTAGAAACTTGCTCCGAATTTAGTGTTTTCAGGGTCTTAACTCAATATATTTAAAAAGCTTGATGGAATTTTGTGTTGTTTCGAATTTTCATCTAAAATATTTCAAAATAACAGTGAATTTGTAATTCCGTGATATGCCGTAATTATAAGCTTATTCATAATGTAGTGTTTTTACGCTTTTTAGCTCAAAATAACATTGGATTTGTAATTCCGTTATATGCCATAATGAAAATCTTACGTGTATTCAAGTATTTTATCCAAAATATTTCAAAATTACAACGTGTTTGTAATTCCGTTATATGCCGTAATTAGAAATTTTAAGCGTATGTTAGTATCTCAATGGTTTTTACATTGGTATATATTTGGATTTTATCTGACACTTCAATAAATTTGTCCTTGAAAATTTTGGTTTTTTTTGTACCTTTTTGAATTTTTTAATGTTCACAAAAATCTTAAAAACATGCAGAAGTAATGCTAAATTCAATCGCAGCGCAAAAATCTATCGACATGACAATTATTAAATTTAAATCTGCAAAATATAAAATTAGTGCAAATCATATTTTTGTTTTAATGCAAAACTAGTTAACTCTGAGAACTGCAGCGACAGATTTTTGACAAATATTTACTATTCAATATTCGAGAGAAAAAAATTGGATTTAATACCGCCTTCAAAATAGTTTGGCACGTCGCTACTAACTACTCAGCCAACAACTCACTATCACGGGCTTCTTCGCCATGCAAACAAAGTGTCACAAGGCGAGGCTTTAATAGCAACAACAACTACAATACGAACACCCTTTCTCTGCTGCTGCCTCACTGTACTAACCCAACAACTAAACTGCTTGCTCCTCTACACTCTGCAGAATCACGCTGCAGAATAACGAAACGAACCTATCTGCTCTGCATTGTTATGGGCTCTCTCATCCATACTCCAGCGTATCCCTTAAGCTATTAACCAGCTTTTGTTTTGTTTTAATTTTTTTTTTTTATGCCTTATCCTCCTACTGCAACAAACGAGGCTCACTAGGTATTGCCTTGCTGCTTGCTACACTCACTCCATGTTGGTCTTTGTACGCTATTCTACAGAAATTTTCATTGCCAACTTTTATACATTTTTTTTTCTTTCTCTGGCTTTATTTTAATATATTTTTTTAATACGCGCAGACAATGTGCAGCAACGCTTAAAACACCCACTCGAAAACTTTTTTTTTCCCCCCCCCACCCTCGATCACCACGAACTTTAGGCTTCTTTTTTTGTTGTGCCTGAAAATTGCAATCAATATTGTGTGTGACTGTCTGTCTGATTGTTCGTCCTCGACGTTTGTCAGAGGCGCTCGTTGCCAATATTGCAGAAATGAACTTGCCTTTCATCAACAACAACAGCGGCAGCAAAAAACAACTACAACAAGCCCGAACAAAAGCATCACAACTGACTGCAGCCAGTTGGTAACTCTGTTTTGTATGTTGCATTTATCCTTTTGTGTGTTCTGTTGTTTTTGTTGCTTTTGTTGTTGGCATGCATGCACACACACTCCCTATTTGTATTTGGAATCCATTAAAACAGACCCTTCAAAATGTGTGCCTCTCTTGGCTGGCTGTTGTGGGTGGTTGTTGTTGATGTAGGTGCTGCTGCAGCATTTGTTTGGGCTCTAAGCTGGCTGGCTGGTGGAGAGCCGACGGTTCTGTCGCATTATTGTGCTTCTTTCTGTGGCATAAAATACATAATTTAGTCGAATATTGCAGAATTGTGTTTTGCAATTTGAGCTCAGTCGTAGTTATTCTTTGTTTTACTTTTACTTTGTTAAGGTTAGTTTTCATAGTTAAGTCGGAGATGCCACCGAAGCTGCTTGCCTTTGAACTTGAATGCCTAACTACTTTATTTTAGCATGTTTTTAAAAAAGAATTTTAGTCAACAGCTGAAAATTCTTATTAGAATACTTACTACTACAACGAACACAAAATAACATACTATACATACAGAACTCTAATGGAATTATTCCTGTGAGATTCCCAGTAAAATCTCAGCTATTTTCTTATAATATATTCTTATATTCTTTTATATGCCGTTATTGCAAACTAAACTTAAATACTATATTAGCAGGATACCCACCCGGCAAGTAATTTCGGCTTAAAAACATGTTAGAAAGATCAAGGACTAGGATAGAAATATGGCCCCTGCCCTGCAAACATTTGGAAGACGATTGGAAGATTAGATAATTTGGCGACGAGCTAGTGATTGTCCTAAGGGTTCTTTGAAAGATTGATCGCTTTTCGATCGCCGAATCAATGAATGCGCGATTCTCAAAAAATTTAAAAAACTTCCTTCGCTCATTCCGGCGATCGTTGGAAGATGGATCGCTTTTCGATCGCCCAAGCAATGAATGCGCCATTGAAAAAAATGTTCAAAATTTTCTTTCGCTCATTCCGGCAATCGTTGGAAGATTGCTTTTTAAAAGCTTTCAAAATCTATCATTGTAAAATGAAGCAGGCTTTGAAAAATAGTTTAAATTAATCAAAAAATTCGACTTTTAAAAACTTCATGAAACTGGGACAAAACGATGCTCTGCAACAAACAAAAACCCCTTCTGCCGATTCGTTGGCGAATCGCTTAAGTCTCCTCTCAGCGAATCGTTCGCGACTCTTCCTGGCGAATCGCATAAGACTCTTCTCGGCGATTCGTTGGCGAATCTTCCAGGCGAATCGCTTAAGACTCCTCTCGGCGAATCGTGCGCGAATCTTCCAGGCGAATGGCTTAAGACTCCTCTTGGCGATTCGTCGGCGAATCTTCCAGGCGAATGGCTTAAGACTCCTCTTGGCGATTCGTCGGCGAATCTTCCCGGCGAATCGCTTTTATGGCCTCAGCTGCTTACATTCGGCGATTCCCGGAAGACTCTCAGAAGAGCTCGCCGGCGATCGTTTCATCTTCCAAGCGAACTCCGCGGCGAATCGTGCGCGAATCTTCCAGGCGAATCGCTGAACACTCCTCCCGGCGATTCGTCGGCGAATCTTCCAGGCGAATAGCTTAAGACTCCTCTTGGCGATTCACCGGCGAATCTTCCCGGCGAATCGCTTTTATGGCCTCAGCTGCTTACATTCGGCGATTCCCGGAAGACTCTCAAAAGAGCTCGCCGGCGATCGTTTCATCTTCCAAGCGATTCACTGGAGATTCTGAGGCGATTAAAAATGTTTGCAGGGCTGCTTTCTTACCTCATTTATTTTTCAAATAGATGGAAAAAAGTTTAGAATTATTTTCAATACTTGGCATAGAAATATATAAAGAAATAACTTAGTCAAAGTTATGAATATTGTAAGTTGGTCTTAGTTTTGGTTTTAAAAAATGAAGCACTTTCATTATCTGGGTATCTGGGTACTAGTTGCTTCTGATGGAGGTACTTAACTTTGCTTTGATTTGGAGTCACCTTTAATTTCATATGGCTTGGCATAAGATATTCTATGGAAATTATGATACCTTAGAAAGTTTTTATAAGCTGCGTTATTTTGTACTACTTAAGACTTATTTAAAAATAAAAAAATAGCTGTTTAAGAGCTATCAAGACGCCTTTCCCAAGGTCCCCAAGTTTTTGCGAGTCAGTTGTTATAAAATCTTATAAAAGGTAAAGATTGTGCTCTATACTGTGGAATGTATATTTCGTTAATAAGATTTCAAATGAAGTTGCATTTAAAGTGCAACGTGTTTTAGTTCAAAACTGCTTATGTTTTTTATTCAGACTATTTAATTTATTAGTGCATTCTAATATCCAACACCACTACCGGTGTAACTGTCCTATTTTGTACGTAAATATATTGCTCTTTCAGTAAAATATTATGTTAGTCAGTTACTTGATATCGTAACAAAAAAGATGTCTGGTAACACAGCGATACGTCTGGAAGCCACCTTAAAATGGAGGTGAGGTACATTAGGACACTCTAGCATTAGGAAACTCTTTCCTCTAATACCTAACCCTTCTACAAATAGTTTGATGTATCCATTCTCTCCAGAAATGCATGGGATACTGGAAGCCCTAAACCTAGCAATGCAATTGAAATATACACCAATGGATCAAAATTGGATGGCAAAGTGGCGGGAGGATTCTACTCTGAATCACTTAACACCAATTTCACCTTTAGGCTTCCTGACCACTGTAGTGTCTTCCAAGCGGAAGTTACTGCTATACATGAAGCTGTTGCTTGACTTCAGATGCATGAAATAGCACCCAAGGATATTTGTATTCTATCTGATAATCAAGCGACTTTGAAAGCCCTGGAGTCTATTCAAATAATATCAAAAATAGTCCTAAGTTCCCGTAGATCTCTAAATGAGATGGCAGAGCATCTAAAAATCTTCCTATGCTGAATCCCCAGACATGGAGACTTTCAAAGAAACTGCAAAACAGAGGAACTCACTCGAACTGGTACTACCAAAACCTTAGAGAAAAGGAAAAAATTGGTAAACCTCTTGCAACATGTTAATTACTTTCAAATAAGCAATCCCTTAAAAAAACCAACATAAGCTGGTCTACGGGAAGCACATGCAAGACGGCGCATCAGGTTTGGCCAACTTTGAACTTGAAACACTCAAAAGAACTAATTTCCATCAGAAGGGATCAAATAAATACTGTTATCGGCGTCCTATCAGGGCACTTCTTAATCGGTAACCACACTCGAAGATTAAACATCCTCCATAACAATTTCTGCAGAAGCTGTAGAGATGAGGAGGAGGAAGAAACCACAACACCTCTTCTCTGCACGTGCCCAGTGCTAGATAAAAACCACCACCTTTTTATGGTAATATATGGGTTTATAGTGACCTACCCGTTCTCAAAATCTTCGATCTACGGACTACTATTTTTTTTATATTGTATAATAGCTTCAACTGGTTCAAATAGAGTTGGTAAATAATTAACCTCCTGGTATCACAACGGGTCTAATTGGCCTATTCTGTCTCATAAAAGACATTTTTCGGCTCTATTGAGGATAGGTGTTTGTTGAGAGCTGCCACACCCCTTTTCCGTAATTTTACAATTTTTTTTAGTATGATAATGAAAGTGAATGTTTGCTTCCGTGCTCTATCATATATAGTTGTATAACTATTAGAGTGTATCGACTTGTATGGGAAAAATCTCACCCCCAATTCCGGTACCAAAATTAAATAGTACATGAAAAATCCTAACGATTGGTATACTTTGTTTTTATTTGAATTAATTTTGGCGTCCCCCGAAATGCAATTTTGTGCATTTTGTGAATCTACAAAAATGCATTTCGGGGGACGCCAAAATTAATTCAAATAAAAACAAAGTATACCAATCGACAGGATTTTTCATGTACTATTTAATTTTGGTACCGGAATTGGGGGTCAGATTTTCGATACACTCTAATAACTATGCCAATTAAATGATAAAATGAAATTGCATGGTCACGCCCCTTTTTACAATATTCTTATTTTTTAACAGTGAGATGTCTACTGATTTCTGTTTCGTACGGAGTTTCTGTGCTCTTTAAAAATACTTCAAGAGCTACACAAAATAAACTATATGAACTGTTTGTGAGTTGCCATGCCCCCTTTTTCAATTACCATACCTTTTTCCCAGTAAAATGATCAGAGTAAACGGTGGTTTGTATCAAGTGTGGATTATTTGTCATTTAAAGTTCAAGTGCATAGCCAAATAAACGATTCGAGATGTATGGGAGATATCACGCGCACCTTACTACAGTGTTAATATTTTTTCCCCTGAAAGGATGTTAATTAATGTTAATGATATGGCTTCGTACGAAGTTTCGATGCTCTGCCGTTTATAAATAAAGAGTTTAATCTTAGAAACGATTCGAGTTGCATGGTAGTTGCCACGCCCCTTTGTTGAAACTAATTTTTCTATAACCTTCTATGGATTTGGCTTCTTTTTTAACGCTCACCCAAAATTTCTTACGAATCGACTTAGGAGCTGTCAGGGCATATATTCGTAACGCATAAAAATCAGCGAGTTCAGTCTAAAAAGTTATATATATTCTGGATTTGCGTCAGCTCATGAGTCGATGAAACCCTGTTCGTCCGCCTATGTGTTGTCTGTAAACACAGGATAAAAGGCGGAGTGGAGATAATTGTATCGAACTTGGTACACATGTTTACTTGGACTAAAGGATCTGCACTATTCAATATTTTTTTAAATCCGCCCATGGACATAAAATATAAATCTCTATAAAGAGGTTTTTATTTAAGCTACTTTTATATTAAAGATAAGGCGTACATAAAAAATGGGCATGATTCGATAACGGTATCAAACTTGGTACACATGTTTACTTGGACTAAAGGATTTGCACTATTCAATATTTTTTTAAATCCCCCCTGGGAAACGCCTATCTCCCATACAACCACAAAATATAAATCTCTATAAAAAGGTTTTTATTTAAGTTACTTTTATATCAAAACTAAGGCGTACACAAAAAATGGACATGATTCGATAACGACCACGCCCACGCCCAACAAATTAAACACTATAAAGTGGCTTATATATAAGCTACAGAGACGAAATTTGTCATGCATGTATTTTATATTAAAACCAAGATTTGTATAAAAAGTCGTCATCTACAACGCCCACCTCCCATAAAAACCACGGTAGTTATACGTGTATAAATCTGTACAGAAATACTTGAATTTTGAAAAACAATACGAAGTTATATTTATTTGGTTTAGTATTTAAATATATGTTTGAATATTACAGGAGGTTTAGAGTATGGCATAGTATGGCTAGACCAACTTTTGAGTTTCCTTACTTGTTTTCTTCATATTTTTCTTTTTTAATCACAACAAAACGTTAACGTTACATTGGCAATTGTTTTTGTTTTTCGTTTTAAACCGGCTCTTTTTGGTTTATCTTTTAAAGTTGTAAAACACAACTATGTAAGCAAACCTATAGACACAACCCACACACCCTCTATTTTTATTTTTGCTATTGGCTAAACACATGCCTCTTCATAGCCCATTTTCTTCATAACCAACAATGACTGCTACTACTGCATGCTTTCTCTAGTCCTAGCATGCCTGTCAGATTTTATTCCTGTTTGAACTTTGCATTTTCTATTTAAAACTTTTTGCTTGCTTGGCAGCAACTGTCTGTTGATCTATGTTTTGCTGTCTACTTCTCTCTATTCCTCTTGCTGTCTACAAACCAGAATTGCACTCATTGCATTTTGCAGATATAGCTGTAGCAGCAGCAGCAGCAGCAGCAGCATGTTCCCTCATGCCCTCCAGCTTGGGTCAGACTTTGGTTTATTTGTAATAAAAG
Source organism: Tetanocera ferruginea (assembly GCA_958299015.1). NCBI lineage: Eukaryota > Metazoa > Arthropoda > Insecta > Diptera > Sciomyzidae > Tetanocera > Tetanocera ferruginea. Next base: position 144,653,582 of record OY282642.1, read on the forward strand.
CAGCAAACATTTTATTATTCATTTAAATGAAGTTGACTTTGTCTACCAATATTTTGCCATATTTACACTCTCTACGTCGGTCTGACTGTCTTGTTTGCTAAACTAGCTAGGATATTCATGATCGGAATTGTTGTTGCATCTTTACCTTTTGTCGGTTTTTGGTACTAAAATAACTTTGTTCATTTCCTTAAAATTTCTCATAATTTTAATCAAATTTGAATATATTTGTTCGCCCCTTTTGTTTTAGTTATTTGCTTGTTTTATGCTCAGCCCGTTTAAACTGCTACAGTAAAAAAAAAATATTTGCATGGATGAAAGTTCATCATTAGAATGCATTCTTGCATTTTAACCACAAACCATAACCATCACCCCTGGGTAAACCACATCCATTTTGATGAATTAAATACTGCAGTTGTGGGCATTTTTCATTGCAATGATTTAATTGATTTTTGTGGTTTAGAATAAATGCTAACTCATGCTGTTAGCATCCTTTATGTCGATATTTGCATTTGTGCTGCTTTATTAAAATACATTGTATGTGTTTTTAGCTCTAAGTAAATTGTATATATTTGATCCCTGTTTTTGTCTGTTTCTTTAGAAACAATTATTTAATTTCTGTTGAAACACTGGTATTTGTTGCTGTAAAAAGCTTTGATTCCATATAATAAGAAATTTATTTATATCTTTATTATTTAGTACAATAAATAGAATTTTTCGGCAATGTTTCGGTATCTTTTTTCATACATAACACGTAATTGATGTTATAATTTGTTTCCTTTTTTTATTTAAATCGAAATCGAAACGAGTTTGTAATTGAGTTATTTGCCGTTTTACCAATTTACTTTGTTACTGATTTCTATTTAGTCACACCAAAAATTTATTTATTTTCAAAATAGTTGGTATTATTTTTGTACAACATTTAAGAAATGATGTCCTTCCAACATATTTACTTTTATCTGCCTATCTAACTGTATTCCTATGTGCACAACTTCAACTAAGGTTCAAAACATGGTCATAAAATTAATAGAAAATACAATTTACAAGATGTTATAAAATCTTTTAAATTATTTTTTAATGGATCGAAACAGGGATACGAAACACAATTCTCTATTCATTTTTATTTTAAGAAGTTATCTTTATTCGATTAACCACGTATGCTTGAAGCTTATCTTCAAACTGAACAGAACTACTTTCCAGAATATTTAAATAAACCCAACGCCTCGAAGATGTTTTTCCACTTGCACACAATCGCATTAGCAAGAAAATGAGAAATCATTATAAAAAAAAATCAACAATTTATTTCAAATTTAAATTTCACTGCTACTAAATAATAAAGAAAAAAAATTAGAACATAAAAATTCAACAAATATTTTGAATAATCCTCGAATCGCAAAAAATAATTCTCGATCTGAGTTCGGGACGAATCTGAAAAATGAAAAAGCGATTCGCCTTTTTAAGAAGAAGTTCTTACGAAAACGGCCCAGTTTCCATCCAGAGATCCATCTATGACTGATCTATATCTTTATCAATATCTTTATCAATATCTATATCTATATCTATATCTATATCTATATCTATATCTATATCTATATCTATATCTATATCTATATCTATATCTATATCTATATCTATATCTATATCTATATCTATATCTATATCTATATCTATATCTATATCTATATCTATATCTATATCTATATCTATATCTATATCTATATCTATATCTATATCTATATCTATATCTATATCTATATCTATATCTATATCTATATCTATATCTATATCTATATCTATATCTATATCTATATCTATATCTATATCTATATCTATATCTATATCTATATCTATATCTATATCTATATCTATATCTATATCTATATCTATATCTATATCTATGTCTATATCTATATCTATATCTATATCTATATCTATATCTATATCTATATCTATATCTATATCTATATCTATATCTATATCTATATCTATATCTATATCTATATCTATATCTATATCTATATCTATATCTATATCTATATCTATATCTATATCTATATCTATATCTATATCTATATCTATATCTATATCTATATCTTTATCTATATCTATATCTATATCTATATCTATATCTATACCTATATCTATATCTATATCTATATCTATATCAATATCTATATCTATATCTATATCTATATCTATATCTATATCTATATCTATAGCTATATCTTTATCTTTATCTATATCTATGTATATCTGTATCTATATCTTTATCTCTATCTATATCTATATCTATATCTTTATCTATATCTATATTTTTATCTATATCTTAATCTATATCTGTATCTATATCTATATTTATATCTATATCTGTACATCTCTACATCTCTACATCTCTACATCTCTTCATCTCTACATCTCTACATCTCTTCATCTCTACATCTCTACATCTCTACATCTCTACATCTCTACATCTCTAAACCTCTATATCTCTATATCTCTATATCTCGAATCTCTACATCTCTATATCTCTTATCTCTATCTCTTTCCATATCTCTATCTGTTTCTGCATCTGCTTCTGCATCTATATCGTTATTTGTATAAGATATACTCATGCGTCAGCGTTTTTATTTTTAAATTTCGCATTTTGCACATGACTAATTTTTTTTTTCATCTGCATCTTTAATTCTGAACTCGTTGGGCAACGCCTTTTCTTTATTTCAAAAGAACGGAAATCATTAAGACTGTCATTTTTATTAATGTTGCTCTCACAGAACATGCTTCAATTATTGTGCTTCGACTGCAATCAAACATTCGGCTCTCTTTTTTTTTCATCTTATAATTTCGGCAACTCTTGCACATCATGTTGGCAATTTGTTTGTGGTTTCCCCATTTATATCCATGCTAACATGCACATGATGCAAAAACCCAAAAAGAGTTGCAGTTTTGACTCTGGTAGCAGCTATTTTTATAAACTTAAAAACTTTTGTTATTTCACTCTTCTCAATGCATGCATGCCTGCGCGCTCTGATGCTTCGTGAAATACAATGTCATAAAATTTAATTTGCTTTCATTTTCGTATTTTTGTAAAAAAAATGTTGTTGCCTTACTTGCATGTTTGGTGGCCACTCTTGAAATGCCTTTAATTTTAGTAACTTTCAAGACCCTCAACAAAAAAAAAAAGAAGGAAAAAAATCGATGCACTCTTTCCAAAATTGCATGCAACAAATATATTTAATGTCTCCATGCAATATGTTGCTTTTTTTTTCTTTATGGCTGTCTGCATTCAACTTTTATACCCATTGCGTTTCAAGTCATCAGCACCCAACTAGCACCAACAACAACAACACAAACACCAATGTTAATATCAGCGTACATTGGCTTCCATCAGTAGCTTCATCATCATTAACATAATTACGGCATTCATAGCTTCATCATCATTAACATAATTACGGCATTCATTTGTTTGCAATTTATTTTTTATTTCTTAAAATTTGTGCACAGCTTTTGTTAAGGAATTTTATATTTTTTATTTTTTACTGCTAAAACGTGCTGTTTTATATTTTGGTTAATGGGCGTAAACTTGCATTTGTGCGTATTTAATCTTTATTATAAAATATAAGTTATTTAAATATATGACTATCATTAATCCTCAGCGTGGCATATGTATATAATTTTTGACTACATTTTTATTTCATATTCTAACAGAAAATAAGTTAGTTCAGCAATATTGTCCTTGATATCCTTCGATCGTTTTGACCTCGCCATGACACGATAAGCTATCTCTGTTTTTATTCTGTCCTTCAATGAAATTCAAAAGATGCTATCTCTGAAGGTGTGGTTCCATAACCACCGGCCATCAGGTTACATCAGATAAAATTGAAAAAAAATCTGCTGTTATAAACTGTTTATTGCTTTATTGATGGCAACATTGAAAGATGTTGCTTTCAGCTGTTTTCAAGAATTTAAAACCCGCTACGTTTTTAAGCATAGCCTGGCTGTGTGTTAACCGGTTTGTTCTTTTTTTACATACTCAAAAATCCTCTTTTTTGACCATTTGAATTAAACTCAATCATGTAAAGTTTTGCAATAAATTAACAACAATCAGCTGTTCACTTAACCCGCGTTCAATTCAACTATCAAGTTGTTTATTGAAAATTGGCGCCAAAAGGAAAGTGTCTAATTTTGTTGTTGTTGTTTATTGCTGTCAACATATTCAATGTAGTTCTGCTGTTGATTTTGTACATGTGCGATTGTCCGTCGCTCGATCCATTCATTCCTCTGACCGTTTGCTTTAATATTAAATGATGTGCCTTGCTTGCAATCTTCATCGAAATAAAATAAAAAAGGCTCCAAAACTAGTAAAAGTGAAAGTTTCCTTTTACGTTTTTAGTAAAAAAAAAAACAAAAACAACCCATGTTGTAAGTGTGTAAAATCTCAACTTATGTCGAGCCTATCTTAACTATTTGTGTATCTTTAAAACTAAACATGTGTTTTTTTTTGGAATGTCTACAATTCCTAAACATTGGTTAGGTTTTGTTTTGTTTTTATCTATAAAAATTGTTCAATTAACTTTTAGATACTGTTGATTTTTTTAACTACTGGATAACCGGTTAATACGGCATGAGAGTTATTTAATTACAATGTTGCTGTTGTTGTTAATTATTGATTGAAAAGATGAATGAACGATCGCGTCTGAATGACTACATGGCTGAGATTTTTTTGCAGATTAAATCTTGTTGCTTGATCTCGATCTCCTTGCAAGCCACTTGCATGTGACTATATAAAACACAAAAAACGCTAAATTAATGTTGATGGTGTCTTAAAATAAACCTGTTGTTGTTACTACGTTATTGATTAGTCATGGTATGACATCGAAGAGCGCTTAAGATGCAGTTTGATGCGGGCAAAAACAAAGACATCAATTTTTTCTGTCTTTATGTCGTTTATAATGTGGGAAAATTTATGTTTAAAAGCTTTGAAAATTCTACAGAAGATGTGTCTGAAATGAGTACTAAAGAGATAAATAACTGCTTACAAGCTTTATAAGATATAAGATATAAGATATAAGATATAAGATATAAGATATAAGATATAAGATATAAGATATAAGATATAAGATATAAGATATAAGATATAAGATATAAGATATAAGATATAAGATATAAGATATAAGATATAAGATATAAGATATAAGATATAAGATATAAGATATAAGATATAAGATATAAGATATAAGATATAAGATATAAGATATAAGATATAAGATATAAGATATAAGATATAAGATATAAGATATAAGATATAAGATATAAGATATAAGATATAAGATATAAGATATAAGATATAAGATATAAGATATAAGATATAAGATATAAGATATAAGATATAAGATATAAGATATAAGATATAAGATATAAGATATAAGATATAAGATATAAGATATAAGATATAAGATATAAGATATAAGATATAAGATATAAGATATAAGATATAAGATATAAGATATAAGATATAAGATATAAGATATAAGATATAAGATATAAGATATAAGATATAAGATATAAGATATAAGATATAAGATATAAGATATAAGATATAAGATATAAGATATAAGATATAAGATATAAGATATAAGATATAAGATATAAGATATAAGATATAAGATATAAGATATAAGATATAAGATATAAGATATAAGATATAAGATATAAGATATAAGATATAAGATATAAGATATAAGATATAAGATATAAGATATAAGATATAAGATATAAGATATAAGATATAAGATATAAGATATAAGATATAAGATATAAGATATAAGATATAAGATATAAGATATAAGATATAAGATATAAGATATAAGATATAAGATATAAGATATAAGATATAAGATATAAGATATAAGATATAAGATATAAGATATAAGATATAAGATATAAGATATAAGATATAAGATATAAGATATAAGATATAAGATATAAGATATAAGATATAAGATATAAGATATAAGATATAAGATATAAGATATAAGATATAAGATATAAGATATAAGATATAAGATATAAGATATAAGATATAAGATATAAGATATAAGATATAAGATATAAGATATCAGATATCAGATATCAGATATCAGATATCAGATATCAGATATCAGATATCAGATATCAGATATCAGATATCAGATATCAGATATCAGATATCAGATATCAGATATCAGATATCAGATATCAGATATCAGATATCAGATATCAGATATCAGATATCAGATATCAGATATCAGATATCAGATATCAGATATCAGATATCAGATATCAGATATCAGATATCAGATATCAGATATCAGATATCAGATATCAGATATCAGATATCAGATATCAGATATCAGATATCAGATATCAGATATCAGATATCAGATATCAGATATCAGATATCAGATATCAGATATCAGATATCAGATATCAGATATCAGACATCAGATATCAGATATCAGATATCAGATATCAGATATCAGATATCAGATATCAGATATCAGATATCAGATATCAGATATCAGATATCAGATATCAGATATCAGATATCAGATATCAGATATCAGATATCAGATATAAGATATAAGATCGAGAGTAACAATTTAAAAAAGTTGTGATCTGAGTATTAAGAGCTGTGAGTTGAGAGTGAGTTATGATATAGGTGTAAGATATAGTAATTTCATGATAATCTTCTCGAAATATATCCAGTTATTAAATTCCTGAAATGTCAAACAAAGAATCTCCATAATAGTGTCACACATATTTTGAAGTGTTCAAACGACACATTCGTTGAACGTGCTGAAGTGCAAAATTGATGGCCATCATTAGATTTGAGTGGTGAGCTGGAAGTAATCGGCAAGCTTAACATTATAATCACATCAAAATTGCAAGAATATACTTATCATTACACGCTTGAGCATCTCCCACTTTGCTCTCACACTTAATAGTATCTCCACTTCTCACTGTTATGGTACAGCATTGCTGCTTCACCTTAAAAAATTGCTTCGAAATTAGTGGCAATTAAAGCCAACGTTATTCAACCTGATACAGTCTTCTCCCTTTTGTGGTTTCACACATCAGCACCTTGTCTCTTTGCCAAAAATTTTTCGTTTTCATAAACTTCTTTTATTCAATGAAGCGTGCATTTTAAGTGTTGCCAATTTTTGTAACTATTAAATGGTACACTTGAATGTTTTTTGTCCATGCCTTTTGATCCTTTTTTGGTGGCACAAAATGGTGTTATACTATTTTGTGTGGTGTAACACCAATGTTGTTGCACTTCTTCACTGCTCGTTATCATTACCAGCATCCTCCACTTCATACTCGTTACCAGTGTTCAAAGTCATTAGGTTTTATGATTATTAGCTTGTTTAGTCTTCAAGTGCAAGCTTTGTAGTCGTCTGTCTACTCATTTTTTTTTTTAGTGTTTTTTTTTCTTTTACTTTACTTTTTGTCAAAATCCGCTTAGCAATGTTTGATGATGTTGTTTTGTCTGTTTTTCTTTTCTTTTGTTGTACTTATTTTTGATCCTTAAGCATTATACTCATAACAATTTCTCGCTTGAGCATACGCTGTTTTCTGTTGACTTTTTGTTGGTGTTTTTTTTTTGTCTCTGAAAGTTTTTTTCGTCATGTTTCATTACCCCCGAACGTATGCCCGAAAATGTAATGAAGTATTATCTCTGTGTTGTGTCCAGTTTTATTTTTATTGAACTGTCTCACCAACAAGTGGATCAACTGCTTAATTGAATTATAGTAGCGTGCATTCTGTTTTGTTTTTCTTTTTTTGCTTTGATAAGTGGATTCAACGTTATTTTAAGCAGTGTTCTCTATAGTGCCAATTCTCATCAAATTTAAGTCTTACCATCATAAAACTTATTACATTTCTTCTTTTCTTCTCTTTCTAGGTAAGTTTATGAAGATGCTGATACCTTGGAGCTTTTCACTTATTTAAATATTATAAGTTTTGTTACTGGTAAGTTTTTCTATTATCTTTTGACGTACAAGGATACTGAGTAGAGTGAGTAGGGCTAGGAATTATATTGAACTTCGAACATTACTTGTAACTTAATAGTGACGCAACTTCGTAAGAAATTTTTGCATTAACTGAAGAATTTTTTTACAAAAATAAATCATTTTTAAGAAATGTGTTTCTTAATGCATCATTCATGACTTGACAATTTAAGTAAAATGCATTAGTTTTCTCTTAACTTCTTTTGACAATAGTCTAAAAAATATTGTAAAACTTTTGCAATAATTTCTTTGACAATACCATGACTAGTCTTATATATTTTTGTATATTTCGACATTTGATAAATTATTAAAATAACAATGTTTTGACAATTTCAATAACTAGCTTGAAAAAAGAAGAATTTATTTCTTCTATTTTTTATATGAAATTTTTGTTGTCTTCTCGACAATAGTATGTATAATTCATCTGATATAATCAGCTCATATTATATAGTATTATGACTGATGTTGAAAATATCAGGAACTATTTAATAATGTGTTCTGGTAATTCAGAGCATCATGTTGACAATTTCATTTTTAAATTCATCACATGAACAATTTAAAATTGAATTTCCCTTGAATTGTCGTGCAATTTCATGAATTATTATATCTTAAATAATCGGCAACTTTTTGCAATTTATGCGATTGTTTATTTTTTCGAACTTATTTAATTATGTAAGACGTTTTTATGACATTTTAAAATATGTGTTTCTTTGTCCATTACAGCAATGTTTTGACTTTGATCCATAAATTATTTTGAATAATAAAGTATGATTTGCAATAATTTTAAATAACAGTTATGCAACATTTTTTTTTTTGACAATTTCTTTGACTTATTTTGACCGCTTTAACAATTTTTATCCAATTCCATGAATTAATTTGACGAATTATAGGACTATTTTGACAATTCTGTGCATTTTTTAACAATTTCATGAACAATTGTGATAATAAATACATGAATCGTTGAAATGCGCGAATTGCTTTTTGATCATTGAATTATTTATTCTGAATTTTTTTCAGATAATTAAATTCTGACAAATTTAGTTGTTACTCTTAATTTTTTTGTGTGACTTTCTCGAAAAAAAAACTGAAAAATTGATTAAAAAGGCATTGTTTTGACAATGCAAATGATTGTTAAGAAAATTCCATTCTTGTCTTGACAATTTCATTAATTATTTTTGTAATTCAGTGAATTATTTGGCAATTCAATGTTTTATTTGACAATTTCTTTATACATTTAATTTTAAGAATTTGACAATTTCTTGAATTTTCTTTTCAATTGCATATTTTTGAGAGCTTGAAAATTCTTAAATTTAGTTGTATATTTTACCACTGCAATCATAATGAGTTTCATAATTTTAGAGCGAAATCTGTAAATTGTTTTGAACAATTTTTATTTTTCTTGAAAATTTCATAAATTGTGTTTCCAATTGTGTGCATTGTTTTGAATTTTGAATTTTAAAACATTCGTTGCATTTAGGTCACAACAGGTATTATGACAGTTTTTTTTCAATTTTATAATTTTTCTCGACAATTTCTATAATTTTCCTTACAATTTTGTGCATTGTTTTGGCGATTTAGGACAATTTTTTTTGAAAATAGTCTTGACAATTTCAGAAATTTTGTTTGACAATTATGTACGCTATTTTGACAATTTTAAAAAATGCATAACATTGTGGTGCAAGGCAAAGTTTTTTTTTACATTTACAAATTTTTTGACAATTTCCATAATTTTTTTTAATAATTTTGTGCATTGTTTTGACAATTGAGGATTTTTCTTAACACTTCAAAGATTAAGATGTATTTATTTACTGAACTACTAAGTTTCACAATATTTTTGAAATTTTTCCTGACAATTTCTATAATTGTCCTTACAATTTTGTGCATTGTTTTGACAATTTAGGATTTTTCGCAACACTTCAGAGATTAATTTTAAAAATTTCAGTCATACTTTTTTTCTACTGCTACAATAATAAGTTTCACAATTTCTTTTGAAAATTGTCTTGACAATTTCATAAATTTTTTTGACAATTGTGTACGCTGTTTTGACAATGTTAAAAAATATTCATAACATTGTGGTAATAGTCAAATTCTTTTTTACAAGTAAAAATTTTTTTTGACAATTTTCATCATTCTCTTAACAATTATGTGCATTGTTTTGGCATTTAAGAATATTTCTTAACACTTCAAAGGCTTATATTTATTTACTGAAATAATACGTTTCACAAACTTTTTGAAATTTTTCTTGACAATTTCTATAATTGTCCTTACAATTTTGTGCATTGTTTTGACAATTTAGGATTTTTCGCAACACTTCAGAGATTAATATTAAAAATTTTAGTCATACTTTTTTTTCTACTGCTGCAATAATAAGTTTCACAATTTCTTTTGAAAATTGTCTTGACAATTTCATAAATTTTTTTGACAATTATGTACGCTGTTTTGACAATGTTAAAAAATTCATAACATTGTGGTCAAATTACCTCAACACTTCAAAGGTTTATTTTTATTTACTGAAATAAAAAATTTTTCACAAACTTTTTAAAATTTTTCTTGACAATTCGTATAATTGTTCTTACAATTTTGTACATTTTAAAACATTCATTACATTGTGGTATTAAGCAAATTTTTATTTGACAATGTTCATAATTTTCTTCGCAATTTTGTGCATTGTTTGGACAATTCATTAGTTTTCTTCATAGTGTGATGATTTATATTATACATTTCAGTGAACTTTTTGTTATTCAGTGAAGTTTGAGTGACAATTCTGTAGATTGTTTTAAGAATATCATAAATTTTCTTTTCAATTGTGTACATTGTTTTGACAATTTTACAACTTTAATCATATTTTGATTCTTTAAAGTATTAGACAATTCTTTTATATAATTGTTCTTGCCATTTTCAATAATTTTCTTGACAATTTCCATCATTATTCTAAAATTTTCCTCATTCAAATGATTAAATTATCATTTAAAAAAAAAATCGTGATTTGAACTGAACCCTCAACAAATAAGGAAATCATAACTTGAGAAAAAAAAATAACAAAACAATTTTTTATTGGTTGCAACTTTTAATTTAAATTGTAGCTAGGACTGGTTTTAGTTTTTAAGAAATTAAAAAAAAAAAAACAAAATTTATAAAAACACTTTAATAGAATTAAGAACATAGCAAAATTTTCATCTACAATGGTTTATGCGAATGCCGAGAAAAAAAGATTTCAATAATTTTGTTAAAGAGTATTGTTAAGAGCTGTTAACCTTTGATCATGGTTCAAAAGTGAATACTTGAAACTTTGTAAAATGCAAGCTTTACACGCGCTTAACTACAGCTGAACAACCATAACAAAGTTGAGCGAATTGCAACACCTCCCTAAGGATAACGTTGGCGGCAACATAACGCCGCGAGTGCGTTATTTAAATGCGTTTTCATCATCATCATCATCATGACCGCTTAAGTTGATGAAATACTTGAAGGGTGTCAGGATACCGAATGTCTGTCGTGCAACCAATGAACACCTTGTAATAAATACAAGCAAAATATTAACCCTCACCCAACCGAAATCACTAAAACCACAACTGAAGTAGTTCGCTGCACTTTAAGCTTCGCTCTGGGTGTTGTACGGCGAGTTTATATTTTATAAATTAAACAACTGGGAATATATCGGTTAGAGCCCAGCATGTCTGGAGACTCATCGAACAACCGACCGACCAACCCACCGACAATATAACTTGAAACAATGAAAACCGCGTAAAGTCGTAGAAGTTATTATTATGGCTCCCTAAACGACCGACACCAACAGCATTTAAAATTTTTGCAAAAATTATGCAACAAAAAAAAACTACAACAAAACATAAGGACAACAGAACAAAGTCAGAGCAGCAGGAGGGTAGACATAAAAATGATCATGTTAAAGTTTAAAAAGAAAGTTTTTTCAAAAGGCAATAAACTCTTTTGGCAAAATTCACTTAATACTTTTACGAAATTAAAAAAAAAAAATGAGCTCAACATTTGCATAAGCAACAAAAAACAAAAGTATGGCAAAAAGTTGCAGAAAAGTAACCAACGCATGGATGGGATACATTTTAAGTTTCAAACTGGTGCCATATTGTTACTAAAGCCAAGTGAAACAAGTTAATGAGTCAGCAACAACAGCAGCGACAGCAACGGAACAGCCAAGGTTGAAGCTTAACAAGGATGCAGTGCAAAAGTTTAACGTACAGTAAATAAAAAAAAAAATTAAAAAAAAAATTGCAACCGAAAGTAAACAATGTAAAGCTATAAACCGCAAATTGTGCACGTAATGTAGCAGGCAAGACATACGCTAAACTAACAACATAAAAAGAGCTAAAAAAAATCTAGTGGTTGGGGTAGTGCAAGGCGTAAGAAAAGAAATGCTTGACTTGGCAAAACTTGCCGGGAAGCCTTATTTGTAAGGACTTCACTACAAGTTGCAGGTCTTCAGCAGCACTTTAATGGCAGCGCGAAGACATTTTGTATAAGAAGAAGGATAGAAACACAGACTAGGTAGGCAGTTCTTGGGCGAAAGAAACCCAGTGAACTAAATGTACTTTTTATATATCAACTCTTTCTCGTAAAACAAATCAACGTTTTTTGATCCTCAATGAGTATAAAATGTAAACTTTATTTTTGCCATTTTCACCTTCGAAAGCCAACTTTATTTTGTTCACGAGATATTCAGGAAAATATTAATTTAAGACTTTTACAAAATATTTTTTCTAAATGTTTTTTATTTAACTATCAATTTTAAATTGTTTTCGAACAAAATTGGCTTGTATTTGTAAGTTTCTTAATTTACAAAAACAAAAATTATCTACAATTTTTGCAAATTTTGTCAAATCATTTCGAACATTGTTATTGAGTGATAAGAAAAGATTTACGATTCAATTATGAAACTTTTATGAAGTTCGAAAATGAAGTTTTATGAAGTTTTATGAAGTTCGAAAAGAAACTTAAAATTTTTGTATTAAAAAATTTCAATATTTTTTTTTTAATTTAACTTGTTTCAACACAGTTCTGTGTAACTCTTAAATTTAAAAAAAATATCAAAATCTATCAACAAAAAATTTGTCGCAAAATTTTTACTTTTCGCCAAACCTTCTTAGGTAGGTATATTTATGAAAATATTGTGTGCTTCAAGACGTCTCTATATATTTCTCTAAACATAATTTCGTTATGTTTTCTTTAAATTGCATTGAACTCATTTTCTGTTTATTTATATGTTTTGCCATCAAGTGCCAAGAGGATAGTTAGTTGTGGTTTTACATAATCATACTCTTAATTTTTTTTTTTTCTTTGCCGAAATTTATGTACTTCTTTGCTAGTTTTTCATAACGAAAACTGTTTATTTCCTGACAACTTATGCCAATTTTGCTGTTTCGTTTTTATGTTTTAACAAAACATTGATTCACTCAGCAAACTCTTACCATCAACTCTACCTCCTGCTCAATGTCAGCTACAACAAGCTGCATTTTCTTGCAGCTGTAGCGCGTAGTAAAAGTTTTTTCCTCAACTTATACATGTTGTCTTGTTCGGTACAGAATATTATGAATGCAGCTAATTAAGATTTTTTTTTTTGTTTTTTTTCCCTCTTTAGCGTAGAATTTTAAGAAGTTCGCTTCGTTGATTTTTAAATGCACCACGTTTTTAGTAAAATTTCTTGGGTTGTTTTTCCAACTTTATTATTTCGTTTTTCTTTTAAATAATGGTTAGTATCATGAATATTCATTATGTCATTGAACCATTAAATTGTTGTTTTTGCTGTGGCTTATGTTGTTGGCATTGGCTCGTGTAACTGGCAAAGTGAAACGTTAGCTTAGTTTACGACTCCTTTGGGATCGTTTAAAAATAGTGTGTGTGAAAAATGTGAGTTACTTAGTGTGACTATAAAATATTTTGTATAGTTAATGAGAGCGGGGTGTATAAATTAGAGATGCACTCTGAAGATGCTTGCAAAGAATATGTTTTTTGGTATTGAAGTTCACTTAAAAAAAGTACATTTATGAGCTCATTTTTAAATAAAAATTGTATTTTTCTTAGAAGAATATTTCAAAATAATAATAGTTTACAATTATTTGTAGCAGATATTAATGAATTGCATGCAAAATTGTCATGGTATTGTCATGACAATTCAACTATTATGGATGTTAGGTATAATTTATGTGTCGTTCTGCTAAATCCCTACTGTCCATATAACGTTTATTATTATTTTTGAAGTGTCTTGACATGTTTCATGAAATTAAATTCAAATTTTATACATTTTCTTTACTATTCAATTTTAATGCAAAAACTATTGTTTTATCTCAACAATTAAATGAAAAGTGCACTAAATTGTCTTGACAATTCATAATAAAAAAAATTATATATGATAATCTTGTCAAAAATATTTAAGGAAAATTTGTAATATTGTCCTTTCTAACTGATTCAATGAAATGAAATGTACAATTCTTGTTCAAGACTAGAGCACACTTATTTTGAAGGTTATTTTTGGCCAAGCGGTAATGAAATGTAATTAGAATTTATATTATTAAATTAAAATTTTTATACAGCCAGGATACGAACCCACGTCCTCAGCATGACAGTCTAGCGCACTTCCACTAAGTTATTGGTAACGATATGCCAAATATAGCAAAATACATTTAAGGATTATTGGTTCCGTTTTGAGTTATATGGAACCTGTACTGTGATAAGATAAATAAAAACTGCCACAGGATCGGTGCCGTTTACAATTGTGTGCATTGTTTTGACAATTTTTAACATTTGTCACATTTTGGTCCCAACAAGTGTTATGTTTTTTCAGTTTTATATATTTTTTTTATTTATTTATTTATTTATTTATTTATCTCGTCAAGCAGAGGACAATATCTCTTATAGACTACTTAGATAATGTTAATCGTTATTTACAACAAATTAATGAATGATTGATATTTTCCTTGACAATTTCTATAATTTTCTTTACAATTTTGTGAATTGTTTTGACAATTTAGTTATTTCTTAAGAGTTCGACAATTTGTATTCAAAATTACAATCACATTTTTTTTCCTACCACAGCAATTATAAGTTTCACAATTTTTTTTGAAAATTGTCTTGACAATTTCATAAATTATCTTTGACAATTGTATACGCTGTTTTGACAATTTTAAAACATTCATAACATTGTGGTATTATGCAAATTTTTTTTACAATTTTAATTCTTTCTGACAGTTTACATAATTTTTCTCGCAATTTTGTGCATTGTTTGGAAAATTTATATTTTTCTTCACATTGTGATGATTTGATATTAAACATTTGAGTGAATTTTTTGTTTTTCAGTGAAGTTTGAGTAAGACTTTTTTAAATAGTTTTGACAATATTATAAATTTTCTTTTCAATTGTGTGCATTGTTTTGACAATTTTACAATTTGAATCATATTTTGATTCCTAAAAGTATGAGACAATTCTTATTCATAATTTTTCTTGGCATTTTTAATTATTTTCTTGACAATTTCCATCATTTTCCTAATAATATCCTCATTCAAATGATTAAATTATTATTTGTAACGAGTGTTTTTGTTTCGAAGGCTGAGGTATGCTCAGCCGATCCAAGGTCCGTCCAAAGTCCCCTTTTATACTAGTCAAGAAATGGAAGCAATTTTTCGAGTTCGAAAAACTTGCCAGTACACTTCACTGTGTACCGTCAACTTTTTCCTCTTTCGTCGCTTCTTTTTTGCGGCGAATTGGCCTACAAGCTCAGAAAATTGACTTCAATTCTTGACTAATGTAAAAGGGGTAAAAGGATACCGCAACCCTTGGGCAAAAATAAAAATCTCATTTTAAATCATTTTGAGTTATTGTAGTTTTTGATGATTCGATGAATTGTTTTTCAATAATTTTTTTTTGGACAATTCTACATATTTTTGGACATTTTTCTTTACAATATTCAGAATTATCGTGGCAATGCTGTACATTGTTGAATTATAGAATTAGAGTTGTATAGATCTTGACAAGTTATAGTTGACAATTTGTATTATTTATTTGGACAAATTCTTATTATTCATTTCGACAAATTTTTATTATTTTCGAAATTGTCGATATGACAATTCTGCTCTGACAATTTATTAAATTAATTTGAGGAATTTTTAGAATTCTTTAAATGCTTTGTTAGTGCTGTGAATGCGAATACTTTATGTTAATCTTGACAATTCATGATCGTTTATCGACAATGCAGCAAACTATTTTTACTACTCTACTAGACATTTTTATACCCCCACGCGTACTGCGTAAGGGGTATATTAATTTTGTCACGACGTGTGTAACGCCCAAAAGGAGGCGTGGTAGGTATGGAAAAGTATATATATTCTTGCTCAGCATCACCACCTGAGTTGATTTAGCCATGTCCGTCTGTCTGTCCGTCTGTCCGTCTGTCCGTCTGTCTGTCGACACGATTACAGCCGCAGTTTTGAAGCTATCGTAATGAAATTCGATATTTAAGCTTTTTTTAAAAAAACTAAGATCAAGTTCGAGAATGGGCTAAATCGGATGAAAACCACGCCTACCTCCCATACAACTCAAAAATTGAAAACTCTACAAAGAAGCTAATATTTAAGCTACAATACTGAAATTTGATATATGTGTATTCTATATCAAAACTGAGATGTTTTAGAAAAATGGGCGTCATCCACTCACTAACACGCCCACCTCCCATACAACTCCAAAATTGAAAAATCTATAAAGAGACTAATATTAAAGTTACAAAACGGAAACTCGGTATTTGAGTACTTAATGTCAAAACTTAGATGTGTTAGAAAAAAGGGCGCCATCCACTCACTAACACGCCCACCTCCCATACAACCCCAAAATTTAACAATCTATAAAGAGGCTAATATTAAAGTTACAAGATGGAAACTCGGTTTTTAAGTAATTAATGTCAAAACTGAGTTGTGTTAGAAAAATGGGCGTCATCCACTCACTAACACGCCTACCTCCCATACAACCCCAAAATTTAAAAATCTATAAAGAGGCTAATATTAAAGTTACAAGACGGAAACTCGGTGTTTGAGTATTCAATGTCAAAACTGAGGTATGTTAGAAAAATGGGCGTCATCCACTTACTAACACGCCCACCTCCCATACAACCCCAAAATTGAAAAATCTATAAAGAGGCTAATATTAAAGTTATAAGACGGAAACTCGGTATTTATGTATTCAATGTCAAAACTGAGGTGTGTTAGAAAAATGGGCGTCATCCACCCACTAACACGCCCACCTCCCATACAACCCCAAAATTTAACAATCTATAAAGAGGCTAATATTAAAGTTACAAGATGGAAACTCGGTTTTTGAATAATTAATGTCAAAACTGAGGTGTGTTATAAAATTGGGCGTCATCCATTCATTAACACGTCCACCTCCCATACAACCACAAAATTGAAAAATCTATAAAGAGGCTAATATTAAAGCTACAAGACAGAAACTCGGTATTTGTGTATTCTATGTCGAAACTGAGATATGCTAGAAAAATGGGAGTCATACAACCACAACCTCAAAATTTAAAACTTTATAAAAAGGCTTATATTTAAGCTGCAGGAAAACAATTTGACATGTATGTTTTTTAGACACATAAAAATAATAATATCTCTCAAAATCTCATACAAAAAGCTCATACAAATTTAATATTCTTCCACCCTTAAGAATCGGCCGTGGGGGCATTTTAACTTCGGCCAAGTCGAAGATATACCTTACTAGTTTTGTCTATCTTATCAAGTTCTTATGTCAGGAAGTTTAAGAAAACATTTCTTGACAATACTTGACAATTCTTGAATATATTTCGACAATCTAAAAAACAATTTTTATAATTAAATGACATAAAAATACATACATACATAAAAAATCAATACTTTTCCATAAAATTGACTTATAAAATTGTGGCATTTAATTGTAAATTGTTTAATTGTTTATTTTAAGTTTTTAATTCTTAAAAACCATATTTTTTAAGAATTATTTCAAGAGCTTGGTGCCAAATAATTTATTGAAGTCAAACAGGTTGCTACAACAACAATCTTCTTTGCAGAACAAACCGAGCAGACTAGACCATGGTTTCGTCGGACACTATTCCGACTCATCAGTAGTCTCTGCGGTTTATGCAGACCACTAACTTTGAAAAGCTAATAAGCTCAACTGCAGTAAAACCAGTTTAAAAAACTCAACTTAATGTTCCTTTGCTTTATCCATATATTTGTAGTTCACAGACTTTAAATTTGTCATAATTGTCAAAAATGAAAAAAAATGCAAATTTTTAAAATTGTAAAAAATAATCTAATACTAATAATAGTATTCTTTAACTGTCAAAATAACTTTGGATATGACAAAGAAATAAAAAAAATGATACAAAAATGTATTTAATAAAAAAATAGAGTAATAGAGTTAAAGTATCAATTGAATTGTCAAAAAAATTCATAATATTGTCGAAATAATCCATTGTATTGTCACAATAATTTCAAAAATTTAAACAATAGTTTTTTGAATATATTAGAAATTACAATAAATTATTAAAATTTGAGATAAAGTTAAAAAATCAATTGAATTGTCAAAACAATTCATAATATTGTCGAAACAATCCATTGTATTGTCACAATAATTTCAAGAATTTATACAATATTTTTTTATAATAGCCATAAATTATTTTGACAATTTCATAATCAAATACTAATAATAGTATTCTTTAACTGTCCAAATAGCTTTGGATATGACAGACAAAAAAAAAAAAAGAAATGATAAAAAAATGTATTGAATAAAAAAATAGAGTAATAGTTAAAGTATCAATTGAATTGTCAAAAAAATTCATAATATTGTCGAAATAATCCATTGTATTGTCACAATAATTTCAAAAATTTAAACAATAGTTTTTTGAATATATTAGAAATTACATTAAATTATTAAAATTTGAGATAAAGTTAAAAAATCAATTGAATTGTCAAAACAATTCATAATAATGTCGAAACAATCCATTGTATTGTCACAATAATTTCAAGAATTTATACAATATTTTTTATAATAGCCATAAATTATTTTGACAATTTCATAAATTATTGGAAAAAAACTCAAATTTTCAAAGTTTGTCAAAAATAACCATAGTATCCTTTAACTGTTAAAATAGCTTTCAGAAATGAAAGAAAGAAATGAAAGAAATTGTTGAACAATGTATTGAATCAAAAAATTGAGGAATTGTTAAAGTTTCAATTGAATTGTCAAAACAATTCATAATATTATCGAAACAATACATTGTATTGTCATAACAATTTATAGAATTTTAACAATAGTTTTTTTGAATATATTACAAATAGTTCAATAAAGTTGATGCTGCCATAAATTATTTTGACAATTTCATAAATTATTAAGACAATTCAATTAATTCATAATTTATTAATAATAATTAACTTATTATAAATAATTTTTTACAACTAAAAGCAGAGAATTCTTTACAAATAAAAAAATATATGACAATTATTAGAACAATTTGTATCAATCAACTGAAGAGTGATTTTGACAACTCTTGATTTTGAAATTGAAATGTTTTCGTAGATTTATTTAACTGTTATCTAGCAAAAAAAAAGTTTTTATATTTTAATTAATATTAAGTCAAACAAATTGTCTCTCTGGCACTTTTGAACTGTGCTTGTTTTTTTAACCCACACAATAAATTGATTAATATTTAAAGTAGAATAGTTTTTTATGCTTGTCTTCCACAACAGTTACTTCGAGCAAGTTCATGCTTAAATCTTGCCTTCTTCTGAAGGGTTTTCTTGCTGAACTCTCCCTTTGCTGTAAACTTTATTGTTTTGCCTGCAATTTTCTTTCAAATCCCAAGTGCATGAAAGTCCAACAACGATTAAAATGATGGCGTCGTCTGCTTGTAAGGACAATCAGGCGTCCGATAAAAAAAGGACCACATTTAACGCTTAAGTTATGGTCTTGGCGTTAAGGTGGTTAAAAGTTAACCCGACTGCAATTGAAAAAGAAATTGTTTCAGGAATTGCTGTTGAGTATTTTTTAGTGAACATTTTTGTTTTTGTTCGAGTTTCTAGCTTTAAAGAAGTTCAGTCTTTAGTTTTTTTTATAAACTCCCTCGCATTATCGTTTATCATAATCTTTATTTAATGCATTACAGTACTTTTTTAGTCTTTCCTTTTTCTTCGTTAATTTTTATGTAACTAGCTGGCACGACTGACAATCATTTTTCCAGACATCATTTCGTCATTTTGTAATCGTCTCATTTACTGCAGCTTTTCAGCCAGCCACACTCTGAGCTTCATGTATTGCCGCTTTTTGTTTGCTCCTCCATTGATGGCGTTTCTGTTGTTTATGTACCAACTCAGGCTATAGTCTTAAGTGGTACAGCAGCCTCCTCGCACTCTGACCACTCCTCAATCAGTTTTTAGCCGCTGCCATACCCCCTACCCTCTCACCACTTCGTACTTATTTATATCCTAAGCGTTTAATAGCAAACTTTTATTTTTCAATTTTAACTCTTTTTCTTGTTTTAGTTGTTTTCTTCTTTTTTTTTTTTTGTCTACTCATTGTTATGGTTTGTTTTTGTCGTCCTTGTTGTCGCTATCTCACTACCCCATGTTGCTGTTCGGCAGTGTCCTATTTGTTTTTCATTCTATGGAATACCACCAGATATGGATGGCTTTTGGACTGATTTGTTTGCTGGTACCAACATTGGCTTCGACAACGTTGTTGTTTTTGTCGTTGTAACCGTCTGTTGATGCTGCTGCTGGTTGTTGTTATTAGTTCCTGTTATTGTTGTTGTCTCTGTTTTGGTTTAGATTTTTGCTTATCTCAGTCATTTATGTTGTCTACGCGTTTGTATATCTTTAAGCAGAGTTTTATGTATGTGTAGTTCTGGTCCTTGCCGTATCCTGTTTGTGCCACGAATTAAAAGCGCAAAAAAATAATACTCTGTCGTCTCGTTTTAGTTGTTTTGTCGTGCCCAATACCACCATCTCCTCGTCCCTTTTGTAAAATCTTATAGCAGTAAAACCGGCTATTTTTGCTCCTAGAAAATGTTGAGCTTTTTTGTTTGTTTTTTCCTCTTTTCGGTCTGCGTGCGCGCGTTCTTTTCTATTCTATGGCATGTTGCACTCTAGGAATTTT
Source organism: Tetanocera ferruginea (assembly GCA_958299015.1). Classification (NCBI taxonomy): domain Eukaryota; kingdom Metazoa; phylum Arthropoda; class Insecta; order Diptera; family Sciomyzidae; genus Tetanocera; species Tetanocera ferruginea. Next base: position 144,674,776 of record OY282642.1, read on the forward strand.
AATACGAAAATTTGTATTGCTTTGGTAGACAGGCTAAAAACAACAATAACAACAACAACAACAAGAAGAGAACATGAAATATTTTAGAGGCACTGGAATTACTTTGGTAAAAGCTTGGGCGTGTTTTGTACATAGGACGACGTTGTTAATCTGTCTGTGTGCTGCCTGCAGTTTTGTCGCCATGCTTTCAGCTTTTATTGCATTTTATTGTAATTAAGTTCTAGCGTATTCTTGCAGTTGTATTGTTTTTGTTTTCCGGACAAACTCGTTTTAATTTCGATCGCTTAAAAATACAAAATTCGCACAACTCACAAATTAAAAGTATCTTGATAAATGGCGTCTGACTGCTTCCGCTAAATGTATTTATTGCAATTTGAAGTTTTTTAATAAATTGTTGGCGACAAAAAAGCTCTTCTATTTAAGTAAGAAGTCATCAACGGATTTCTATGATTTGCAAAAGCTTTTGTTTTGTAGCTTTGAAACAAGGATTTCTTTTAGGTGTCAAACCTATTTAGTGAAGTCTGCCTTGGTTCGGAAATGGGGAGATGGATAAGTAGGAGAGAAGGTGAAATCAAGAGAAACAAGTGTAGAATGTTGTATGTGTGGCGGAGCGCTATATCAACATGCAAATTTTAATCTGAGGCAAGTCTTATGTCTTTACCTCAGTCAATTGGAGTTATTAAGTCATCTAAATCCACAAACATCTCTGCCTCCAACTACAACTTCCAATGTCGTATTTATTGATGAAGTTTTAACTTCAGTCGATAAGAAATGAGGAAAGAATTAAAGTAAGGTAACAGAAGAGAACCATGGCTAGACCAGGATCCTCTGAATTGTCAGTCAAGCATACTAACCACTCGACTATCAAGGCCCCAAATATCCGATCAAATTTTTATTGATCTGATGAGTTATTGTTTAGAACTTTAAGACAGTTCCTATTACTTTATAACAGTAGAAAGTTCATGTTTTTCCAAAACGTTTATCCATTTTTTCCAATTAAAATTTTAACTTCCTTTCTTATGTATTGTTTGCGTTTAAACTGTGCAAACGCTTGTTGAAGCTTTCAATATAATTTGTATGAAAGCCCCCGAAAGCCTTGAAAGTTTTCATAAGATTAATGAACAAAGCTTTGATTTAAAATCGACAATTTTGGAACAAAGAAAAAGATTCATAGATATTTCCCTCAAAGATTTTTGTGCTCTTCATTTATACATTATTAAAATTATTAATTTTATTTATTATTATTTTTTAAAATTATTATTTTTTCAAATTTTATAAAATTTAAGTTAAAGCTTCTTGCAAATGTGATAAAAGATTTTTGTGAAATCTTCTAAGCTTTTTGATGCATCATATTATAAGTTTTTATAAATTTTTTAAAGCTTTTGATAAATCTTCTTTTAAGCTTTTTGCAAAAGCTTATTCTAGGCTCGTAAGCATTTTGGAAATTCTCAAAATTTAAAATTGAGGAACATTCTTATTAGTTTTCGAAAAAGTTTTTTTTATAAGCTTTATAAAGAAAAATTCCTAACAGGTTTTTTAACAAGTTTCTTCTTTAAAGTTTTTTGGAAAAGTTTCTTAAAAGCTTTTGAAAATTATTTTATTTTTTTGGAAAAGCTTTTATAAAGTTCTTAAAAGCTTAAAGCTGTTTAATAGTAGTTGGCAAAACCGTTTTATGAGCTTTTATAATTGCTCGTAATTATTGATTTTAAATTTTATGAAATTTATGTTAAAGCTTCTTATAAATGTCTTAAAAGCTTTTTGTGAAACCTTCTTAACTTTTTGATGTACTTATTATAAGCTTGAAAATTATTTTATTTTTTTGGAAAAGCTTCTTAAAAGCTTTTATAAAGTTCTTAAAAGCTGTTTAGTAGTAGTTGGCAAAACCGTTTTATGAGCATTTTTAATTTGTCGTAATTATTGGTTTTAAATTTTATGAAATTTATGTTAAAGCTTCTTATAAATGTGTTGAAAGCTTTTTGTGAAACTTTCTTAACTTTTTGATGTACTCATTATAAGTTTGTAGACATTTTTTAAGCTTTTGATAAATCTTCTGTCAAGCTTTTGATGCAGCGTCTTTTAAGCTTTTTGTAAAAGCTTATTTTAAGCTGATGAACATTTTGAAAGTTATCAAAATTTGAAATTGCAAAACATTCTTATAAGTTTTCTTAAGTTTTTTTTAGAAGTGTTTTTTATAAAAAAATTCCTAACATTTTTTTAACATGTTCCTTTCAAGCTTTTTGGAAAATTTTCTTTTAAGTTTTTGAAAATTATTTTATGGTTTTTTGAAAAATCTTAAATGTTTAAATATAAATAAAGTTATTAAAAGCTTAAAGCTGTTAAACAGTATGTGGCAAAACTGTTTTATGAGCTTTTTTAATTGCTCGTAATTATTTGTTTTAAATTTTGTGAAATTTATGTTAAAGCTTCTTATAAATGTGTTTAAAGCTTTTTGTGAAACTTTCTAAGCTTTTTGATGTAGCTTATTATAAGCTTTTATACATTTTTTAAGTTTCTGAAAAATCTTTAAAGCCTTTGATAAAGCTTCTATAATAAATATTAAATATAAATATTCTGTTAAGCTTTTCGAAAAAGTTTATTTTAAGTTTTTGAAAAAGCTTATCCTAAGTTTTTTGACAAAGGGCCTTATAAGCATTTTGAAAAATTCCCATAAACTTGTCGAAAAAAGCTTATAAGTTTGCGAAAAAGTTTTTTTATACGCTTTACCTACACTCAGAATAAAGCTTATCGGAATATGATAAAAAAGGCATCATATTTAGAGAAAAATGGTATAGACTCTGCTCCAGAGAATGCTATTCTCTAATTTCGATACTAAAAATTCTCTAAAAATGGTAAAAAGCTTCCATGAAAAAGAAAAATATATCGTTTTTTGAGAAAAAACCTTTTATTTTTGAGAAACGATTTTTTTATTGAAGAAAATACTTCTTTTAGTGAATTTTTTATCAAAATATAAGAAAAGTTTTTCATTTTCAATAAATTTTTCTCTATAAATGAGAAATTTTTGTGCGAGAAAAATTCTTATCATTATTAGAGACATTGAAATATTTCCATTTCCTAGAAATAAAGAAATATTTCTTGGAAAATGTGAAAATTTATTCTAATTTAAGAAAATTTTATTTGAAAAAGAGAAAATTTCTATATCGAAAATAGAGACATTTTTTTACGGAGCAAGGTATGTGTTTTTTCTCAGTGTATTAAGAATCGGTTTTTGAATTAGTTCCTTTGAAGCTTTTTGAAAAAGCTTGTTAAATGCTTTTTTAAAAATCTTTTGTTTTTAAAATGCTTCTTCAAAGCTTTTTGTAAAAAATCTTCTTTAAGCTTTTTGGGAAAGCTTCTTAAAAGCTTTCTGTAAATATTCTTTTTAGTGTTGGGAAAAGCTTCTTAAAAGCTTTCTGATAGGCTTTTTGTAAATTCTTTAAAGCTTTTTTTAAGTTTTTGTAAATGATAAGCAAAAGAGTTTTGTAAAATCTTATAATTTTTTATTAAAACTTCTTTTAAGTTCTTTGAAAAAGCTTATTATAAAATCTTTGCTCAGAAGCTATGATGAGCTGAGATTTTGATGATATTCTGTATAAACAACATTCATGATGAACACTAAATTATTCATTAATTAAAGCTTATTTAGCCAAAGCTCGACACTTTAAAATTGTACACAGTTATGATGAAAATTATTTGTTTAGGAATAAGTATGACAAAAATTAAATTTTAATTATTTGTTTAAGAATAAGTATGACAAAAATTAAATTTTATTTGCAATATCAATTCTCATACTTTTAAACGTACGGGCGGAGGGGGGTGGGGGAAGTGTGTTGAATGGATGACTGGTTGTTAGTACAACTGCACTCAACACTGCTCAATTGATGCTCCGGGTGCTGCTGCTGCTGCTGCTGTTCACTTGTCAAACAGTTGAGTGCGTTACCAAATTTGTACAGCAGCAACAAATATCAATTAAAATGAAGAAAAAAACCATAGCAAATTGTTGCTAATAAATAAAACAAAAAATGAAACAAACAACAGATTTTTTTGTTTAATTTTTCTAGTTGTTGTTTTCAATTAACAAGGTTGTTTTTGCCATTTTTTTTGTTCAATAGAGCTTTTTAAGTTATTTGATTTTCGATTTTATAACAGTTGCCTTAAAAGGCCTAAATGTTGCCAAGTTTTTTTTTTATTTTTAAAAATTGAAAATATATGTTTGTTTCTTTGCTATGATTTTTTTTTTTCGTTTTTTTTTTGTTTCAAACATTATTTTAAACACATGCGTTTTTAAGTTGCTTTGCTTATATTTCTTTACGTTTTTATTTTTGTATTTTTCTATGTTACGAGTACTTTACTCAGTAAAGTTTACTGTGACGATTTTTTTTTGTTTTTTTTTTTGGGTTATTTTTTGCGTTTGCTTTTAGTTGGCTAAAACAAGTCATGAAACGTGCGTCTAAATATTGCCAATATTATATTATGTGACTGTAAATGTAGCGATGTGTGCGTTGCGTGCGTGCGTTCGTGTGGCAGCGTCTGTTTGCTGTGTCTATTGAACCGAAAGGTAAATGCACTTTATATAGTTTTTGTTGTTGGCAAAGCCCGTTGTTGCCTGACTGCCTGCCTGCATTTGGTCGGCTTTAAATTTGTTCAGCATAAAAGCTTTAAACTGATTGCATAAAAGTCAACTTGATTTCACTCCAATTTAAAATTTAATAAACTGCTTTCGAAGGTAGTATCTAGATATATGTATGTAAATTTGTAGCTACGCCTGCCTTATGTCTCTGACTGCAGCTGTTGTCCTGTTGCTGTTGACTTAATATAAATATTTTATCAACTGCTGTTGTCTTGCCTGTCTGTCTGCCTGTTTCTTGCAAAATATCTAAAGCTTTCTTTCAAAATTGTCTATTCTAGCAAGTTATAGAAGTTTCTACACTTCACATCGTCTTCGTGCAGCATAGTTTTTTTTCTCTTGCTATGTTCAATATATCCTTATATTATATTTTTCTATGGTTGATAATCATAGTTCGTCTGTTTTATTGCTTATAAAAAGTTCCTTCAGTTTTCTTTCTGTAGTAATTTTATTTAATTATAATTTAATTTCAATGCAGACATAATTCTTGCAAAAGAAATCTTTTTGCTTATGACTTAATTCCTTTTTCCATTTCTTCTGTTTTCTTTCAAAGCTTTATATGTAGCTTTTTGAAAAATGTACTGCTGCACTGTTTTTATTTAACTTGTTCCTGGGCCAAAAGTCAACACAGACTTGATTAAAATGTTTGATGTTTGTGCAGACAAACATATGCTGGTCTTTTTTTTTTTACATTTGTTGACTTTGCTTTGTTATGCTCTGTGCTTTTGAAAAAATTAAAGCTTTTAAATGACTTTATTTCAAATTTATTTTTTAATTGGTGATATTTTTAATTTAAATTTTAATTTATTTCACAGCATGGTGCATTTCTGTCTTCCCCCCACCCAACTCAGCTGACAGCGACAGCGACAGCGCTCTTCAAAATTTAATGTGCAATCATTTAAGTGCGCCAAAATTGCAAAACAAAAACCCAACAAAACAGCTCATGCAAAATAACAACAAAAATAGCAATCCTCCCGTCAAATTACGGATACACAAACACATGCACATTAACTCAGACAGACTGACAGACAGACAAACACTCGAAATCCGTCTATTCAACTGTCAATTTCTTGTTAGCAGTTGTGTGCTTCAGGCCAGGCGGGGGGAAAAAAAGCGTGTTTTTTTTTAAATATTTTATTTCTACCAAGTCTGCAAGTGAAGTAAAGTTTTTCTACAGACTGGGTTGGTGCTCGAGGGTGAAACTGGAACCTCAACAGCACCACCACCTACCAGCAGGCGTTGAAGCCGCCACATCCAAATGGCATTTAGAAAAAGCTTCACACTAACGACCAATGCACAATGAAAGCTAAACAACAGCTATGAGTACAAAACAGTCATTCCATGAAAAAAAAAAAAAAAAATGACAAAAAACCATCGAAATGAAAATGAAGCCTTGAATGCATAAAACGTGCTTGGAATATATTTCACTCGGATTTATTAGTATAAAAAAACAATACAAAAACAAGCCCAAATATATAAAAATAGCAATTTATAAAAAAAAGCTCTACACTCAAAGAAGACAAAAAAAAAAAATCAAAAACCAAATCAAAAAGACAAGACCACACAAAATCCAAAAAACAAGTAAAACAATAGCAAAAATCTTGTCAGTATTGTTTGAAGGGTTTCTTCTACAGCTTATAATCTTTACCATTCAGAGAGTTTGCAAATTCTTTGGCATTTCTGCATGTTCAATTTTGACTTTCACATCATTCTGTGCTATTATATTTTTATTCAAAACACCAGAGAACAAAAAATGTTTCAATAAAAAAAACATTGAGTGTGTTAAATGGACAAATAATCTCCCATACACTGAGAAAATTGTGGTCCTCTAACGTTTATTTTCATTTAAAGAAAAAAAAAAAAAAAAAAAAATTGGCCATTTCAGTCCTTCAAAGGACTTTGACCGAGCTTCTTATGATCAATTGTGCTGTGTGTGTTATTAAATGTTTGCACACAATTGACCGAGAACTGGACCTACATGTTTTATGCCGACTCCGAACGGCTAAAGTTCATGTTCTCAGGAAGCTTTACATGGCATTATTTACTCTCTGAGGTTTGCCATTGTCTGCAGAGAGGTGGTGACCGATCAGAAAAATTTTTTATTGAAAAAACTTTTCGCCGCGGCTGGGGATCAAACCCGGGCTCCGAGCATGCTAAACCACACACTTAACCTGCATGCCACGGTCACCACAGAGAACGGACATTTTCAAATAAGCTTCTAAAACGTTCGTTTGATTTTCTATAATAAACATTTTAACATGAACTTTTGAAACGTTCGTTTGACATTTAAAAAGAACATTTTAAAAATTGCTTGTAATTCTTATTATTCTTCTAAAATGTTCATTTTAAAATATCAAATGAACATTTTAAAAGCTAATTTTAAAATTTTTATTTTAGAAAATCAAACTAACGTTTTAAAAGAAGCTCATTTTAAAATGTCCGTTCTTAAAATTAAAAGAAACGTTAGAGGAGCAAAATCTGGGTAAAACGTTTTCAAAAGTAGCCTGTTTCCTGCTTTTTTTTTTACAGTTTTCACACTTTCGACATGATTTTAATTTCGTGTTATTTACTATTTGTGAGAAATTTATCTCACATGGTTTACCGTGTTAGCTGTTTGATACCTAATAATCTAGAACATAATTCAAAATGATGCTGTAATAATGTATTTTTTCTCTTATAAATTTTGAAAAATAAATAATCCAATATACTGAATAGGAAAGAGCGCCAACCTTACGAAGTAATGTTCAAGTACCGCTTTATACAACGGATGTAAAATCTAAAATGGAAAAAGACGGTGTGCAAAATGTTTTCTGAAAGTTAATAAATTAATTCTTTTTAATTCCAAATTAAAAAGCTTCATGGAACGAAATGAAAAGCCAGAGCGAATAATACTTTCTATGCCATATCCATTTTAGAAATATAATTATTTTATTCAGATGAAATGAATGAACAAAAAAAAAAAATATAGAATACTCGAGTAACTTACTTTATAAAATACAATTCAAATCTTAAACGAAGAAGTATGTTTTGCATCCATGATGGCTTTTCATCTTTAACTATCATACTTGCTTTTAAATAATCAAATCTGTATAAATCAAAATAATCAAATAATTATTTGATTCCTGTATAATTCAAATAATCAAATAAGCAAATCTGTAAAAAACAATTTTTGTTAACACCGGTTTTCTATATTATTTTGTAGAAAGTTGCGAAAAGTATTTCTGAATTTTTGGCTCTCATTTGTAAAAAATTAAAATACCTTATCTATAGGCTTAATTTACTTTACTTTACCTTACCTTACCTATAGGCTTAATTTACTTTACTTTACCTTACCTTACCTTACCTTACCTTACCTTACCTTACCTTACCTTGCTTACCTTACCTTACCTTACCTTACCTTACCTTACCTAACCTTACCCAACCTTTTCTTACCTTACCTAAACTTACATTAACTTTACCTTACCTAACCTAACTTTATCTTACCTTACTTAAACTTACATTAACTTACCTTACCTTACCATACCATACCATACCATACCATACCATACCATACCATACCATACCATACCATACCATACCATACCATACCATACCATACCATACCAAACCATACCATACCATACCATACCATACTATACCATACCATACCATACCATACCATACCATACCATACCATACCATACCATACCATACCATACCATACCATACCATACCATACCATACCATACCATACCATACCATACCATACCATACCATACCATACCATACCATACCATACCATACCATACCATACCATACCATACCATACCATACCATACCATACCATACCATACCATACCATACCATACCATACCATACCATACCATACCATACCATACCATTCTTCAGCGTATGTTATCATACAATACCATACCAGAACATACCACAACATAAACTAATCGTGCCTTACTTGTCTTAACCTTAAATAACCTTAGCTGACCTTACCTGGCCTAACCTTACCTTGCCTTGTATAACTTTACCTCACCTTAACTAACCTAACCTGACCTCATCTAACCTTTACTTACCTGGCCTAACCTTACCCGAGCTTACCTAACTTAACCTTACCTTACCTTGCTTTAAACCACCTTACCTTACCTTATTTTACCTTACCTTACCTTATTTTACCTTACCTTACCTTATTTTACCTTACCTTACCTTACCTTACCTTACCTTATCTTATCTTATCTTATCTTATCTTATCTTATCTTATCTTATCTTATCTTATCTTATCTTATCTTATCTTATCTTATCTTATCTTATCTTATCTTATCTTATCTTATCTTATCTTATCTTATCTTATCTTATCTTATCTTATCTTATCTTATCTTATCTTATCTTATCTTATCTTATCTTATCTTATCTTATCTTATCTTATCTTATCTTATCTTATCTTATCTTATCTTATCTTATCTTATCTTATCTTATCTTATCTTATCTTATCTTATCTTATCTTATCTTATCTTATCTTATCTTATCTTATCTTATCTTATCTTATCTTATCTTATCTTATCTTATCTTATCTTATCTTATCTTATCTTATCTTATCTTATCTTATCTTATCTTATCTTATCTTATCTTATCTTATCTTATCTTATCTTATCTTATCTTATCTTATCTTATCTTATCTTTTCTTATCTTATCTTATCTTATCTTATCTTATCTTATCTTATCTTATCTTATCTTATCTTATCTTATCTTATCTTATCTTATCTTATCTTATCTTATCTTATCTTATCTTATCTTATCTTATCTTATCTTATCTTATCTTATCTTATCTTATCTTATCTTATCTTATCTTATCTTATCTTATCTTATTTTGTCTTGTCTTTCCTTACCTTACTTAATCGTTTCTTAGTCTTGTCTTAAGGTTTTGCACTATAAAATAATAAAACACTATAAACGCCATATTCGAAATCAAAACCTTTGAAAACACTCATGTATCATTCGTTTCCTGCTCTGCCTGCCCCCAGAATTGAGTCAACAACACCTACAAAATGTGTCCTTGACTAAGTGCTCAAGAATGATCACATTGACTATGCAATAACGTCTCTCCCTTACCTTGCATTGAATGTGATCTCATTGTTCCACTAGACAGGCTGTCTGTCAGTCGATCGAACGAATATTCATTCGACGTTTTCTGCTGTTCGAACGACATAACGACGCTTGTTGTGGCGCGTTATAAAAAAATTATACGATCCAACTGGCGCTTCTCAAGTGGCTGGTTACTGCCTAGGCAACGCATTGTTATCTACATGCTTATCCGCTTAATGTCTTTAGAGTAATTTAGCCATTTTTTCTATAAAGTTGTACTTCATACTACTAGAAACCACAGACATAATAAATGAGCCAATATTTTTTGATAAAAACAAATATTGATTGACAATATTAATTTGACTTGCTACTCGACTGAATATTTATTTCTTTAGTGTTTGATACAAAAGACTTAAGTCAGAAAATGGGAGTTTGGGTTTTAATCACTTATTCTTCCTCTATCGATTACTATCAACAACTTAAATGTTGTTCCACTGCAACGCATTGCTACTATCCACATGCAATAAGTCTAGAGTATTTTGAATTAATATAACAATCTTAAATTTCAATTTACTAGAAACTATATTTTCTGACTTAAGCCTTTTGCATCAAACGCTAAATATTTATTCTAATTACTTAATAAAAACTATCATTACCATCAAGTTTGGCCCTACAGACAAACAAAATGTATACATATCAAACTCAAATGAATCATTTGAGCCAAATAAGTCAGTTGAGTTAATGTTTTTAATACAAAATGAGCCATTTTCGCGAATTGAACGCATTTATCCAAAAAATCCAATCGAGCCAATTGAGCCAAGTGAGCAATTGAGTCGACTAAGTCAGTTGAGGTACTAGTGAAACATCATTCGTAACATGTGTTTTTGTTTGCGCATGTGAGTGTTGTTGTATAAGCGTGTCAATGAAACTGATGCTTTAAATATATATATAAAAGCCAATTGAGCCAAATTATCTTAATGCATATACTTGATGAATATATTTATATATGAATATATATTAGGCTATGTGCCAAATAATAGAATTAGACGAAATAAGTCAAATAACTGACAATGAATCAATTGATCTAATCGAGCCAAATGAACCAATTGCGCCAATTGAGTCTATTGACACTGATGTACTCTCCACTGATGTACTTTCGAAATATTATAGGTCGCACGTTTTTTGTTTGCACATGTGCTTGTGCTTGCATAAGCGTCTAAATACATTTGGTGGACAGAAAGTATATATATTAAAACCAATAGAGCCAAATAAGCCTAATGAGCGCATTAAATCTATGTAACAAATAATGCAATTAAACGATAAGAGTCAAATTAGTGCATTTAACCCATATATCGAATTGAGCCAAACGAGCCAACTGAACCAAATGAGTCAACTGAGCCATGTGCTAAACATCTTTGGTATTATTTTTTTTATTTGCATACTGAATGTAGTTGTGTAGGCATATCAACGAATTTGGCTTACAAAAAATATATATTTTAAAACCAATTGAGCCTTATAAGCTTAATGAGCGCATTAAAACTATGTAAAATATAATGCAATTAAAAGAAAAGAGTCAAATTGGTGCATTCAACCCATATATCGAATTAAGCCAATCGAGCCAACTGAACCAAATGAGTCAACTGAGCCAATTGAGTCAACAGAGGCATGTGATAAACGCATGAGTATGTTGTTGTGCAAGCGTATCAACGAAATTATATACTTAAAAAGCAATTGAGTCAAATAAGCCAATTGAGCTTTTGTGCTAAATAAACCACATGAACAAAAACTGCCCACCTTGAGCGCATTCAAGTCACTGCAATCGAGTCGACTGCTTCAATTGAGCCACTTGCTGAACATCATTGCTTATATGTTTCTTCTTCGGCTCTGCGAACTTCTGAAGCCTTCTGGTTTATTTATTTATGATAAGCTAGCTAATCAAAATTAATGCTGTTTACCAAGTTTGCTGTTTGTTGTAGTTTGCAACATTGTAGCATGTTGTTGTTGTTGATCTTTTTTGCTATAAAGCTGCATATTTTATTAAATCTTTCTTCTACTTTGCTTTCATATGAAAAAAAAAAAAACAGAAACAACGCTACTTAAACAAGTAAAGCCCATCCAAGTTAGTTCTTTTCATCATGTTGTTTATCATTTTTTCATTTTTTTCTTTTTTATATTTTGTGTTATTCTTTGTTTTGGCTCTAAAATTCTCTGTAGACTTTTTCGCGCACAAGAGTAATCTTTTTTGACTTTATTATTTCTTTTATCATTTTGTTTTTATTTTTGTCCTTCTGCATTGGCAACCACTGTCAGCTTTGCGTACTTGACATTCTTCTATACAACACAGCTGCAATGTGTAGTCGTAGAGCATTAAACTTTTTTGTATGTTTTGACGTCAATTGTGTTTTACAACCACGTATACTACTACTGTCTACTACTACTATCATTATTATTATTATACCTTCCACTACTTTGTCTGCTACTACTCTGTTTACTACAACTATTTTTGTGACTGTTTTTCTGTTACTACTACTATTTCCATTAAGCCGCTTTATTGTTGTTCGTGCTTAATACTTTGCTTTTTCCCCTACAATTTTTTTTCTCAACACAACAACAATTACAGCAAGATTACATTCAGGCATGTATGTATCTGTGTGTGGTATAAATAAATCTGTATACATGTATTTATATCTGCGAGTTTCAGTTTTCAATGAATCTGTCCTTGGCAAAGTGCATTGCCGGAGCTTGATGCGGTTGTTGTTGTTGTTGTTGCTGCTGCTGCCACAACTGCTCTTCTTACTGCGCTTCAGTCTGTCTGTCTGTCTTTGCTTTAATGCGCTAGAGCGATTTTAATGCAGTGGTTATGATTATTTATTTTTAATACATTTCATTTTTCTGCCTGCCAAGTCAAGCCAATCCTAGTCAAGCTACTTGGCATCCATTAAACCGTTGCTAAAGTTGTTTCCAATTTACTCAATCACTAAATGACTGACTGTCTGAAAGTCAAAACAACTAGCTGACTGACGTTTACCTGCTTTAAGTAGTATTTAAAAAGAAAAAAAATTACACTATCATGACTTGGTAGGCTTAGCTTAAGTTATACGCGCTGCTGTTAAATATTGCTTTAATAAATTTTGTAGTTAATGAATTTTTTAAAAGGTGCATAAAGACAAGTTATATAAGTTTTTGGCCGAAACACTGTCGCCCAAGAAGATATTTATTATAAACTGATTTATGAGTTCGTTAATGAACCTATCAACGTTCAGCGGTAGCAATAATTTTCACATATCTGGTGGATTTTTTTTTTTAGTGTTCTACGGAATACACACAGTTTGTATGTGTCATTAAGGCACGATATTTTCTGTTAAATGCAAAATTTTTAAATCTATCCTGGCATCTAAATTTACTCAAAAATACTTATATAAAAAATATTATTTTAAATAGCTACAACTACTGTTTTGAAAAAATAACTGAGAGGATAGAAAAGTTCTAAAATAAGTTTATTTATCGTGAGTCTTACAATTAATGTTTTCTTTTATATGTTTTAGATTTTAAATGCTTAGAAATTCGCTTGGATTTCTTTTTAGAAGTTCTCGTGTTTGAAGTCCTGCTGTTTTAAGTCAATAAAAAAATATAAGGTTAAAAAATATAAGTTCTATATAGTATTATCTGCCCCTTGAATCTGTCAAAAATTTAGAATTTGAAAAATTTGAATTATTTGCGAACTCTAGTTCCCCCTTTCCTACAGTTATTTGTAACAATCTTATTAATAATATTTCTAATTAGATATTAGAAATAATATCTAATTAATAATATTAAAATATTAATAATTATTAATATTAATATTTAATAATATATCTTAAAATTATTTGATATATCCGGATTTCTCTAAAAATGTTCTCATGATTACCTTTAAAATTTTACTTCCTTACATTTTTACTTTTAAGTTTTATGATTAAAAATAAAATAGAAATATTTTCAAAAACAACCCAGTTAAATTAAGGAAAAAGCTTTAACAAAAAATTTAATATCTACTGTTTCTATAAATGTTTCTGAAAATTGTTTTCTTAAAAAAATTCAAGTTTTCCAAAATTCGAGTTCACTAAAAGTCATCTTTTTCAAAATTTATCTTCTCTAAAATTTAAGTTCTCCACCAACAAAGCTTTAGAAACTACCACCAATAGCACTTGCAATAAGTTCTCTGCAAATAAGCTCGCTGCAAATAAGTTCTCTCCAAATAAGTTCTCTACAAATAAGTTCTCTCCAAATAAGTTCTCTACAAATAAGTTCTCTACAAATATGTTGTTTCCAAATTAGTTATCTCCATATATGTAAGTTCTCTCCAAATCAATTGACTCCTAATAAGTTTTCTCCAATTACGTTCTCTTCAAATAAGTTGTCCTTCAATAAATTTTCTCTACATAAGTTATCTCAAAATACATTTTTTCCAAATGTGTGCTTCCCAAATAAATTCTCTCCCAAATAAGTTCTTCTTACATGAGTTCATAACAAATAAACTCTTTGCAAATTAACTCTCTTCAAATTAGTTTTGTCCAAATAAAATAAACTTTAAATAAGTTCTCTCCAAATAAGTTCTTTTCAAATAAGTTTTCTCCAAAAAAATAATCTTCAAATAAGTTCTCCTTCATTAAATCTTCTCTACATATAAGTTATCTCAAAATAAATTTTCTCCAAATGTGTGCTTACAAATAAATTCTCTCCAAATAAGTTCCTCCCTACATAAGTTCACAACAAATAAATTCTCTGCAAATAAACTCAAAGTTCAAATAAAATCACTCCAAATAAGTTCTCTCCAAATTGTCTTCAAAAAAGTTATTTATAAATAAATCCTACATAAATTCTCTTCCAAATAAGTTCTCCTTACATAAGTTCACAACAAATAAATTCTCTGCAAATAAACTCTCTATAAAGTTTTGTCCAAATAAAATAAACTTCAAATAAACTCTAAATAAGTTCTCTCCAAATAATTTCTTTCCAAATAAGTTCTTTCCAAATAAGTTAACTCCATAAAAGTTCTCTCCAAACAAATTCACTCCAAATAAGTTCTCTCCAAATAAGTTATTTTCAAAAAAGTTATTTATAAATAAATCTCTACATAAGTTGTCTCAAAATAATTTCTATCCATATAAGTTTTCTCCAAATAAGTTCTCACCACTCTCTTATACATTTCCAACGTCTACAAATGTTTGTTTTCTTAAAATTTTAGTTATTTCTTAAAGTGGAAGTTTTCTCCAAAAATAATATTTGTTTCCGACAAAAATTACTCTTTTCCATATTTTGTACAAAACCTAAGGTTCTACACTTGTATGAAGTTACAAAAATTTTTATTTTCCATAAATATTCGTACTCTTGAAAAAATGCATTTCTTCAAAATTCATTTTATTCAAAATTAAAATTCTCCAATATTGAAGACCTGCCAAAATTGAAGACCTGCCTAAATTGAAGATCTTCCAAAATTAAGCTTTCATTAGTAATAATAAAGCGCTACATTAATTCTCTTCATAAGTAATCTTCAAGCAAGATCTTGCCAAATTTAATGTGTTTTAAAATTGTTACTGCCGAAAATAATAGTTCTCCTGATATATTGCTGGTTGTCCTCAAAAGTTCTCCTGGAATTTTGTTCTAAGATTCTTAATTTATTTTCTCCAATGTCATGTCTTTCCATATAAAATTTAAACATGCAATTTTGTTCAATTTTAGTTTTGACGTAAATAAACATAAAATAATCATAAGCCTACAAAAATGTAATTTCTACAAAAATGCAATTTCTCCAACAATGCAATTTCTTCAGAAATATAATTTCTCCAAAAAATTGTATTTAACCAAAAATTTCATTTATCCAAAAATTGCAACTCTCCAAAAATTTATTCGAAAAAATTAAATCTCCAAAATTTTAATTTGTCCAAAAGTTGTTTTACTAATTTTTTAATAAGTAAAATTCTCCAAAATTCTAGATCTGTAAAACAGATCTTTTGGAAATTCTTTTTGAACGCTTCCAAAATTTAGTTCCAAACTGAATTTTCACCACCATTTATTTTCTCCAAAAATTCACAGTATCAAAAAATTGAACCTTTAATTTAAATTAATATATAAAAAATCTGTTCAAAAAATATCCTCAAACTATCTACGAGTTTGTTGTCTTCTAAAATGCTACATGTCGTCTTTCTTTAGTGTTTTCTCCACTTATTTGATTTGTTAACTTGATTTGTCTCCAAAAAAATTTTCCAATTTGTGGCTTTTTTAATAAAATTTATTACGATTAACTTTCATTGAAAAATTTAAGTTTTGGAAAAATATTCAAACTCTCCAAAAATGTAATTTCATCACATATATAATATCTCCAACAACGAAATTTTCATACAAAATTTACAAAAACATTTTATAAGCTTTCTTAAAAATTTCTTCCAAATTTCCTGGAGATTACTTGCATTCCATGTGTATCCACAAATGCAAGTTCTCTCCAAATTTTCTAATGTCTCTATTATTAAAGAAATATTTCATATTAAATGCGAACTATCAGCAAAAAATTAAGTACTGAAAAATGTATAGCGCCGTTAACATATTAAGCTGCCTCCATAAATGTTGCTAATCTCCAAAAATTTATGACTTTCTGCTCGCAACGGCGTCACCTTGACTGGCAATAACTTCAAGCAGACAACTTCAGTCAACTTTACACATCTAATCAATATTTACTGTATGATTAATGTAAACGCAAATAAACAAATACAACAATTTCTGAGCAAATATTTCTTTAACGCTTTAATCAGTTATTTTAGCCTCCACTGTCAGAACGCATTCGAAGTCATATAAATCGAGGGTTTGTCGTATATTTTTGCAAATAAATCATGTAAATATGTAATTAAGAAAAATAAATACTTGACACTTTACTGGTACGCATGACAATCGACATACTTGATCGGTCGGCCAACCAGAGTACTCGAAAGAATCGTTAAGTTGTAACCATCAAACGAAAGCGATTGACTGTTTCTCGTGTTCTTTGTTTTTTATTTTTAACTCCATAACACTTTATTGCATTTCTTGAGTTCAAGGAGATTTGCTTTTTTTTACTTAACACCACTCACATCCTTCCCGCCCCAACTCACATCTAGCTAACAGTGCACAAAATATAAGTAATAAATTTTTTTATATATTATGTACTTTATTTTATGTCAACATTTGCTTATAAATAATTGAAATTGAGAGTAAATATTTAAGTACTTCTAAGCTTAGCGGCGATAAACGTTATGATGTGTGAGCGAAGAAGAAAGAACTTCTTTCATTGGAAGGAAGTGACAGTTTTTCGTTATTATAGAAAAGTACAAAGAAAGGCTTTGTTCAAAACTCACAGAAACAGTTTTATTTTTTCTCTCTTCTACAGCTTAATATTGGCAAATATTGCGAAATTATTTGTTGGTGTTACTAAGGTATTATTTTGACCTTGCAAGTATGCTGCAAAATAATATTAAGTTTAAGTAAAATATAATATTGATTTCTGTATGAATCAAGTCAACTGAACCAATCGAGCCAGTCGAACCAATCGAGCCAGTTGTAACAATCGAGCCAGTTGGACCAATCGAGCCAGTTGTACCAATCGAGCCAGTTGGACCAATCGAGCCAGTTGTATCAATCGAGCCAGTTGGACCAATTGAGCCAGTTGGACCAATCGAGCCAGTTGTATCAATCGAGCCAGTTGGACCAGTTGAGCCAGTCGGACCAATCGAGCCAGTTAGACCAATCGAGCCAACTGTGTCAATTGAGCCAATTGAGTTAAATGAGCCAATTGAGTTAAATCAGCCAACTGAGTCAATTGAGTTAAATGAGCCAACTGAGTTAATTTACTCAACTGAATTAATTGAACCAGTTGAGTTAATTGAGCCAATCTTTGTCAATATAGCCAACTCAGTGAATGAAATCACTAGCCAGCTACAATTACATGTTCGGCACTTGTACAAAATATGGTTCCCAACACTATTATTCTCATTTAGCACTTACAATTATTTTAAGAATTTATATTAAATAGTAACTCAAAAAGATTACACGCCTTGTTCTTATTTTTTTGCGCTTTTTTGTGTGTGTGAATCTGTGACTACCTGACTGACGACGCTACTTAATTGTCGGATCAGTATCAGTATGTCATATTTTACAATGATTTATAAATTCTTTAATGTATTTTTAAAATATTGTTGTTTTTGCTTTTGTTTTCCTGTCTGTTTCCTGAGCTTTTCATTGCTTGAGGTGTGGTGCTGTGCTCGCTTTATAGTCTATATGTCAGTCAATTTTGATTGTCTGGCTGTCTCTGTTTCTTCGTCTTTTCGAGACTCTTTGTAAGCTCAACAGCACCGCACCTGCAACTCATGTGATTCTTAATATTTTTACTTTTGTCTACATATATTTTTTTTGTTTTTTTTTTTTTTTAGTTAACTTTTTGTCCATAATTTTTGGCAAAGTTTTGTCTGTTGCATGTTGTGCTCGTTTTTTTGTTTACGACGTTTTTTGTTTATAATATAAATTATTTTATTTTTTTTTTTGTTGCCAATTCTTTGCACGTAGCCAATTCGTTGCTTTTGTTTTGTTTATTTTCTTATTCCATGTTTCTTGCGTTTTTTTTTTTTTTTGTTCATAAAATTTACAAATTTTCTTCACGCCTGGCCTGCAGGTTTCTTCACAGCATTATTGTTTGTACATTTTTTGTTTTTTTTTTTTTTTTGATAATTATCGTTTTTGGCTAAAATTTATTTTGTATTATCATGTTTGGCTTAAAATTATTTTGACCACCATAGTTTTTATATTAAATATAATTTGTGTATTTTTTCACTCGTTTTGTTTATCAATTTAATTCAATTAACGTGCTTTTATTTATTATTATTATTATTATTATAATTCGTGTTTCTTTTGCCTACTTTTTGTTAAGTGTTTCGTTTTGCAATTTTTAATTGTTATTCAACTGGCGGTTGGCACAAGCTGCTGCTGCTGTGTTTCGTTTTTATTTTGTATTTAATTGAATTTTTTTCTGGGTCTCTACGCTGTTGATCTTTGACACATTTTTGGGTGCGGCAATCTGTGCGGTGTGTTTCGTTAAGCACCCCCCCTGCTGCGACCCCTCAACAACTTGACGTGATGTCAATTGAAATAGGTTTTGATTCTGCTGGTTCGTTTTTTTTTATTTAAACAGTTTTTTATTCTCATTTTTGTCATTTTTTATGTTGATTTCGTTTTTCATATTTTGTTACTATATCAGTGGGTAAAATTTTGTGATTTTTTGTTGATCTTATCCAGAGTTGCTTTAGCGTTGTTGTTGGTGTTTGCTTTTAAATATTCAAAACAAGTTTAATTTTCTGCTTTTGCGACAATTAAGTGCATTCATAATTTTGTATTGTAGTCAACTATATAATCATAACAAGCACCGATCACGTCTCGATCGTTTGACTGTGCATGCGAGGAAGTTTTTTTTTTTGTGATTTTAAGGGACTTATAAAGCGTGGGAATTGTTGGTTATTGCCAGGTTTTGTTTGCTTAATGGGTCAATTTATGTAAAAAATAATCGATGCGGTAGTAACTGCCACTCTTTGTAATTTTGTACAATCTATAAGCAAGGAAATGCTTAAAGTATGCACTGCACACGTACAAGTTTTTTTGGGCCTCACTTTAAATTGATGCTCTGGAAAGAGAAGAAACTAAAAATGTTATCAACTGTCAGAGTTTTCATATGTAAATTACGCGCAAATGCAAAATTTTGCAAAAGACACGTTTTGGAAAAATGGAACACGCAAGGAACGTTTTGGAATTATGTGGAACACGTTTGATTTGACAAATTTTGAAGCTAAGTTTTCACAATATAGTTTGTCTTTTCTGAGTATTGCACTTTAAATATTAATTTCACAAACGAAACTTCAGTAAAAAATGAAACACAAAAAATGTGAATGCTTTTCATAAGCAAAACGTATAAAAATTTAGAATTTTGGTTAAAAAACGATTTGGAAAAATGGAACACTTAAGGAACGTTTTGGAATTATGTGGAACATGCCTGATTTTACAAATAGAAAAGCTGAGTTTTCGAAAATGTGTAGTTTCTATCTTATAATTGCACATTTAATATTAATTTCGCAAAGGAAACGATTATTAAATGAAACAGACCAAAAATGCGAATGATTTTCATAAGAAAAGTTCTTAAAAATTTAAAATTTTACAAAAGAAACATTTTGGAAAAATGGAACACTTAAGGAACGGTTTTGGAATTATGTGGAACATGCTCGATTTTACAAATAGAAAAGCCGAGCTATCGAAAATGTGTAGTTTTTATCTTATTATTGCACATTTAATATTAATTTCGCAAAGGAAACGATTATTAAATGAAACAGACCAAAAATGTGAATGATTTTGATAAGAAAAGCTCTTAAAAATTAAAAATTTTACAAAAGAAACGTGTTGGAAAAATGGAACACTTAAGGAACGGTTTTGGAATTATGTGGAACACACCTGATTTTAAAAATAGAAAAAGCTGAGTTTTCGAAAATGCGTTGTTGTTATCTTATTATTGCACATTTAATATTAATTTCGCAAAGGAAACGATAAATAAAAGAAACAGACCAAAAATGTGAATGATTTTCATAAGAAAAGCTCTTAAAAATTTTTAATTTTACAAAAGAAACGTGTTGGAAAAATGGAACACTTGAGGAACGGTTTTGGAATTATGTGGAACACACCTGATTTTACAAATAGAAAAAGCTGAGTTTTCGAAAATGCGTTGTTGTTATCTTATTATTGCACATTTAATATTAATTTCGCAAAGGAAACGATTAATAAATGAAACAGACCACAAATGTGAATGATATTCAGAAGAAAGCTTTTCAAAATTTAAAATTTCGCTAAAGAAACGATTTGGAAAAGTGAAACAGCTAAGGAACGTTTTGGAATTATGTGAAACACTTAATGTCATGTTTCACAATTGATTTTACACTTGAAGAAGTGTTATTGACAATTTTCCGTGCGATTACTTTGCTTTGCATAATAAATTTATAAAGAATTTAATGAAAAAGAAGCATAAAACTCTGAAATTTCATAAAAATGGTCAAAGAAATGTTTTTCGGAAAATGTCATGTTTCACAATTTTGTGAAACATTTTAAAGTATGCAAATTCTTAACAGCTCTACTAAAATAATACATTGTAAATGTCATTCTTAACGTCATTTCCTAAAAACTATAACCTCATATATCACGCTTATTTGGCCACTTACGGTCTTTAAAAACTAGTGCTTATTCATCACCTCTACATCGCAGAACCTTAAATGCTAAATTATATTTCTATAAAGCTTGACACAAACGACGTACATTCCAAACTTTTACACTTTTTTACATTTTTTATGGCTCTCGTAAATATAAAATTATTTCCGCTTAAATGAAAACAACTTGCTAAGATTTGTACATAACATTATGTTAGCGTTGGTGAACTTTATAATAATTGTTATTGTGATGGAATTGTTTCAGTTTTTTTTTTTTTTATTTATTTTTTTAACATTGAGCTAAGCTCAGCAACATGTGGGTGAGTGTTAGCAGCTTATTCAAGCCATAGACAATTTATATTTCAACTGCGTCTTAATAAAAATGTGAGCTATTATTAGCGACTTTTGCTTGACTTTTTAATATATGAAAAGCTTTTTCTAAACGTTACCAAAGCGCTCGCACCCAGTTCAATTATAAATTTTAATTTCACTTTTGTTAAGACTAACGTCAGCATAACAATTAAGTTTAAATCTGCTCAAACTTAAAGTTCAATAACATTGTTGCAACAAAAACACACAAAAAAAAAAAAAATTTTTTTTGCAGTTAAGCATTATTTAAAAAAAATATTTTGTTGTATGTTTATTATTGAGATGCACGCTGCTGTTGCTTTGATGCAAACAAAATTGCATGCATGCAGAGATGTGGTGTTACGAAATAGCAACAAATAAAAATAGAAAAAAAAAAGATATAACCTAACCTAACATTTTCTTTGTTGTGTGTTTTGACTAGAAGCGTGCGGCCGTGCTGCTAACTACTGCCGCCTATACCGCTCGCGGTCGTCGCCCGCCGTCAGCGTATCTAATGCTAAAGTTGTCGACTCTATATTTTTTTTTTCTCTCGTTTGTTTATCTGAACTAAATATAGCGCGCGCGCAAATGCAATTTATTAAAAATACGTATATTCGATGGCGGCGGGTGTTGATGGGGGTGATAGAGATAGAGGAAGGTGGGTTGGAGGTGATAAAAATGCACATAAGTTGGCTGGCATGCATGTTTCTATGGCTGACGGCGAACGTTTGCTAAGTTGTAGATGATATCAACAGTTTTGCGATGCAAGTGGGAGATTTTACTGTTAAATGCTACAATGATGACTTCAAATAAAATCACTTTCCTTTTTTGACTGCTTTATGTGGTCACCTTGTCGACAACTTTTATGTGAAGGATATTGAACCTTAAAGCCTAAAACTTTCAATGAACATATTTGAAATATTTTAACAATATTTTTGCTTGAAATGCTGATAGTTGCATGTTTTATGCATATTTTGTCGATGTATGGTGGTTAAAGTTGCATTAATTAATTAATTAAACGATGTGTAGAAATAAAAAAACAGTGGAACAGTTTGGAATCATGTGGAACAGTCGCTCAATTGACTGTTAAATGCATAAATGATATTTTTTGATGCTTGGAACGATTTGAAAATATGTGAAACACAGTGGAATGCTTTGAAATCCTATGGAACAGTCACTCAAATGACTTATAAACACATAATTTATATATTTTGATACTTGAAATGCTTTGGATGTATGTGAAACACTGCAGAATTCTTTGGAATTATGTGGAATGCAACCAAATTTGCTTTTTGCATACATAGATTACATTATTTTATCAAATGGAACGAGATGGAAACATGTGGAACATAGCGGAATGATTTGAATTTATGTGGAACACTGCCAAAATTGATTTCTGAATACACATACTGTATCAATTTGGCATGAAACACAGCGGAATGTATTGGAATCATGTGGAACACTTTCTTAATTGACTATTTTAACAATTTTGACACTTGACATGCTTGAAAACTAAGTCAAACGTTAGAATTATATGCTTTGGAATAATATAGAATATTGCTTCAATCTACTTACCGAGATTAGAGATTAGTTTATAAAATTGCTACGGTTTTTGAGTGTTGTTTTTATTGTAAGAACCGACAAAAAAGTCCGATTTAAGACAAAAACAAAAACAATCATTAATTCTTGAGTCTTGATTCATGCGCGTTGTGCCCTGAAGC
This sequence comes from Tetanocera ferruginea, assembly GCA_958299015.1. Lineage (NCBI taxonomy): Eukaryota > Metazoa > Arthropoda > Insecta > Diptera > Sciomyzidae > Tetanocera > Tetanocera ferruginea. The sequence goes on from OY282642.1 coordinate 144,697,776, forward strand.
GTTTGAAATAATTACAATATTTACGAAAAATATAGTTTACATCTAATGATGTAACACCGCCGAATAATGTTAAAGATAAACCCGCCTCATAACTTGAATTCCTAACAATTTCTAATTATTTAACATTTAAAAAGCAGTTCCCACCATTTAACTAAAGAATAATGAAGACAAGTGAAAATGACGCACATGAGAAAAAAAGTTGGTGTGAAAAAAAAAACCACAAAACAGTTCATTTTAGCTGAAGCAATCATAAGCTTAAAACGCAAATGTAATGAAAGCATAAAAATAAAAAAAGTCGGTTGAAATTTAAACTGGAATCTTGAGTTCTATTTTTAAGAAAGAGAAAAAAAAATATATAGTGACTGTTTTGGCACAAATGCTTCAAGTTCATTTATGCTTATGCTTAGAAAACATAGTTTTCAAATAATTTTTCGAATTTCTCAATATTTCAGTGCTAAATAACGCAAAAGAAACGTTTTGGAAAAAAGTGGAACATGGCGGAACGTTTTGGAAATTTGTGGAACACAAATGGAATACACTTGTACGTGTTTATACAACCAGATATTAACTACATTATGCATTTATTACGTTTATTAGCTGTGGGACGGTTTGGAATTTTCCGCAACACTGCCGAACTATATCTTAATTGTTTAATTAAAAACGGATGTAAGACCATATTTAACATAAAAGCAATCTACTTGCTGCAGAAAACAAAAAGCATTTCGTTAAATAAAAATAAAAACTGCTCAATTTATTTTTTTTTGTTTTGCAATTAATGTTTTTTTTTTTTGTATTTTAAACACAAACTTGCATTTAATACATTAAGAATTCATTCCGTTATCAAAAATGAAGAAAAAAAAAAAGAAATATGAAAATATTTATAAAAATATATTTCAGATAAATATAAATCAATGATCAAAAGACGTCAGCAAATATTTTCGATATATTTTTAATAAAATGTTTTGAATTTTTTGTTTTGAGCTTTGTTTGTGTTTGTGCTGCAGAGCATATGTTGGCCATTAAATACCAGGCGCAGAAATGACGAACATGTTGCGTAGTACTTCTTGCTGTTTTTTTTTTTACAATTAATCTGCAAAGCAATTAAAAATATTTTTTTTTCATGATTTAATTTTAACATATTAAATAAAAGCTAATAAATTATTAATAATAAAATCTATCAATATAATGATGGCAGAAATATATTTACGTACACTAGCGTTCTTTAGGTAGATCGAATTAAACTTGGTAACTTTTTCTCGACTGAATTGTAGCTCGTGATAGTTTTAATAAAAATTTGTAAAACGTATTTTTTTTTTTTATTTTTTTGGGTTTCTCAAAAGACACCGCCATACATAAAATGTGAAAAATTATGCTAATTAAACATGGGTTCAGCTTTTTAAAATTTAAAAATTGGTCAGCTGTCAGCAAACTGCAAATTAATTGACAGCAATCTAAGCCATAGTAACATAACAATAATATCTAAACCCTCAAAGCAGATGTTGCCGACATCATCATCATCTACAGCTTTCTGTACGCTCTTCTGGCAGTGTGTCTACTGTTGAGACAGCTAAATATAGACAGATCTACGACGACTTCCTTCACGAATCAATTATTAACAACAGCAAAATAGCAAAATTCTGCTTAAAATTCACTGCACAAAATTGTTGAAAAAAAAACAAAAAAAAAACGAACAAACAAACAAACGGCTAACGACATCATTAGTTGTAGAAAATAAACCTTAGACTTTATTAAACCAACATATTTACTCAAGTTGCGAAAATTTAACAGACATCAGCTAAAGATCATGTCTTTCAATTAGCTGTTGACATTGTCGAGAGATGTTAGTTAACATAAATCATTAATAATAATTACAATAAAAACAATAATGAAAAACCGAAAAACCTTAAAATTTGTGATTTTACCTTCGACTAGATTAACTTCAACTAGCAGCAGGCACACCCAGTTATAGACAGCACACGTCAGATTGAGTTTGTTTTATTATTGTGTGTTAATGTGGTTTGAAAACAATGCAATTTAGTTGATTTATAATGCTTTTTCAAACATAATTTAATTATTGGTGCTTGTTTTGTTGATTTTTGAACAGCTTGCGTGTTAATATGATGAAAAAAAAACGATTTGGCATCATATGAAACATGTTGGAACGAAATGGAATTTTGTGGAACACTGTCTAAAATGAATTTTGCTTGCTGGAAAACACAAAAAATATTTTTTTTTTGCACCTATGCACTTCTTAAGCCAAATAATAATCTTTATATGAATAAAAGAGCAAAATTAAATGTTTGGAACGATTTGAAATTAGGTAAAAAACTGTATTTCTTATTATATTATGTTACTTTATAAGCTGATTTGGCAAAAGAAACAATTTGAAAATAAATAAGGCATAACGGAACGATTTGAAATTTCATGGAACACTGTCAAAATCATGTTCTTTCTTAATCTAGTTGCTTGAAATGAAAGTAAAAACTTTTTCTTGCAATTACGCACGCAATTAATGTAATGGAACGAAATGGCATTTTATGAAATACTCACAACAATGTTCAAAACGATGTATTTACTTACAAACAGTCGTTTTGCTGACTTGTAACACTAAACAAATGCATAGGAACGTAATGAAATGTTGTGAAACACTCATTTAAACAACTATTTTTCTCGTTTACCAACTCTCCAATATAAATGAAAGTTTTTGGAACAAAAAAAACCAATAATACCTTTAAAATTGACTTTAATTGACTTTAAAAGGTTCTTAACACAATTTTCAGTGTTATAAAAAAGTAGTTGAAAAAATTATATTACTTGTTTCTTACACACTGCCTTATATTGTTCATAGTCTGTTGCTTGCGGAGCAGAAATTTATCTGTTAATTAATAAAAAATAAATCTACTTTAAATATCAAAATATTGCCTCCTCCGTTGAATGTCGAGGGCGTCCTCTTTTGCTGTCTAGCTCTAGTCAGGTTCTTATTGTTGTTGCTGTTGTGCGGGTGAAATCAAAACAACCTACTGCATGTTTGTAATATTAATGTTATTGCTGTTGTTTGTTGCGACTTGTTTAATTCAAGGATTTCTACTGAGAAGTTGTAACAATTGAGTGAACTTCAGTTGTATTTTTTGTTTTTTTATTTTTTTTCTCTCCGATGTACACAATTTGTTTATTTGTTTGATTTTTATTGTGCCTCATAAAGCAGCAACAACAAAATGAAAACAATAACCATATGAAACAATGAAAATTGAAACAAACTGGTTCGCGCTTTATCGGAATCGTTCAACTCGAACAAGCATGGTTTTTGGCATGACGCATCCGACTGTGTGCTGCGGTTTGGTGGTGGAAGACGATTAAGGCCAAAATAAATATATATAAATTTTAATTTAATTTTGGTCTTGTTGAAATATGTATGCCATAAAATTAGTCGTATTCTACTTTAAAAATTACCTACCTAATGCGAAATGAAAAGAAATAAGACAAAAACCAAACAAGTCTTGTGTATATTTTTATTTTTGATAGCAACGATAAAGGTTTACTGAATTTTCATTTAAATAAAAAAAAATCCACCTGCAAATGTTTATTGCGCGTGTACCTCTTTAAAAGTTTATTAACTTTTTAAGTTGTATGACAAAAGTAGCGTTTTGAACATTTTGTGAATTGAAATAGTTTTGAAAAATGAGTAAGTTTTACCACATACCACATTTTCGACACATGAGCCTTATTTCCAATTGAGCAATTTTATTCGAATTGAGCCATTTTTTTCAATTGAGCCATTTCCAACTGAGACCTTTTTGGCCATCTGAATCATTTTGTAAATTGATCCATTTTTCAAACAGCTATTTTTTCATAGAGTTATTTTTCCAATTGAGCCATTTTCTGCATTTGAGCCATTTCGGCAATTGAGCCATTTTTCTCAATTCAGCCATTTTTCCTGACTCATGCCAAACTCATGTCATTTGGCATGTAATTTTTACCGAATGAATCATGTTGCCTATTGATCCATGTTTTCAACTGAGCTATTTTATCAATTCAGTTATTTTTCTAACTCAGCGATTTTTGCCAACTGAGTCATTTTTGTCAACTGAACTATTATGCCAACAAAGCCCTTTTTCTCATTGAGCATATCAGCTTTTAAATTTTAATTAGTCATTTTTTATTTAACTAAATTTGAGCTTTGGCCGTATACTTATACAAAACGAAATAAAAAAGGTTTGTTTTGTTATTTTAAGAAAATTTTTTTTTATTTTTCGATATTTCGGCCCGCTTTGCTGGCCATCTTCAGGGTTTAAGAAAAAAGTTATTTAAAAAACACAAACGATTGTTGTCGTTACCGGTCTATCGTCAACTGTAACGACCGGTAACGACCGTTAATTTAAAAGATTTCAATAGAAGTTTAGCCAATTGAGCCATTTTGCCAATTGAGCTATTTGTCCAACTTAACCATCTAATGATCTAGTTTTTTAAACTAAGCTTTTTCTGTGACGTCAGTTATTTTTCCAATTGAGCCAACAAAACCATATTACCAATTGAGCCCTTTTTCAGTTCAAACTATTTTCTTTATTAAATCCCTTTTCCAATTGAGCTGTTGCTCACCTCAGCTTTATTTATTATGCAATTTCTTGCTTATTGTTTTTAGTTAACACATTTTTGCCAATTGAGTCATTTTTACCAATTGAGCCATTTACACTGCGCTACAGTGATTTCACTTCTAAAAGAGCTACTAAAAATGTTTACATAAAACACCGCATTACAAATTTACAGCTTTTTCCCAATAAATACATTTTGCCAGTGAAATTCTAATTGAGCTTTTTTTCCAATCAAGATTTTTTTTAACCAAGCCAGTTTTGCCCATTGAGCCATTTTTCCCAATTGAGCCATTTTTCCTAACTCATGCCAAACTCATGTCATGTAATTTTTGCCCAATGAATCATGTTGCCAATTGATCCTTGTTTCCCACTGAGCTATTTTATCAATTGAGTTATTTTTCCAACTCAGCAATTTTCACCAATTGAGTCAATTTTGTCAACTGAACTGTTATGCCAACAAAGCCCTTTTTCTTATTTAGTATATCAGCTTTTAATTTTTCAATTGAGTAATTTTTTTAATAGAATTTATTAGAAGTTTAGCCAAATGAGCCATTTTGCCAATTGAGCCATTTTGCCATGTTGGAGCATTTGAGCTAGTGTTCCAACTAAGTTATTTCTGTGAATTCGGTTATTGTTCCAACTGAGCCAAAAAAAGCATTTTACCAATTGAGCCCTTTATCAATTGAACTATTTTCTCTATTAAATCCCTTTTCAATTGAGCCGTTGCTTATCTAGCTTTATTTATGAAGTAATTTCTTACTGATTGTTGTTAGTTGAGTCACTTTTGTCAATTGAGCCATTTTTGTCAATTGAGCCAATAACTCTGCGCCACAGTGATTTCCACTCAACGACTAACGCGCAGACTTCAAATATCACCTTACTTCCGAAGTGCGTGAAGATAAAACGTTTCTAAAAGTGTTTACAAAAAACACCTCATTACAAATTTATAATTTTTATAATCCAACCAAACAACTGTTTCATTACCATTTTTTCCCACTTGCCATTAATTATGACAATAATTAATTTAAAACTCTTATCGCCGCAACGCCTGCTGGCGGCGGCGGCATCTAGACTCAACGAAGAACAACTAATTAACTTTCATTCTGAACTTAAAGTGTTTCTACCACTTTTCCTTTTTTTCTATCTCCGGTCATTTAATTTTTCACACACTCTGACTATGACGCACATTTTCTTGTGTTCATAACTTCACACAGCTGCATTTGAATGAATTTGAATGGATAACAAAAATGAACAGGTAGGAAAAACTAATTGTTTTTGATAGATGAAATACTGTTGGCGACTGTTGTTGTGACCACAACTGACAGTTGGTCAGTCACTGGCAATGACAACATGCTGACACTTACAACAATTAAGCGACAATTGTTGTCTATCTTGTTCATTGCTGCCCCTACCCTGACGGCTTTTCTCTTGCTGCCGCCGGCATAATAGTTGAGGTTGTGCGTTTGCCGTATCTGTGGCCCGCTTTAATTGATTTTATTATTATTATTATTATTTTTTTCAAATAGTTTTTTTTTCGGTCATTTAAGCGCCTTATTAACATGAAGCAACACTTAAAATTCATTAAATAAGTTCGTGGAAAAATAAAGAAATCAACAAAGAGTGGCAACATAATTAGTTTGGCTTGAAACAACAACACCACCACCAACAACACCGACTGACTGACACCACATTAGGTAACCAACCACACCCTCATCAATGTCAGCTAAAAACTTGTTATCATCATCGCCATCGTCAACGTCATTCTCATCATCATCATCATCATCATCACTATCGCCATTGCCAACATCGGCAACTCGCTTGATGAGACGCTCGCTTCGTTGGCTTTTGACCAACATTTGCATTTAATTTATGTGTTCACACAAACATAAACACTTGTAGAGCGCGTAACTAGCAGTAATTGTTTTAGACCACTTTTATATTTTATTGTTTTCAACAACATCGTAACGAAAGAAAATTACCAAATAAACGTTAAACGATGCATTGCAATCAAAACGAAAACAAAAAAAAAAAAAAAACAAACGTAAAAAAGTTTGAAAAAGTATTTCTTATTTTATTTTGTAGCTTTATTTTGTATAATAGTGTAGGCTTAATTCAACACCTCATTTATATGCCCTCTATTTGATTGTGTGGTATTGTCTGTTGTTGTTGTTGTTGTTGTTGGAGTTCAAGGAACAACCAACCATCTCGTTGCTGGGTTCACTGGAAACAAGTGAAAATTTGTTACTTTGATCTAAATATGTCGAAAAATAATGCAAATTATAAACAAAGCATTACCCGGAATCGTCGTTCTGTATTATACGTTTGTGTTCGTTATAGAGTGTTGCTGCTGTTGCCAAACCAAGCGTGACCATGTTAATTGATATTTATACGCTTTGAAGATTTCCAAGCACCGATAAGATGGAGGCGGAAAAATTAAATTATAAGAAAACTAAGAGTTATGCTTTAGGTTTATTTAGCTGGGCTTTAGCTGGAATTAATTTGGCCATAAAAAGCGGATTAGATCAATAGTGTCAAGTTAGTTACTCAATTGAGTCATTTGGCTCGATTGGGTTATATGACTCGATTGGCATATTTGTCTGAACTGTTTGAAATTATTCATAAAAATGCCTTATTCCTTGTATATTTGAGTAGTGTTCACTAAGTGACTCAATTCGCTGCTTCGCATCGGTTGGCTCAATTGAATCAGGTTGTTTTAATGGATTAAGTTGATTAATTTGGTTGAATTTATTTATTTGAATTTATTGGCTCATTTGGTGCATCCCAAAGATTTTCATTCTAAACAGGTGCTGTGATTTTAGTTATGAACAACTCAAGTATAATTATTATTTTCATAAGTTTATAAGTTTGAACTAAAAACACAAATAAGACAGTTCATAAACACACATTTAATTTTGTAATTCGCCTTTTTCCACCTAGAAATAGTTACATCAACAGTGTCAAGCAGTGGCTCAATTGCTCATTTGGCTAAGTAAAAAAATTTGACTCAATTAGTTTGTCTTAAATTTATTCTTAAAAGAAAAACTTCATTCCAAGTGTTAAATGGCTTAATACCAAGTGTTTGAAATGGCTTAATTGATAAATTTGGCTCGTTTGAATCATTTGGTTTATTTGATTTTTTTGTATCATATCTTTCATCCCAAAGATTTGTTTCATCCCCAACTAAACTAAACCCATGTTGTGAGTTTAAAAAGTAAAATTTTCTATAATCTTATGTATTTTGATTCATTTCATGGTTTAATTGAATTTATTCAGTCAGTATAACATAAAAATGAAAAAAAAGACAGTTTGGCTTACATGAATTTATCTTAGTACTTAAAAATTAACATTTTCCTCTCCAACTAGAATTGGATGAGATCAAAAGTGCAAAGTTAGTGAGTGGCTTAATTGGCTCATTTGGGTTGATCTATAATTTGGCTCAATTTATTCATTTGTCTCAAATATTGCATAAAAATGCTGCATTTCAAGTTTGTTAGCTCAATAGTGCCAAGTAAGTGGCTCAATTTGCTCATTCTGGTCGATTGGCTCAATTGGTTGGGCTCATTTGACTCAACTGGCTACATTGTCTTCACTGCATAAATGGCTGGTTTACCACGATTGATTGAAATTTTGCATAACCATGCTCTATTCAAACAGTATTAAATCAATACTGCAAAGTAAATGGTCCATTCGGCTCGATTGGCTCAATAAGCTAATTTTTCTCAATTCAATCATTTGACTAAATAGCTTTATTTGGCTCTATTAGTTTTTGGTTTTTACTAGAGATGGGTGCATGAGTGATTTTTACTCACGATCACGCACGCTCACGATGTGATTTCGTCTAGTCACGCACAATCACGCTCGCTCACGATGTGATTTCGTCTAATTACGCACGCTCACGATCAAAAATAATTTTTTGGATCACGATCACGCACGATCACTATGTGATTTCTTCTAATCACGCACGCTCACGCTTAAAAATAATTTGTTTATAACGATCGCGCAAGATCACGATGGCATATTTTACTCACGAGTATGTTTTATAGGAAGAAGAATACACATAAGTTTTTATTAAAAGTGTATTTAGAGTACCTCTGGTAAAAGCAGCATGCAGGAAGGAGCAGAAGCAACAGAGAGGTTGATACAGCACTATAAAAAGAAAATTGATAAAATTTCTCAACTTATTATTTGTATATAAAATGACCGAAATTGCTTAAAGTTGTCGCTGACTTTTCGCAAAAAAATTAACAAGAGCGAAGTTAGTTGTTGTCGCTTCTTTAGAAGTGGTCAGTGTTGCATTTTGTATGCAAATGGTAGCAAAAGCGTAAGAAAACATCATAACGAAATTTGGCATAGATTTGAAAAATTTTGGTATACAAGTCGTGACACGAATAAATTTAATTCACGCACGAGAACAATTTAATCAAGCACGATGGCGAATTTTTCGTGATTTTTTATTAATTCGCTCACGATCACCACGTGATTCGTCGTGACACGTTAAAATTTGTGACACGCGCCCATCTCTAGTTTATACCTAAATTTTTGACTCCAAGCATTTGCTATAAGGGTCACAGTAACCCATAGTCGTTAACCCATTAACGACGTGTGCTACATATATGTATCAGCGTGGCACTTTTCTTGATTACAGAACAAGATATGGAATAATTCGGTTTCGAAATTATTCTAATTTATTTATTTATTTATTATTTGTCATTTTTCGTTTATATTGATTAGTTGGTATGAACTCAAAAGAAGACCCATAAATTTTATTTTGTTACTGAAAGTAAAAATTTTCTTAATAATCTACTGAATATTTCGTCTTAAAATAAGTAAATCAGGCAGCCATACAATCTCACTCTCTCACCCGCACCGTTTTCAATTATTTGTAAATTAATTGCTTTAGTTAATCTGAAGAAAATGTCACTTTTTATTCCCAGGCTATTAATTAAACTTTCGTTTTTTCTTTAACTTGCAATAGTCAAAAAAAAAAAAAGAATCTACAAAAAAGAACCCTTGTGCGTGTGGTTGCATAAAATACACTAACACTACTTAATTGATCTCGAAAACTTCTGCAAAAAATATGTCTGCTACTTAAGTGCAATAAATTAAGCTAGCATGTTGTGAAAATTACTTACTTAAGCGTTGTTTTAAAGCGCGATTTGTTGTTGTTGTTGTTGTTGTAGCTGCCGCTTATGCTTGGCAACCACATTTGCAGATATTCTTCAAGTACTCTGCACTGCAAGTGTTTTTACTTCTTTTTTGTTTCTTCACCTCTTGCCAAATGTGCAGCAAATCCAACATATGTCTGCTTGATTCCACTCTATGGTGGAGAGCGAATGAACGACCGGCGGAAAAATACATTATGGGAATTTTATGGCATTTTCATTAACAAGTTTTTTTCTTTCTTTTTTGCTTATATTTCTGCGCTTGCCCACAGTTGCATTGCATGCAAACAAATATGCATACAAATAAACAAATATGAGTCATGCCATGCGAGCTGACTAGTTTTTCTACTTGTTATAAGCATAACATATGAATTATTTAAGCTTTATCAACAAGAAAAAAAAAAAAGAAATAAATAAACATGATGACTGGAGTGCCATAAAATCTAAAAAAATAATTTTCATTAAAAACAACATTTATTTAAAATATATCGAACGGAGTAATTGTCTCGATTTTATGACTTTGAATGCATGAATAATAAAAATGCTATGAATTTATCGCATGCAATAAAATTGCTGAAGAGAGCGGTTAATAATGAAGATTTTTGTCTGTTAATTAAATTACAGCTTAAAAAGCAATAGAAATAAACCTATTTCTGTGCGTGGGCTTGGCAGAACCGCAGTAGAAATAGCATGCAAAATATATTGACATTTATTAAGTCGCAATTTGTTTGTGTTTTCGTTTTCTGTAGCTGTTTTACTCTTAAATACAATTGTTAGTTCATTTTTATTCAACATATTTATTTCAAAGAATTTTTATCGAAAAGAATAGCTCTAAAAGACTGCACGTAACAGCTTTTGCCTTAATTTATTTTTTACATAATTAATTGACTTCAATTAAATTTTTTCTTTAAACCTTATGAGAATTATATCTAACAAACAACGAAATAGCTATAAAACCAGAGTTCACTAGATTTTGCCTTGTTTTCACCATTACAAGTTTTGATGTTAACATAAAGTACCATTCCACAATTCCTCAATACTTTCAGAACAACAATATGTTTAAAAATATGTTTTCATATTTTCATTCATTCATGAATATTTAAAATACATATGAATATTTTGAGTGAATGAGTGAATATTTAAAAGAATGTAAAGTATCTTTTTGGGCTTTAATGCGCTTTCGATTGTCGTGTTTGTTTTGTATGATTCATATATAAATTTAATGTTATTTACAAAAATGTCACATGCTATAATTTTTGTATTTTTTTGTAATTAATGCTGAAATTAAGGAATTTTTTTTCTTAAACTTGCGAGAAGTATTTGCTGAAGTGTGATGCTTTCACTATGAATACTATTTAAAAGTTGTTTTTAACCTTTTTATTATTATTATGTTTAACCTTAACCCTCCAAAAACTTTGAAATTTGGCAAAAAAAAAAAAAAAATAAATTTTTACCAAAAGTTTTGCATATCTTCTTCCTATTACTAATCCCAGATATTTGTTAATAATTTTACTAGAAACAATTTTATAAAAAAAACTGTAATTTCTTAATTTCTTAAATATGTATGTTTTGCAATTTTTATTTCTTGAAAAAAATTTCTTATTTTTTGTGCACTTTGTTTACCAAAACTTTAATGTTTCTATCTGTTTTTTTCTGATAACATGTTAATTTAACTCGACTTTGACATGAAATTTAAAAAAAAATCTCGCGTAGACCGGTTTCGAATGTTTTATCTGAGAGATTTATGAACAACCACTTGTATATTGTAAATTATTAAACACATATGTCGTTAAAATTCTGCTAGTAAAACTTTCAGGATGCGAAAAAACTCGCTCATGATCGATTAAAAATTTAACCTCTCATGATAACTCATTTTGCGATTGTATTTTTTTCATGATAAAGTTTTGAGAAATAGAACGTTCTCGAACACATTGCCATCATGTTCTCTCATGAGAGACTAAATGCAGTGATTGCTTACTCCCACGCTCTAACAACGAGCGATTGTTTTGGCAAGCGCGCTCAGAAGAAATGTGTATTCATAAAATTACTGTGTGTTTGCTCTCTCTCTCAAAGATTGTAAATTCTTTTGTTTGCGAAGTTACTTTTTCACTCAAGAGAAATTGATGGCAGGAAATTTTGAATGTTGATTAGTTGTGAGAATAATCGTATTTTGATCGTCCTTCGCACCCTGAAAAATGTGTAAGTCATGTAATTTATCCCCTTTTATGTTTTTTATATTTTTTTTTATATTTTTTTTATATTTTTTTTATATTTTTTATATAAATTTTCTATATATATTTTTTTTATATATTTTTTATATGTATTTTTTATATGTATTTTTTGTATATTTTTTTGTTTATAATTTTTATACATATTTTTTATACTTATGGCGTTTTCGTTTCTACCAAATAATGTTGCCTTTTCATTGCCCTTGCCTTTTTTCGTGTTCGATTCTAAAATAAGTGCAAACGGGTGAGTAAATTCTGCGTTCGTTTCTTAAAATGTCACACTCACAGAGGGCAAAAAAGGCGCATTTTCTGCCCTGCAAACTTTCTCAGGGTAGATGATTGCCCTGCATATCAGGTGTTTTTAAAACGATAATATTATGACATGCGTGCGTAAGACAAGGATAGTTATATTCGTTTATTTAAGTTGACATTTTTCGAGTAGGCAAAAACATGCACTTTTACAGGGTTGCGGGCAACATTGAAAATATTTTGCACTGCGACAGGGCAACATTTTTTGGTAGAAACGAAAACGCCATTAGTTAATATCGGCCTTCTTCTAAATTAAAAAAAAAAAAAAAAAAATCTATATTTTTTATATTTATTTTGTATATAGTTTTTTTATGTATATTTTTTATAATAGCTATATATATATTTTTTATGTATACATATTTGTTAAATTTATTTTATATAAATATTAATTTTTTATATATATTTTTTATATATATTTTTTATATTTATTTATTTTATTTAAAATATAAATGTTATATTTTTTTGTATTAATATAAAAAATAAATATTTATATATATTATTATATAAGATATTAAAAATATATAAAAACAAACCTATAAATAATTAAAAAAAAATATAAAAATGTATACAAAAGTATGATATTAAAAACTTAAAAATATATTTAAATTTTCTAAGAAAAATTAAAAGAAAAGAAAAACATAAGAAATAATATAAAAAATATAAAAAATATAAAAAATATAAAAAATATAAAAAATATAAAAAATATAAAAAATATAAAAAATATAAAAAATATAAAAAATATAAAAAATATAAAAAATATAAAAAATATAAAAAATATAAAAAATATAAAAAATATAAAAAATATAAAAAATATAAAAAATATAAAAAATATAAAAAATATAAAAAATATAAAAAATATAAAAAATATAAAAAATATAAAAAATATAAAAAATATAAAAAATATAAAAAATATAAAAAATATAAAAAATATAAAAAATATAAAAAATATAAAAAATATAAAAAATATAAAAAATATAAAAAATATAAAAAATATAAAAAATATAAAAAATATAAAAAATATAAAAAATATAAAAAATATAAAAAATATAAAAAATATAAAAAATTTAAAAATATAAAAAATATAAAAAATATAAAAAATATAAAAAATATAAAAAATATAAAAAATATAAAAAATATAAAAAATATAAAAAATATAAAAAATATAAAAAATATAAAAAATATAAAAAATATAAAAAATATAAAAAATATAAAAAATATAAAAAATATAAAAAATATAAAAAATACAAAAAATATAAGAAATATTAAAAATATTAAAAATATTAAAAATATTAAAAATATTAAAAATATTAAAAATATTAAAAATATTAAAAATATTAAAAATATTAAAAATATTAAAAATATTAAAAATATAAAAAATACAAAAAATATTAAAAATATAAAAAATATAAAAAATATAAAAAATATAAAAAATATAAAAAATATAAAAAATATAAAAAATATAAAAAATATAAAAAATATAAAAAATATGAAAAATATAAAAAATATAAAAAATATAAAAAATATAAAAAATATAAAAAATATAAAAAATATAAAAAATATAAAAAATATAAAAAATATTAAAAATATTAAAAATATAAAAAATACAAAAAATATAAAAAATATAAAAAATATAAAAAAATATAAAAAAATATAAAAAAATATAAAAAAATATAAAAAATATAAAAAAAAATGAAAAATATAAAATTTTTAAATTTAAAATAAATTTTAAGTAAATGAAATTAAAAAATTTAAATCAAGAAATTTAAATTTTTAAAATATAAATATTTTTTATATATATTTTTTATGTATATTGTTTATATATATTTTTTATATTTTAATATATGTTTTATATATCTTATAGTCTTTTTTATTTTTTATATATATTTTTATATTTTGTATATTTTTTCTAATAATTTTTTGTTTTTCTTATTAATTTTTTTTAAGTAGTTTTCAATATTTTTTTTAAGTTTTTTTATATTATATTTTTGTATATATTTTTGTATATATGTTTGTATAAATTTTTGTATACATTTTCATATTTTTTGTGCTTTTTAGTTTTGAGTTAGTTAGTTTTAGTTTCGTTGATTTTTTTTTTATTTTTTTAAAATATTTTGTATATCTTTATTGTTTTTTTTTAATCTATTCCTACATAATATTATGTGATATTTTATGTTACGCTTACGATTGTTATAAATTGTGTTATATTTATTTTAAAATTTATGTCATGGTATTTTTTTATTGCTGGTACCTGGCTCAATATTTTTTAATCCTTTTTCTTCAAATATTTTATGTTTTAAGGAAAGTATTTTTAAATTCACATTGACAAGTCAGTCACAGACAGGAATTAAGATAATCTCATGCTACATTTGCCCATGACTTGCTGACCGTACAGTTCATTATACAGTTAATCGAAAAGCTTGATAATCTATTGATAACTCTTTAAATAAAAAATACATAACAAGTTCTATTAAAAACTTATTCCATGAATTTATTTCGATTTTTTTTATAATTATTGTCATGTCATGGTTTCAGCTCATTAACAAAATAATAAGAAAAGATAGAAAAACAATTGAAATGAGTCTTTCGATTTCCATCATTTTCTTTTAGACTTGCTGTTGTATAACAAAATTATTTTTAAAAAGGCTCCTGAATCTTGCATGCAAATTTTGTGTCATGCAATTCTTTTAATAAGTAAGTGTCTTTAATGAGCAAGTGTCTTAATGAGTCTTTTTCAATATACATAAAACTTAATTAAAGACATGAATGTTATTTATAATTGGTATTTTTTTAAAAACTTTTATGCTGTAAGCATACATCATTTATATAAGCCATCTTCTTAACAGTTTAATATCATGCAATTTTTTTTAGTTTTTCCCTTCATAAAAATTGTTTATTTAAATCAAAAATCAAAATCAAAATGAATGTTCATAATAAATTTATAAATCAATATATAAGCAGCGCAGTACAAAATTATATAATAACGAACTTAAATTGATTTAAGAGCATAAAATATGAAAAACAGTCCAATAAAAATAAACTTTAATCAATTTTTAAACTGACTTTTAAATCATTATTAAGCCATTTTAAATGAAAAATTATTTAAGGTAAATCCTTCCTATCTCTGTCTGTTTTGTTGTTGTTATTTTGAACTTTTAATCAAAAATTGCTTAAAAGCACCTCTGGGCAATTCAGCCAAGGCGCACACCAGCACTCCAGAAACATTACGATGCAGTTGATTGTAAATGGAATTTGTTTTGGTGTTTTTTTTTTTTTTTTTTTGTTTTGTTTTTTTTTTTTTTGTTGTTTTTTGTTTTGTTTTTGCAACATAAACGTGTGCAATACACAGCAAAGCTCAAATCTAAATAGTTTTAATTTTTGCGCTTCCAAAACCAATAAAACAAAAAAATAGGAGACAAAAATTCGTTGTTTTAATTTTGTTTTGTTTTTAGTATTTTAATAGCGGTCGGTCGGTGTTGGCAGTAGTTGTTGCTGCACGGTGTGAGATGATTTCATTTCACACAAACTTTGGCATTTGAAGCTGTGACTGGTCGTTTTTATGTCCGTTGGTAGGCTGCAGATTCGATGGGTTGGTGCTTCAGGTGCTGTGGTACATTACTGGGTTGGACATGGTGCGAACACGTTTGGCTGATTGTTTGTTTGTTGGTTTTCTTTTTTAATGTTTGTTTAAAACTTGGTTCGTTGGTCGTTTTATGGTTTATTATTGCTACAACAGGCGGAAAAATAATGGCATTAAGTAAACAACAACAACAAAAACATCAACTAGCGCTATAAAAGTAGTTTGTAGTTAATTTAATTTAAATAACTTAAGCAGATTAGATTGCAAAATATTCAATTAACTGTTTGAATTTCTTTTAAATTTTTTCGAAAGCATGCTAAGCAAATATCATGCAAGAAAATTTATGTGAAAACGTGCAGCTGTAAATTAATGTTGCTGTTGTTGTTTTTATAAGTTTCAAGCTATGCTAAATCACAAATGTGGGTGTGATTTTATATGCTATGCAATGTTGCAGTCAGAGCATAAATGATTTTGATGAAGTGCCATAAAGAAAACAGGTGTCAAAATAAATTGAAAATAAGTGAAGGAAGCTTTCAAATATACACAAGATATTAAAATAATTGCATAAAAGTATTGCACGAGTTTTATTAACGCTAATGAAGTCATGTTTATATGTTACATTATAATATATCTTAACGACTCGCTAATGTCTCGCATGCGATATTATGTCAGAATGATGGGACACCTTAAAAAGTTAGAGACATATTCGACTGAAAAATAAAAAGTAACAGTGGCAACATTCTTTTTATTTAGGGAAAGGGTGTATAAATTAAAAAGTTGTATGCAATACGATGAATAGAAAAGGGTTAGAAATTAATTTTATGCATTTAATAGCCATTCAAAGTATCTAAAAATAACTGCTTTTAAAGTATCGAAATTTGAAATGCACAAACACGTAAGTGTGGGAAAATGGACTTTCCACTAGAGAAACAAAAAAAAAAAAAAAATAACAACTAACTTGGGATAAATTCAAATGAGTTGCGGTACGTTCAAACATTGAAGCATAAAAACCTTCTGGGCACAATTAGCGCACGCACTTCAAATGAATTCAAACAGAAACCGCCTCAAGCTATTTAAAATAGTAAATTAAAACATAACAACAGTCAAGCAAATGTCAAAACAGAAACCTGAATATTTAAAAAAAGAACTCAATTCAATTAGCTTCTACGTGATGATATTAACACATTTTTTTATTGCATGCGAGCAAAAACTGCCAAATTTGATCTAAATTTTTGTTAAAATTTAACATAACGATTAACTAAAACAAGCTGCTTTAAGCTAAACTAGTTGTTGTAAATTAAAAATGTTCAGCGTAAATAATTTATGAATGATATTAAAAATAATCAGATTGAAGGCAAAAACCAAGAAGAACACACCAAAAAATAAAAAAAAAACTACGTAAATTTAAAGCTTTGCATTCAGCTCAAAATTTTATGCTAATAATAACCAGTTTTTGCTCATATTACCAAAAATAATATTTTTTTTTTTTTGTTGCTGGCACAAATGAAACAATCAAAACCGACCGCTTTATTGCGCCAAGCATCAAGCAGTCAGCTGCTGCTCTTAAGAATGTTTCACTAACAAATTGAATTCAAGTAGTTTAGCATAATTTTATTTATTTCGCAAAGAAAAAAAAAAAAAAAAATTAAACAAAAAGAACGAAAACATTAAGAAATAGTATTATTGAAAGCGAATTCTGTATGACGACATAAGCTGTCTTTGTTGAGTTTGTGGCAAGGGCCAGCCACAAAACAAACAAGCATGTTTAAACTTTAATCTGGACAACAGATGTTTTAAATGAGTGATGAAATAAAAACCCGATAATTGAGTTGTTAGCGAAATCTTTAATTTTATAACTCATGAAAATAAAATTGTGTGTTAAAAATTTGTATAGTTTTTTTTTTGGGTTTTCGACAAAATAAATAGTTTAAGACATTCGGAGATAAATCGGGCTGAAATTGTTTTTTTACTAAATCAACATATTTTGCATGACATTTAAAAGAAACTAAAAAAGCATGACAAAAAAATATGCCCAAAATTTGCAAAGCATGCTAACGATTAAAAATTTTTTTAAATGTTTTTTTTTTTAAATTTAGCATGACATAAAATTATCCAAGTAGTGTTTGCATGTTCCAAGTAGTGTTTGCATGTTCACTCAAAGCATTTGTCATAAAAAATTCTGAAAAACATCAAATTGACTTTGAAATTTTTTGTATCAAAGCTTCAAAAAACTTCATAAATTTTTTAATAATAGAACAATTTTAGACAACAATTTGGCCATTTCAGTCCTGAAAAGAACTTATGATAAATTGTGTTGTTAAATGTTTGCACACAATTGACCGAGAATTGGACCTACATGTTTTATGCCGAATCCGAAAAAAGGAAAGGAAAATGAAAAAAAAAATTGGCCATTTAAGTCCTGAAAGGACTTTGACCGAGCTTCTTATGATCAATTGTGTTGTGTGTGTTATTTAAGGTTTTCACACAATTGACTAAGAACTGGACCAACATGTTTTATGCCGATAAAGTTAAAGTTCATGTTCTCAAGACGCTTTACATGACATTTTTTACTCTCTGAGGTTTGCCAATGTCTGCAGAGCGGTGAATTCTGAACAGAAAATGTTTTTTAATTGAAAAAAACTTTTTTCCGAGGTGAGGTTTGAACTCGGGATACGTTTGTTTCAACGCCACACACATAGCATGCATAGCAACGGCCACCACACATTTATCATTTACACATTAACGATTAATAACCATTACACTGCCATTACATTACCATTACATTACCATTTGGTTACCATTTAATTACCATTATATTATCCTTGCATAACAACCATTACATTTCATTACCATAACACTGCATTACCATTGCATTATTCTTACTTTATCGTTTCATAACCATTACATTGCACAACATTATGATTGCATTACTATTACACTACCATTACATAACATTACCATTAACTAACCATTACATTACTATTACGTTACAATACAATACCGTTACACTACTATTACATTTTCATTGCATTACATAACCATTACATTACTATTACATTTTCATTGCATTACATAACCATTACATAACCATTATATACTGTTATATACCGTTACATTACCATTATATACTGTTATGTACCATTACATTACCATTACATTACTATTACATTACCATTACATTACCATTACATTACCATTACATTATCATTACATTAGCATTATATTACTATTACATTATTACATTACTATTACATAACCATTACATAACCATTACATTACCATTAACATGACATTATTATTACATTACCATTACATTACCATTACATTACCATTCCATTACCATTACATTACCATTACATTACCATTCCATTACCATTACATTACCATTACATTACCATTACATTACCATTACAATACCATTACATTACCATTACTTTACCATTACATTACCATTACATTACCATTACATTGCCATTACATTACCATTACATTACCATTACATTACCATTACATTACCATTACATAACCATTACATTACCATAACTTTACCATTACATTACCATTACATTACTATACATTTTAATTACACTACCATTACATTACCATTACATCATATTCCAATATTGTAAAACATAAATATTAAAGTAAAAATAAATAAAGTTACATAACGAAAATTATCTTATAATGCATACCTAAAAGGACATGAAAATTTTATGAAATGTTAAAAAATTTTATAGAATTGAAGAACTTATTGTAAAAACATGATATGCCACACAAAAAATATTTCAAAATAATCGACCTTAAAGTTTTTTAAAAAAATGTATATTTGTATGAAATCATTAAAATGCTTAAAAGAACATTACTATGGGGCAGTGATGATATCGGATCATTTTTGAGAGTACTTTTTACAAAGGCAAATAGTACTTTTTTATTATTTAGGGTACTTTTTATAAAGTAATGATATGTGAATAAATACATAAATTAAAACCAATACTTTTTTAAATTTTATTATATTTATCACATAAAGGAACAATAAATAATCAGGATTTCTTTCAGAACCCTTTAAATATGTATATTAGGGTGCCTCGGCCTCTATGAACAAAAAAAAGTTGTCATTGCCACCAACTTAAAAATAAGCTTGAGCGATTCTAAGACGAATGCACAACATTTTTTTGGCTAAACGATAGCCGCCAGTGAGCTAAACCATTTTGAAAAACATCCAAAAACCATGTTTTTCGTAAAAATATTAGCTGGTGCAGCAGTTACAAATAAACAAACAGTTGAAAATAGTAGTACTGAAGACGATCTTTCTATCTGGTCTAAAAAATTTCAAATCTTTGCCGCCTGACCAAAGATATTGCGAATTTTAATGAAAATGTTTTACTTTTTCTATTTAAAGTTCTTGTCCTGGGAACATTTCTAAAATCAACGGCAAATAAAACGTGACTGGGCAAGAATTTTGGCAATAAGTTTATGACTTTATTTTCAAAAATTATTTTTTTTTAACTCTTGACAAAATTTCAAGTAAAATTCTTTAATATACCAGAGTACTTTTTTCGGCATTAAGGTACTCGGGTACTTTTGTAGAGTCAATAGTACTCAAAAAAGTACAATTCCACTCAAAAAATCATCCCAGCTATGGGGTTAAAAATTGATCGGGTTATGTTCACAATATTTTAAGTGGATATTGATAATGTATCAAGAAACGTAATGCACATAAAATATGTACTTTGAAAGCAGTGTGGCTTATTATGCTTTTGCAATATACCCTTCAATTGAAGATTAACTATGAAACAAGTAAAGAAAGTCTAAAGTCGGTCTAGCCCGACTATGAAATAACCTAAACTTACTTTTTCAAAATACAACAATAGCATTACAAATGGGCGTGTCCGTGAGCTGATGAAGCCCATATTTTATATGCATTTCAATTTAGATGGAAAATTTTACAAAAATTTATAAAAATTGCAAGTTTTATTCCTGTAGCTCACTTGTTAATGTCTTTATGGTATTTTCGATATTGTGGCTTGTATGGCAGCTTGTATTCGAAAACATTTTTGTTTTGATATAAAATACATATATACCTTATTATATAATACAAAAATTTAAAATCTTGGTCAGTCAAACTGCAATGAATAAAAACAAAAATTAATAACTGTCATTTAAATAATGTTTGTCGATTAACCCTGCATTGAAAAATGTAGAAATATGTTTCAGAAAGTTTTGATCAAGTATTTTAATGTGTGCCAGGTGTTACATATATTGTGACGGCTGTTACATATATTTTGACGGGTGTTACATATATAGTGACAGGTGTTACACAGATTGTGACGAGTTTTAAATATATTGTTACGGGTGTTACATATATTATGACGGGTGTTACATATATTGTGACGGGTGCTACATATATTATGACGGGTGTAACATAGATTGTGACAGGTGTTACGAGAGAAAATCTCTTTACGTTTTCGATCTTCATTACTTAAATACAAATTTGTTCATAAATTGTATGTTTAATGTTTAATTCTACAACTACAGTTTAATATATTTACAATAAACATATGTTCTCGTTTTTTTTAAAGTGGAAAATACAAGCAAATTTTTTTTACAATAACTTCCGTTATTATATTGGCGTTTGCGCTGACAACGTCTCCGTAGATAGGTACTAGGTTAATATTGGGTGTATGGTATATCGCGCAACAAAACTAGTACTAAATCTTTGACAGAAATAAAAGAGTTTAATGCAATATAATAAATAAAAATATATGATTTTTGCCTTGGTAAAGATTATCGTGGAATGTTTTAACATATTCCGTCATACCTACTTTGGTTTTTCTTTTTATTTCAAAGTATTATACAAATATTTTAAACAGAAAATTGTAACTTCAAGGATATAAAAACGAATATGTGCCCACCACAGATTTCATTACATCATCTTACGGTAAACTGATGTATGTACCGAAAATAGTATTAAAAATTGATACTTATTCGATTTAGTGAAAATTTTTTGGAGTTTTTACATTTTTTTTTTTTTTTGTAACAAATTGCATGGAAATAACATTGGGCCATTTCTAAGGTCAGGAAGTTATGGGATAATATGTGAGTTAGAAGTGAAAAATAAAGAAATATTTTTCTTAATAAAAACCGAGCTGCCATTTTTGACTGGAAAGAACTAGTTATATTTATTATTAAAATTGTTTAACATATCATTATAAAATTAACACATTTTTACTACTATGTTTGTACACGGTACTATGTATGTAATCCTGTCGTCTAATCATGTCATGTCCTCTCAAAATATTCAATGATAAAACATTTCGAAATAAACCTACACACAATTGTAACACACTCCTTTGAAAATAAACGATTGTTTAAATTTTTTCTAAATTTTTTCTAACTTTAACAAAGACATTCCAACTCACAGCAACTAGTCAGATATATTGCATACAAGTAACTCCAACTTAACAGAATTAAACAAAAACAAAAAAAAAAAAAAAAAAAAATCAGAAATACCAGACATAGCAGTGCAAGTTTTGCCTAATAATATGCACTGCGACTTTCCTAATTTTCGACAGTTTTATCGTGTTAAAAGAAAAAAAAAAAACCATAAGTTAGTCGATATATTATCGTGATTTTAATGTAATTTATTACTGAATTGAAGTAATCTTATAAAAGCAACAACATGCTTAAATTACAAAACGTTTTTGCTGGTTGTTGTCGTTGTTGCTTTAGCGTCCAACAACACTCAGCTTCCTTCTCCTATAATATAAGCACTCGAAACCATCGCCCCGATGTTATCATAGTTTTTTTTTTGCAATTTTTTTATTATTGTAATATTGCAAAATAATTTCAATTTTTGCATTAAATTTAGTGTTGCTGCACGAATTAAACTGAAATTTGTTAGTTGTTGCTGTTGCTGCTACTGCTGTTGTTGGTGCTTTGCCCACCCCCGATAGCAATCAGTTGTTGTTAATCAACATAATTTTTTTTTTACATTTAAATAAATCCAAAGTGGTAAAAAATTACTAGCAGAGGCAGAGACCAGAGACAGAGGCTGTCTGTTTTGGGTGCAGAGCAGAGTAGAGCAGATCAGCAGAGTGCTGGAGAAGTCAGCAGTTGTTGTATTGATTAATGAAGCTCAGCCATTTAAGTTGTAAGCAACATTTTTCACTGAATCTTTGTATCTACATTTGTTTTTTTTTTTTTTTTTGCTTTAGTTTCAATGTAAGCAGCAAAGAAGGTATTAATTATTGCCTGTTTTAAGTGTTGTTATTTTAGCTTTTATGTCGAAAATTTTGCTACATTTTTTTTGTTGGTTGCATATCTATATATTGAAATCTGATTTACGTGTGGAACAGATTTGTTAAAATTTATTTGTTGATTGTTACCAGAATATGTTTATATTTTTGTTTACCTTTTTTCGGCGGCGCCCATTTGTTGTTTTATTTTTTTTTATTTTTGCTTACAATAGAAACTCGTTCGATGTTGAGTAAAAAGCTACGCTATAAATTAATTAAAACAAAAAAATTCATTTTAAATGCGGAAATGAGTAATTTAGTAACAAAATATTATTACAAATTCAAGAAAACCACAAGAAATGGATTACTAACTACAATCCGTGGAAGATGGACGGACGTGTTGGCATTAATTATGGCATAAAATATATGGCATTCTTTCTGTACTTGGTTTTTATTTTTTATTTTTTAAGAATTATAATTTTTATCATTGAAGTTTGTGTTAAGATTTTTTTTGTTTAATGGTTTAAGGCAAAAAAAAAGGTATTTAAAACTAGTTTAGGTTTAATTATTTTTTTTTTTTGCTTTGCTTTTTAATCAGTGTTTATTAATGATGTTCATGGCTCTGGCTCTGTTCATGGCCGCCGGTAGGTTCAAAATTCGATTTAAGTTTAAGGGAAATAATATTTTTCTAGCAATTGTTTGTTATAAAGTTCAAAAAAACACCTCGAACTGCATTGACTTACAAGCTTTAACTAATAAAAGAGTTGTCTCTGACGTATATTTTTGACTGATTTTTATTGACACATCTTTCTGTTATAATTCTCTTAAATTCTTGCCCGGCACTTGCTTAGCAACTACTTTGCTGCTACAGTGCATTGAACTTTTGTCTTTGCCACTATCTTACTAGCTACTATCTAGCCTTTTGCACTTTGCACATAACAACCTGCTATTAAAAACTTTTAATTGCAAAAAAAAAAAAAAAAAAAAAAAAAATCTCTGTTATCTCAAGTCACCTTAATTACTGCACGCTGTCAACAGCTATTTTCATTTATAATAAATAATAAAATTAAAAAAAAAACAAAAAAAAAATACTTCAAAATCGTGCGCCCCAAAAATTAAATTAACTAAAGGTTATTTATTTTGTTTCTTAGAGTTGAGAACCTGTTAAATCTAGCTAAATTGCTGCAAATTAGCGCCATTAACGTAAGACAAAACCTAAACCTTAAAATTGCACTTTATAATCGTGCCAAAAAGTTAGTGAAAAAAAAAAAAAAAAAAATTAGCCGGCCCCCCACACAAAATTTTCTCAAGTGACATTCACGAAGTTCCTGCTGCACTAACAGCTGTTTGTCACGTTTCTGTGATTTGTGTGCATAACTATGGCTTAAACTTTAAATTGAGAGTGTTTTTTGCCTACAGTACTGTCCAAAAAAGTTCCAACAGTTTTTGCTAGCTTGCAGAATTTCATCACTGTTGGTCACACGCCCACAAAAGTGTCAACAGCTTGCTACTGTTTTAAGCGTTTTGTCTTAACTTGAGCTTTTAAACGCCCTTTTATCGCAGCTTGGCACATGCAGCAGCAGCAGCTGGTATTAAATTGTCACAAAATATTGCATGATATATTTTTTAAAATTTTTTATTTGTTTTTTTGCCTGCTAGCCTACCTCAACTCCAGTTGTATTGTGTTGTGTTGAGCTTGCATTGTGTTTTTGCTGTTTTTGTATATTTTCTGTATTTAACCTTTAATTGTTAACGCCTGCAGCTTTACAAGCAACTAAGTTGTTAACTGTACTGTTTTTTTGTTATTGTTTTACTGCAACAACGTATAGATGTTGTTTTATTTTTAATGATTTATTTCTTTTCAACTTTGTTCAACATCACGTTTCTTATTCAAGCTTCATTTAACTATGTTTTTTAATGTGTCTTATTATTTCAAGCTTGAAATACGCGCTACTGTTTAATTATTTTTCTTTTGCTTATGCATTATTTTTAATACGATTGTTATTGTTATTTCATGACTTAAAAGTATTAATGTATATTTTACACAATTTTATCCTTAAAATAACTTAATTATTGTCATACCTCAGACATTGATTGATCATGACTAAAATGCACTGTATAAATTTGCATAGATATTTAATTGCTTCAACTTAAATTTGCGAGCTAGATTGCCGCTCACATGGCTACTTATTTCATTAACCTATAAGTGACTGTTAAAAATAATTTACTGAACTTCAAAGTGCAATATATTTCTTTGAGACTATTTTCATTTATTAAAGGGGTACATGACATTGGCCGTTTTTTTTAAAAAATAATTTACTTAATATTTTTAAGATTCTAAGAAAAAAAATTTCATGGAAAAATTCCTACGGGTTGAAAAGTTACAGCCGAACAGTGAGAGCGCATTTTTATTTTTCCTTGCATTTTTCTTTGTTCACAAACTTTGAACGCGTTTATCACGAAACCATGTTTTTCGTACTGGTTGTGGCACTAGCCTAGCGGGTTCATGTTTGGCCAAAAAAATTTTTTTTTTTGTATTTTTTTAAACTTTAATCGCCAACGTATGACACGAGCTTTTTTTGACATTTTTTTTTTTGATTTTTCATGAATTTTTTTAAGTCAATATTTTTTTCGAAAAAACACACTTTCAAATTTGGAACATCACCAAAAATTTAAAAAAAAAGTTTCTGTCATAAGATAACCAATTTTGTTAAAATTTAAAAAATAATGTTTTTCCAGATCGGACAATTTTTGCGACTCCCAGCGCTGCAACCACGAGGCTCCGTTTTTTTTTTCTCTGCCGCCAGTTTGGAGCTCTTTAAAATCATGTTGGAGTGAAAAATATATTTTCTTTATTTATTTTTTTTTTGTAATTTGTTCAATTCTCTACATTAATAATAAAAATTTTTTGGAAAAATGTTTGTTTTTGTCTGAGTTATGAATTTTTAAAAAAGGTTTATTTTCTCTGCCGCGAATATTATGTCCCACCTTAAATTAAACGTAAGCGATGGTTATAAAATTTCAGTTTTTTGTTTTTAAATATCTGAAATCTATTTCACAAAGACTCCTCTTTAATGTACTCAGTGGAAAAAGTAGCATGTAAATAGTAGTTATGTAGCCATTCCTTTGAAGTTCTTGTATTTTTTTAGGCCTCTCTTTGCAATGTGGTTTGAAGACGACGAGTACTTCTTTTGATCATATAAGTGAGGGTTTTATATATTTCGTGCAGACAATGCCCGAATTTTGTGAATTTTTTTTAATGAGATGCTTTAGTATTAAAAATTCTTCACAAAATAGTGTATCTTTTTAAGAATTTTTATTTCAAATTCATCGAAAAATATTCATAAATGTTTCAATGGCAGCAGATTTACGGACTCATTTGAATTACAAAACTAAGTAAGATTTTGGATAAGTTTTTCCTCCCCTCTGGTGGTATATTCCTTCGAAAATCGACTCTCGTCTTCCTCAATAGTCAAAAGAGCTGGAGTTAAAGTTTGAAAATCACTTAAGTCTTACCGAAACAGTTAGATACTCACTTGAAAATCGACTTAAAGATATCGAAACTCACTATAGTAGAAGCTTTACAAGCATTCAAAGTTGGTACTTAAACAGTTTGATGAGCACTAGAAAGTCATTCCTACTGTTTGAGAATGACTGAAGCAACATTTGTGAAAGCCTTACGAATTGCCACAAAAAGTTAATATCACAAATTTATTAAAAATTTGACAAGCACTGGAAATTGAAACAACAAGTTAGCGAAGCGATAAAAATTTTAGCTTACACCGAAAGAAATTTGAGCTAAAAACAATTCAAAATCAATTATTTTTGAGAGCGATTTTGAGCTAAGCCATAATATTCTTGATAAAAAATGTTTGAATTGTTTATCAAAAAATCAATATGCTCACTAGTGCCCAATTTATGTCATTTTGGCTTTGTTTATAAAAAGAAACATACTCATTTGTGTACAATGCATGCCATTTATGTATTGAATTCAATGGCTTAAGCAACAAAGGCACCGAGCAAAAACAAAACAAAAAAAAAGGAAAAAGTTTCAATAGTATCGTCCGTGTAGACGCAGAATTCCGTTTAAGTTGTAACCTCTTCTACTTTGTCTATTTGGTCCAATTGTTATGACCATTTTGCACGTATGTTTTATTGATATTCCTAATATTAAAAAATAAATTAATAACACTCAATCATAGACTTCTTATCGAGGCCAAAACAAAGAAAAATTTAAAAAGTTAGTATGATTAAATGAGCAAACAAAAAGAAACAAGCAAAATTTCAAATTTTTTCGATCATGTCGTTAAGTTTGATAGGTTGAGTTCATTGACTTGTTGAAAAGAAGGCGAAGCAAATGCACTTTTCATTGGTGCCACTTTCTTCTCTGCCCGATATAAAGTTTGCGAGCTACAGTCACTTTAACTACTAATTCCAAAATAAACTTAAGAACCCGATTTTAAAAATAAACGTATGGTAACTATAACTCATGCTGAGCACATGTCCTTTCCATTAGTGCCACTTTCGTCCACCATCTATTGGGTAAAGGCATAAAAAGAAATATGATTCAACTCGTTTTTTTCATAAAAGTTAAATCTAACCGAATCACAGACACATTTCGTTTAGTTTGACAGTTTGAGTTCATTAACTGGTTGATTGCGAGGTTGTGAATGATATCTTGTGTTAAAATAGAGCACTCATTTCTCAAGTAGTACATACAAGAACCCAATAAAGAAGTAGTACATATAAGAACCCAATGAAAAAGCCTGCGTATCAGTTCGTATAAAACAAAAACAATGCAAGCACAAACAACGAAACAAAAACAAAGAAAGCAGCAGGTACAGCATAAGCAGCTGATGATTGATTTTCTTATAAAAACACATGCATTTTTCTTCTTATATTTTAATATTTTGTGACTTTATTATTATAGTGACAAAATTCTAAATTAGATATTCACTCAGCGCAGGATATATCTGATATTTTAGTATATATTTTATCTTTGAACGAAGAGTATTAAAAGCTGTAGGTATACCCTAAAGTATACGCCAAAAATGTTTCATGGCCTTGAAAAAATCTGTTAAAACGACCTCGCACAAACCGCGCTGTAAGACGTTATTCTACGTTAAAAAAAGATGACTAGAAGAATATTTTCATTGTCCAAATTTAATATATTGGATGCAATTCGAACAGAAAAATGTAATTATTTTGTAAAAATTTGGAAAAAATTTTAATGTAAAAATTAAAATTAATGTAAATTTGTGCCCAAAATTACACTTATTTAGGACAAATTGATGTCTCTATTTAAAAAAAATTGTCAAGCCCAATTTCTGGCATAAACTGCGAACATGTTTTTGATGATGGTTTTAAGCTCTATTCAGCTAATTTTAGTTACGAACGTTTTGAGTTTGATTTTAGACCATATTTTTCTCTCCGTGTAAGTTTTGAAAATATTTTAATTTCCTTTTATAATAGAGCCAACCGAAAAGTAATTTAACCTAAGAAAATTAAATTAGGTGTCGGAAAAAGTGTAGATTTATGAGATTTCACGCAAGAAAAATATGGAAATACGAAGTATGCTTTATAAAAATGGAGCTCTTATCATAACTCTTTTTTGTTTATACTTAAATCTCTGATGTGCAAAATATGAATTCTTTGTTTCTTTGTAATGTTTTTTGTTATGACTCGCAAAATTGCACTTGCCAGAAACTTTAAAATTTTAACGTGTTTAAGACTTCACACAATATATTAAAATTTTTCTCTCAAAATCAAACTTACTTTTTACTAGCATAGCCTTACCTCGCCACTCTGCCGCCTGACCACTCATTTCTGTCTGACGTCTGTCTGAAAAATCAAAGGCGTTCGTCTATCTGTCGATCTGTCTGTCTTTTGTAATCGATACAAATTGAAACATTTTACTATTTTTTAATTTGTATACGTGATGAGGCAGCGTGCAACCAACAACACCCACTTCCACTTTCTGGCCAAGCCACAATTTTCACATTCTTCTCGTCTTCCACAATATTTTCGTTTGATGTTGAAAAAAGTAATTTTTTTTTTTTTGTTTTGTTGAAGCACCATTTCTTGCTCTATCTCGCACCTTGCCAAATTGTATTGGCTTTTGTATTAATGTTGTTGTTACTTGGAGTCTGTCTAGTCAGAGTCGTTTGCTTTCGTCGTCGTCGTCGTCGTTAGCACGTGATTGAAATTGCATTGCAATGCAGTGATTTTGCTGAATTAAAAGCTTGCCTGTCTCTTCCTTCAATCTTAAGACTTGAGCATTTTTCGAGTGTTGGCAGCTTCAATTGTTGCTAAACGATGCAGATCACAACACTTTGGGGCATCTAGAGTAGTGTTGCATACTTATAGCTAGTATGTTCGTTTCTACGCCAACTCCTCTAAATTTTCAGTGAAATCAACATCATAGACTTAGTCCTCATCGTCATAGTCATCAGCACTTCAGCAGCTCTAACCTTAAAAGGTCGCGTGGAAGTAGTTCTTTTTTTTTTAATATATCAAACTCTCGGGATTGCCTTTTTTTATATCTAAAAGTTTTTCTTTTCTTTTGATTTTTCATTTAATGACTTGCTTTTCGAAGATTCCAAAGTGTTACGAGTTTTTGGCATAAATATCTTGCACAGTTGAAAGATCAAAATGTTGAGGTTTAAATATAAATAAAGTTTATATTTTAGAAAGGTACACAAATTGAAAATTCGTCTAAAATAGTTTTTTTATTTATTAAATTTATTTTTTCGCTTAATTTTATTTTGATTTATTGCGTTTGATTGTAGTTGTTAGTAGATGCTGTAGATATTTTTGAGTAAAGGTTGATTATGTTTGATCCCTTTAAAAACTAACCTATTGTGACCTATTATTAACTAATTCAATTAACTTGTATTGCTTTTGTAATTGAAACTAATCAAAATATTGCATCTCTTTCAATCTTAAAGTCATTATATCTAAAAATTATTACATTAAGGCGGTTCATGAATTGTGCTAGACGGTTAAATGGTTTTTAACAAATATTAATTGATTGTTCAAACAATTAAATTTGGTCTATTGGCTTTTATTACAGCTTTTCAGTTAGAATTTGAACCGTTGTTCTCTTAGTTGATTAATAAAAATTAAATTATAAAAGATAGCCAAATAATTATAAAATTCAACAAAAAATAATAAGAAATTTCTTCTTGATCATAACGTTGTTCGTTTGTCTAATATTCCTGTTAAACAAGAAACTATAAAATTCTTCAATCTCTCAAAAACGCTAAAATTTTAAACTCTATGAAATAAAAAAAAAATACATCTCTCGTTTATCTTATTTTCACGTTCGTTCACTCAGAAGAAGAACATATCTTTCTCCGATAAAAATTCTCTGTTTTCGATAAAAACACTTTTCTCTTTTTCAAATAAAGTTTTCTTCAATTAGAATAAATTTTCACATTTTCAAAGAAATATTACTGCACTTGTTGGACATGGAAAAATTTCAATGTCTCTAATAAGGATAAGTATTTTTCTCGCACAAAAAATTCTCATCTATAGAGAAAAATTTATTGAAAATGTAATAAATTTATTATATTTTGCTAAAACTTCAATAAAAACAAATATTTTCTCAAAAATAAAAAGAATTTTTACCCTAAAAACGATATATTTTAAAGTATTTCTCTTTTTTATAGAAACTTTATGAGCGAATTTTTAGGATCACATTTACAGAAAAGCCAAAGTTTTTTTTCTCTAAACATGATGATTCTTTTAATCATATTACGAGAAACTTTTTCTCAGTGTTCAGAAAAATTATAAAAAAAATCAAAAAAAAAAAAATAAATAAAATTAACAATTAAAGAAAATATAAAATAAATACATGGATAAATTTAAAAACAAATATAAAAAGAAACAATAATGAAAATAAAAAGAAATTAAATAAAAACATTAAAAAGATTTTCAAAAGATACATAAAAAAACGAAAAAATAAAATAAACAATGTAAACAAAAATATAATAAAAAATATGAAAAGATGAAACATATATTAAAAAAAAAAATAATATAACAAAATAAAACATATAAAAAACTTTATAAAAAAAGATACAAAAGATGCATAAAAAAACGAAAAAAAATAAAAAAAACAGCATATAAAAAAAATATAATAAAAATGAAATAAACAGTATATAAAAAATATAATCAAAATATAAAAAAGATTAAACATATATCAAGAAAAACAAAAAAAAAAAAATTTAAAAAACACAAAAAAAAAATTTAAAAAACAAAAAAAAAAATTTTAAAAACAAAAAAAAAAAATTTAAAAAACAAAAAAAAAAATTTTAAAAACAAAAAAAAAATTTAAAAAACAAAAAAAAAAAATTTTAAAAAACAAAAAAAAAAAAATTTAAAAAACAAAACAAATTTAAAAAACAAAAAAAAAAATTTAAAAAACAAAAAAAAAAATTTAAAAAACAAAAAAAAAATTTAAAAAACAAAAAAAAAAAATTTAAAAAACAAAAAAAAAATTTTAAAAACAAAAAAAAAAAATTAAAAAAAATAAAAAAAACAAAAATAAGAAAAAAAACGTATAATAATAAAAAAAAGTTAAAAAATGGATACAAGAATAAATTAAAAATATAAAAAAAAAATATTTTGACAAATTTAAAAATTATCAAAAAATATAAGAAAAATTATATAACAAAAATAAAAGTAAATATAAAAATAAATATTCAGCCCAACTATGATTACTACATTTTTCTCTCGGAATTGGAAAAAGAAATTTATGTTTTTAAGATAAAGACGCTACTTGTTCGTCAACGGTCAATATTCATGAATGTAATAAATAACATCTTATCTGTGATTTTAAAAATTAACACTCTCTTTTCCAATTTCTAGAGAACAATTTCTAATGATAGAGCTGATTAAAATAAATATAAAATAAATACAGGTTGTCCCGCAACTGGAAATAACTTTTTACGGAGGTGAAAGGTAATGTCGAATTGAGCAAAAAATCGTATGGGAGGGAGGGAATCCTCACATTCTGAGGAGCTTCAGGGTTAATTAGTATTTCACGATTTTGATTCAAGTTATTGTTTCTAGCAAAACAAACAACTCACAGAAAACTAATTTTGAGAGGTCATTGTAAAGGCAATAAAAACACTTTTCTAAACGGTATATCAACAAGCCCCACTGACTAAACCGTTCCTGAGTTTTCTTCGTCTCAATCGGTGGAAACTACTTAATTTCAACTTTGAGTCCAAATTTCTCAAAATTTCACGAAAAAAATTAAATGATTTCGCGTAATTAATCTTGTCATTTATTCGATTCTCTTTTCAATGACACTTAAAACATAAACATATCTTAAAAAATAAAAAAGATAAATAAATAAAAATTTAAAGTTGAAAAAAGTTGCTTTCAGTTGCGGGACACCCTGTATAAAATAAATATAAAATAAATATTACATAAATTTAAAATAAATATAAAATAAATATAAAATAAATATAAAATAAATATAAAATAAATATAAAATAAATATAAAATAAATATAAAATAAATATAAAATAAATATAAAATAAATATAAAATAAATATAAAATAAATATAAAATAAATATAAAATAAATATAAAATAAATATAAAATAAATATAAAATAAATATAAAATAAATATAAAATAAATATAAAATAAATATAAAATAAATATAAAATAAATATAAAATAAATATAAAATAAATATAAAATAAATATAAAATAAATATAAAATAAATATAAAATAAATATAAAATAAATATAAAATAAATATAAAATAAATATAAAATAAATATAAAATAAATATAAAATAAATATAAAATAGATATAAAATAAATATAAAATAAATATAAAATAAATATAAAATAAATATAAAATAAATATAAAATAAATATAAAATAAATATAAAATAAATATAAAATAAATATAAAATAAATATAAAATAAATATAAAATAAATATAAAATAAATATAAAATAAATATAAAATAAATATAAAATAAATATAAAATAAATATAAAATAAATATAAAATAAATATAAAATAAATATAAAATTAATATAAAATTAATATAAAATAAATATAAAATAAATATAAAATTAATATAAAATAAATATAAAATAAATATAAATAAATATAACAGAAATATCAAACACATAAAATAAATATTAAAAATATAAAATCAATATAAAATAAATATAAAATAAATATAAAATAAATATAAAATAAATATAAAATAAATATAAAATAAATATAAAATAAATATAAAATAAATATAAAATAAATATAAAATAAATATAAAATAAATATAAAATAAATATAAAATAAATATAAAATAAATATAAAATAAATATAAAATAAATATAAAATAAATATAAAATAAATATAAAATAAATATAAAATAAATATAAAATAAATATAAAATAAATATAAAATAAATATAAAATAAATATAAAATAAATAAAAAATAAATATAAAATAAATAAAAAATAAATATAAAATAAATATAAAATAAATATAAAATAAATATAAAATAAATATAAAATAAATATAAAATAAATATAAAATAAATATAAAATAAATATAAAATAAATATTATATAAATATAAAATAAATATAAAATAAATATTAAATAATTATAAAATAAATATAAAATAAATATAAAATAAATATAAAATATATATAAAATAAATATAAAATACATATAAAATAAATATAAAATAAATATAAAATAAATATAAAATAAATATAAAATAAATATAAAATAAATATAAAATAAATATAAAATAAATATAAAATAAATATAAAATAAATATAAATAAATATAACAGAAATATAAAATAAATATTAAATAATTATAAATTAAATATAAAATAAATATACAAGATATAAAACAAATATAATATATATATAAAATAAATATATAATAAATTTGAAATATAAAATATATTAAATAAATAAAAAATATCAAACAAATATAAAATAAATTTAAAATAAATATAATATTAATATAAAATATATAAAAATGCATAAAAATATATAAAAAATGTATATAAAATATGTATAAAATATAAACATAAAATAAATATAAAATAAATATAAAATAAATATAAAATAAATATAAAATAAAAATAAAATAAATATTATATAAATATAAAATAAATATAAAATAAATATAAAATAAAAATAAAATAAATATAAAACAAATATAAAATAAATATAAAATAAATATAAAATAAATATAAAATAAATATAAAATAAATATAAAATAAATATAAAATAAATATAAAATAAATTATAAAAAAAACTATAAAAAATATAAACTAAATATTAAATTAATAAAGAAAATATAAAATAAAATAAAAAAAAAATATTAAACAATATAAAACAAATATTAAATAAATAAATAAGAATATAAGAATATATAAAAATGCATAAAAATATATAAAAATAAATTTAATAAATGCATAAAATATATATATATATATAAAATACATATAAAATAAATATAAAATATTTAAAAAATTATAAAAAAATTATGTGAAAAAACATTAAACATAAATATTAAAAATATATAATTTATGTATTTTATAGAGAAAAAAATTATAAAAAATATAAAAAAGATGTCAAAAGTAGTAAAAAAATAAAAAATAAATAAAATTAAATGAAAAAATAAAATAAAATTTAAAAAAAAATAAAAAATAAAAATATTCAAATGAACATTAGAACAAATTTAAAAATTAACTAATATTTTAATTTTAAAATAATATTTTGATACACATAAAAATAATATTTAAAAATTAAAAGTTATTAAACATAAAAAATTTCAAAAAATATAAACCAAAAATAATAGTAAATACAAAAACAAATATTTAAATAAATATAAAATTTGTTTTGAAATAAATATTTAATAAAAACTATAAAAATTAAAATAAAACTATATATAAATAAAATTTTCAAACAAAATAGCACAACAAGTAAAAAATATATATAAAAATTAATAAAAAAAATAAAGTTCATAAAATAATATTTTAAATATATTTGAAAATTATTCAAATACTTATAAAAATATAAGTTCTTAATAAAATCACGTAAGAAATATAGTATTTATCTCCATAAAATACAATCGCAACATCGCAAAAAAAAAAATTAATTAAGTATTAACAAAATTAATATATAAAATGTTATGCACAACCTTGTCATCTCTTGTTGTGTGCATAAAACTACATCTTCCATAATTGTGTTCTTTTTTTGTAAAAAAAAAAACCAGCATTCCGTGAATTTTTCTTATACAATGACTTCAGCCTAAAAACAACAAGCAAACATAAAAAATTTCAACAAAGTGTTAAAAGCTTGTGCCAAAAATGGCGTAAATTATTTTCAAATAAAACGTTAAAATGTGTAAAAATAAAAAAAACAAAAAATAATAAGCCAGACAATGAGCAAAATAATAAAAAAAAAATAAAAACGACACCAGGAAGACACTGAAGTAGAGGCATGACTTTTAAATACACAATGCATAAAAACAAAAAAAAAAAAACAAAAAAACAACAACACAAACAAAACTTGATTTTTTTTTTGTATAATTACGACTGTTTTAGTTTTTTTTTTAATTGTGTTTTTTTTTTCTTTTTGTATTTTGTTTACTAACAATAACTTTTTTCAAACCATTATATTTGGTTAATTTTCTGTTTATATTTTTGCGCCCCTCTTCTTTCAATTCTTTTGTTTTTTAACATATGTATGTTGAAGTTTCTTTTATGTTTTATTTTGCTATTTGGTTTAGTTTCTGAAGGTCAAAGTCAAACAAGCAGAAAGCCATAAAATAAAGTTTTAACATAAAAACTGATAAAACAATAAAAAAATTTAAATTTGAAAAAAAGAGCTAAAAGAATTATAAAGATAAGTTTAAAAATATAACGTAATTAATTTCAACTTACGGAAGAAATATTCGATGGGAAAATTATGACGAGCTAGATACTGCGACCAGTTCGGCAGATAATGGCCCAGCTGAGCCTAATACTGAAGACCACTAAAACTAGTTTAGAAAAGCAAAAAAAAAAAAACATATTTTTCTCTTAAGACTTTTTCGTTATAATACCAATGAATGATTCACGAAATGTAAATTTATCTTTTTCGACTGTGATAATGTATTTTTAGCTCTGAGTGGTCATATTTATCATAATCATATTTGTAAACAATAATGAGCTTAAAGCTATAAATAAAAAAGTTGCCATAATTAATACAAATTATCACAAATTAACGCACAAAATAAAATAATAAAAAAAAAAATCAAAACTAATCAGAGCTTATCTTAATCAAACCAAATCAAAGTCATGTATTATCATAATTGATTAAATAAACAACTAGAAACAAAATTAAAAAAATAACAACAACAACCTACATAAATAACATCAACAAAACAGCAACAATGACCAATATTAAGAATTTTATAAGAAATAATAATACATATTGTTGTATAATTGAAAATGCTAATTATTAAGAACAAGAAAATTTTAAAACCAAATGTTAGCATGCCATAAAAAAATATAATTGTTGCACTCTATAAAAAAACACAACCAATAATTTGCTCATGTGGAGTGAGTAAAAAATTAAACGCTAATTAAGCTAAATGCGTCATATAATAATTTAAAAAAAAAATTAGAGCTCAATTTGTAACAGCTACTAAAAATTGTTACTAAAATTATAATAATTTGTAATAATTTAAAATTAATAGATGTCGCTGCTGGAATTCTATCTATCGCCCTCCCCCTCCTAAAAACTAGTTTTATTTACGTTCACTGAACTTTAACACCTCTGTATATATTTCTACATGTTGTGTTCTATTTTTTATTTGTTTTAATATTTTGCATTTACAACATGTTATGCCTTTCGATTTTTTTTTTTTTTCTGTAATCGAAGTGTTGTTGTTATTTTCACCTGCCTCAACAATCAACTGCTTAACATTTACTTAATTGTCTGTTAATCTAGCACTTTAATGCAATCACTCAAATATTCGCTCCGTCCATCAGTCGATGAGTCAGTCAGCAGTCAGTTTAAACAGTTGTAACGTTCACAATCATCGCTCATCAGCTAGCGGACAGCTTAACACGCCCTTATTTTTGTGCTGCTAATTAATGACTTTTTGTTGAAAAAAAAAAAAATATAAAATTTAGTAGCCAATTTATCAGTCTATTTTAGTAGCTTTACTCTAAAATGATTATAATTACGATTACAAACTTGAAACGATTATAGTCTTTCTATAATTAAGTATTACTTGTTTTTGATTATTGATTTGCAAATAAATTTTTATGTGAATATTTGCAGTTGTAGAAGTGGTTTTGTTGGTTTGCGTAGTATTGGTTTGACTGGAATTATCAACAGTGGCGGTTTGAGAAATTTGATGCAGCAGTATATTTATAAAAATAAAAAATTAAGTCCATAAAATTATTGTCAAAAAAACAGAAATATATTTAATCCGTACGGTTGAAACCAACTTTTTGAAACAAATTTTGTGCTGGAACTCCTGAAGGACCAAAAATGTATAAAGTACCGGCACTTTAAAGTGCATGTATCATCATATCATCATCATATTTCAATTTTCACAAATAAAGTGAAGGCAATCAGTTTCGTAATTTTCATAATTTGTTTGACAAATTTAAGATTTTTTACTTGATTGAAACTATGAATACCTAATTCCTATCTATATTTACCTACAGTTCGCCTGTGGCCGAAATTCAACCTTTTCACATACATTCTCTGTGGATTCGATACAAAATTAATGTCAAAAACAAATTTTCTTAATAAAAACTTGGCAAAAAAAACACCTTAAAAATAGTGGGTGAACTCTTTCTCCGCACTTTAAAGAATTATCAAAATCGGTTGAGAAACACGGAGAACTAGCGTTTTAACAGTTTTCCCTATTTATATATAGATATTTAAGAGTTTTTGTAGTATTTCCTCGGAAAATATGGAAGGTATCACCATCAAACGTAGCTGTTTCTGAAGACCTCAGTTTTCATGTGAAATCAGTAGAAATTCATCTGATATCAAATTTAATTTAAATACATCTTCCATATGAACTAGTGATGTGCAAAATCTGGTCTATTTCCAATTGTTGGGATTTAAAAATACAATCCCGGTGTACCAAAGTTTATTAGATATTAGATGCCTTAAATGTTCTAATATTATGAAAAAATGGAAAAAAGTTTAAGAAATAAGATTTTTCGAATTTATGTTGCAGAAAAATTGGTAAACGAAATTATTATTGTAAAGTGAACACTTAAAAATACTAATCAAATAATGTTTTGTTATTGTTCTTAAAAAATATATTTTTGTAGCTTTAGTACTTCTTTTATAGTTTTGAGTTCGTAATTATTTAAATAAGGTACCTTGAATATCAATAGAAGCTTTTTTAATACAACTTTTAAGTTTAACAAGGATTCACTTGTCTATTAAGAATTGCAATTCTATTCATCTTTAACATACTTTCGCAAAAATTTGTTGAAGATTTCCTAAGCGTTCTGGCAATTTTTTTTCAATTGATTCAAAGCTTAATACTTTCTTATATATAAAGTAAAATAAACTTACAGCTCCAAAAATCCTGAGAGTATCATTATATTCGAAATCATTTAATTTAACATCGCTTTGTGCACAAAAAAATTGTTACTTAATCCCTGAATTCACTAACTAATTTACTACCTAACATTAACTAATCACAGAATTTTCGGGACTTTTTTAAGAAAGTGCAGGATAACCACTCCTAATATGATCCCAACTTCCGTAAAAGCAAATGTAAATTGCATTTTTCATACTTTTTTCAAGCTTTTTACATTAAGAAATGTTTTTAGTACTGTAAGGCTGCATTTGTTTGAAAGATTTTCAAACGATCAATTTGTAACATAATTTTTGTGAAAGGCTAGAAAGCTGTAGTAAAAAGAATTGGCCATTTCAGTTCTATAACAAAAAACAAAAAATATAACATAAATTCACTTAACGATTAATTTAAATTTTCTTTCAACTTGAAACAATCCATTATCCGGGATGCTATCGGTTTAGACCGTTCTAGATAAGTAAACTTTGACTTTTTAAGTTTTAAGTAAACAGTTGTTTTTTTAACTTAAGGACTGCATCGAAAAGAAAGTTCACACTTTTGAAATTGTTTCTGTTGCTAAATTTTTCCATTTTGTTATGCTTTTTGGTTCCTTTGAATAAACCGTTTGATTAAGATTCCGACAAAAAAAAATTTTATTAAAAATATATGCCTTATAAACGTCTTCAAAAGAGAAAGAAAGTAAATTGTACACTAAAACTGTACACTAAAACTGTACAGACAAGTGTGTGTGTAACCGATATAAGGTAAAAGATGATAACAGATAATATCATGTTGAACATAGATAGGTTTTAATAAAAATAAAATGAAAAAAAAAATATCTTTATTTAAATTTGATAATATTTTTAAAGAAATTCTACAAAATTATGATAAAAGAATAATAACAATACTTGCAAAATTATTAACAGAGCACAAATTCGCGAGAAGATGACGAGGAGTAAAACATACTTTCTTCTTATTTACTTAATACTCGCTGCCTGGCCACCTTCTCGGGAATTTCTGTTCAACTTAACATTTTGGAGGTCTTTCTGTATGTTTTCGGTTGGAATATGTTTAAAATATTAAGAAATGTTCTATCAAAAATACATTTCTGTACTAAAGAGCAACGCTCACCGTATAGGAAGCGGTAAAATAATAGTTTTGAAGAAAAGTTCTTGTTTGACGAGCAAATAATATGTACTCGTTGACGAAATTGTAAACTGTTTTTAATAAATTCTCAACAAATAACGGCATTTACCGATCTTACTATATGTTTTTGGTTTGAATAGGTTTAAAATATTGAGATATTCTATCAGAAATACAATTTCTTACTAAAGACGAAGGCTCAACGTATAGAAAGCTGTATGGGAATAGTTTTGAAGAAAAGTTCTTGATTGGCGGGCAAATAATCTGTACTTTTGGACGATATTATAAACTGTTTTCAATTAAGTCTCAATAAATAACGTCATCTACCTGAAAATGATTTTTCATAACATACATATCGCTCATTTGCGTACAAAAATTTTGAGAGAAAAGTCAGAAGAACCACATCTGACAAAGAATTGACAAAATATTTATCTTTAGTCGTTGATAGTATAAAGAATAATTCTGAATCATTTATTAAAAATTCCGGTTTTTTGAGTTATATTGTTCTTCACTCAAATTAAGTTTTATTAGAAGGTGATATTTCTGAAGAAATTTCTGTCATTGAACTCGAAATTTTCTGTCCAACGTGTTTAAATTGAATAGAAAAAATTGGATATTTTCTATCCAACGTCCAATTGACTTTGTATTGGTTAAAAATAAACGCAATTTTTTTCACATTTAATAAAATAAAAAAACTTTAAAAGCTTCGAAACTAAAATTAATTGAGAATTATTTTGCATTAATTATGGTAAACCTGAGCAACAAAGGATCAGTGAACCCAAAATTTAAAGACTAGAAACAAAATTTAAAGTACTTTTGAGAAAATTAAAATCAAAGACTTAACATTTTAATAAATTTTAATAAAGTCATTATAAAAACAATTATGATACAGATCTGAAGATTGGAGGGAGTTATAGCCCGTTTCAAAAGAGAAGAACATTTTTTAGTTTCATTTTTCGATGCGCAGTGAGAAATTATTTTTAAAGCTAGAAAATTTTTTAGAGCGTAATTTCTTGCTCTTTTTGTACTGTTCGCTGAATGTTTTTGCGAACGTTTGCGAATGTTTTTGAAGAAGTGTTTTTTTCTATTTTTCTATATATTTAAATGCGCAAACATTCAGAACAAATGATCGCACAAGTACGGTGTTGCACCGACAACCTGCAGCAACCTGCATCTTGTGAGAGAAATCAAATACAAATTACATAAAAAATAAATTATTTTCTCAAGAAAAAATTGTGAAGTGAAATTTCGGCTAACAAATTTTTTTTTGACGCCCCCTTTTTTTTCAATTTTGATTGGTTGATTTCGAAAAATAAAATTCAGTACTTCCGCAGCGCAGTTGCGATGAACAACAAAATTCAGGAATATACATTAATTTTTTTTCATTAATTTTTCTGCTCAGAGAATATTCAATTTTTTTTTTAATGTCGACGAATCAGAATGAAGAACGTTCTCAAAATTATTTTCTTATTCTCAAACATGCGCGAAATTGTTCTTCTCTTTTGAAACGGGCTATATCTGAAAGAGTCAATTTAAATAAAATTCTTTTAAGATAAAGATAAAACAGAAGAAATCAAATGAAATGTTCCTCTAAACTGCTTTAGTTTTAACTTTCATTCTTTTTCCCTCCCATTCTCTAATTGTTTTACTTTTTATAGTATGCAAGGTATTTATTAAATTTATATCAACACAAAAGTTACAATGTTTTTTAAGGCTTAAAATTTGAATGTTGACATTGGTTTTAAAGTACAACTATAGGGCTTATATCATCAATATATATTTTTAATTAATTTAATGCGAGGCTTTTGGTTTTAACTTTATAAGTAGCTTTAATTAAAAATGTTAAGTCAAATAAAACTTCAAAGTTCTTCAAATTAATCAAAACATTTTACAAACTTAAAGAAGGTAACGCCACTGTCAACCGGCATTTGAACAGCTGCTGTTTGAGGCACTCTTTCACACTCCCGCTCCCACTCTTTAA
The DNA here is from genome assembly GCA_958299015.1 of Tetanocera ferruginea. Lineage (NCBI taxonomy): Eukaryota > Metazoa > Arthropoda > Insecta > Diptera > Sciomyzidae > Tetanocera > Tetanocera ferruginea. The sequence goes on from OY282642.1 coordinate 144,739,590, forward strand.
GAAATGTAAAGTTTTTGTTTTTGTTATGCAATATAGATGCTATAAAATAATTTCTAATTATATTAAAGAGTTACAAATGCATGTATTTGAAACACAAAAATTTCTATGATAATATATGTGCCACTGGTTGTTAGTTCTCTGTCTCATTCACTCGTATGCCCACTCTCTCGAAACCAAATCAACACTTCAATAAGAAAAACAATAAACAATTTTTTTGTGAAAAGTAGTTTTTTGGGTGGAGTGGGTGAGGTGTGGGGGGGGGCTGATTGTGGTGTGCTACGGCAGCAGGGAAGCTGTTGATAGAAAGAGTAAAATATATTCAATGTCAAGGTTAAATGTGCTTTTTGTTGTATTTTTTATATATTGCTTTACTTTGTTGTTGTATTAGTAATGCTTGCGTAGTTTTTAGTTTTTATTCTTTTTTTTTTTGTATTCAAGTCAAGACAGTTGTTTTTGTTGTTTTGTAGAGTGAGCAGTTGTAGTTCTCTTATCGTTGCACACCCCCCACCAATAAAAGCTGATAACTTTATTTATTTTAAATTTATTAAATAACTATTTTTATTGTTTTTTCTTTCGCTAGTTTTTGTTGTTTCCCTCAGCTAATTGTTTTTGATGTGGATGTTGTTTTTGCTGACTTGGTTTTTGTTTTTATTTTTCTTGTGTTGTTTTATTCTACTTTGTCGTCTATTTGTTAGAATACCGGTTTTTAAGCATGTTTTGTTTTTGATTTTTATTTTTGATTATTTTGTTAAATAAACAAGTCAAATAAAATAAAATAAATTAAGAAAAATTGAAAATAAAGAAGACTATTTTAGGAAAATGTTTATTTTTAAATTATTTACTCTTCTCAATTAGCCAAAATTTATTCAACAATGCTTTAAAAATAGTCAACATGTAAACAAATTTTACTTAAAACCTGAAGCTTTCTTATTTTTTTTTTTCAAATAAATTAACTATTTGGCGTTATTTTAAGCGTGTCTTCATTTAAAATTTAAATGTTTTTAATATAACTTGATTCTTGACAGTTTTTCTTCATGTTCTACTCATTTTATTTCTTTCTCTCGGTGTTGTTTTGTTCTGCTTTGTTGATAACAAAGTGTGAGCGTTGTTTGTATTGTTGTTTTTTGCATGGATATTTTTTTTTTAATTATTTCCCTTCTCCATTTTATTTGCGGTTTTTGCGCCATATCTGTAAAACCGCAAATATTATGAATTTTATTATATATGACTTAATATTTTTGCTGTTTATATACATTATATGAGGTATGATTAATCGTTACTTAAACTCACGTCACACATTCATATATATATAGAGCTTTTGTTGTTGCTCCAAATGTCACGTATCAAAATACACTGAAGATAATGAAGCATTAATTGTTGAAGTCTTAACAAACTAAGTAAAAAGCTTTTGTCTAATACTAAAGTTTTAAATTTTTTATTGTTCACAAATTTGAGTAACAGTTTAATAATAACAGTTTAACTAATTTTATTAATAATTTAGCAACATTTGTACTAAATTTTGTAGAAAATAAATTGTTTTATTTTATGTTATTATTTTTAAAACAATATTTTATTTATTGAAATCTGCTAAATCTTCTTTGACCATGAAAAATTTGATCCTTTCCATACTCGTCTTAACTGTATATGTATCTCTGTCATGCCTTATATGCTTTTGCAATTTTTTATATATTTATATAAATTTTTATTGCATTTTTAATAAATGTATTTCCTTTCCATCCTCATCCCGTTTTAGTGTTCTCTCTAAAAAGAAGAAATTCTTATTTCTTGTCTCTTATTCCTTTGAATATCCTGCGAAGCATTCGCTTTGTACACATTCTATCTACACATTCTTTGTTATTATTGCGTTTTTATATTTTGCTTATTTTACTTTTATTATATTGTATGTTCTTGTTGCTTGACATATTCTGCCAACATTTCTTATCCTTGTCATACTTTAAATATACTTATATTTTGTTTTCTTTTTTTTTACAATTACAGCTCCACATCCGGTTGCAACGGTATTTTTTCACGTCGTTTGGACTTTTCATCATTCAATCTTTTGCCGAAGACGCGTTTGAATTCCTATCAAGTTAAGGTAAGTTTTCTTTAGTTATTGCTGAGATATTTTTGGTTTTATTATAGCGACGGAATTCTTTAGTTTCCTCTTAAAGTTTCTTCTTCTTAAGAACGTAGGTTTTTGAAATGAAAATGTAGTTTTTGTATAATTTTCTCTTTTATATAAGAGAGAATATAATTTAGTGATTGTTGTTCTTTCAAAAGATGATAACAAATATTTAATTTCCTAAATCAAGACTTGCTAACAAGACTCGATCAAAATTAACCCTACTTCCCTATAGTTTCATTTTTTATACTATTTTATGGTTTTGATACTATTTTTTAGCCGAAAAAACGAGCTCAATGCGACATATTTCCATACGGCATGAAGGCAAACAAGTATGGTAGCTTCTGTTACTCCTGTCGCAAAGCGTTATGCCCGGATCATATCCAAAAGTTTAATTTGTGTTCAGAATGCATAAATGAATAATTATAATAGAGATTCAGATTTAAAATTTGAGTTGAAATAATAATTTCTTTGGTTATTTTTTAATAATAGCTGTGCTTTTTACCAAGCGAGTAGTCAAAAAACGACTGCTTACTCGCTTAAGAATTTTTTAAAACTTGGAAGCATTTTCTGAAAAGTCAAAAACGTTGTTTATGTTCTGATCAAATTTTTGTAAACAATTTTTGACAAATTTATTTTATATATCAAAGTTCTGACAATTAGTGATGCATAAATTTTCAGATTTTAAGCATTGGAGACTCGGTTCTGAAAACAAACCCGATACTCAAAAGATTTTCAGTGCTAAAAGCTTAAGCAAACAACATAGTTTTACATAATGAGTATATTTGATTAATTTTGTTTATCTTACCTGTTAAATTATTATGTATTTTTATTGAAATATTGATCTAAAGCAAATTATGAGTATTTCGTGAAAAGTATTTGGTACAAAAAATGTTGATTTCATACATCACTATTGACTATCAATCAGATATAGTTGCCACCTTTGTAGGAAATTTATACAATTATGGAAACATAACTTGGAAGCATTTTTTTTCGTTTGGTCGGCAAACTTTTAAGCGAGTAACAGTTTCCTGTGTTATTTAAGCGAGTATACATATGATAAGCGGTCGTTTTTTAACTACTCGCTTGATAAAAAACACAGCTAATATCAAATTTGACCCTAATAGAGAATTAGGCACTCATTTGAAACAGGGAAGTAGAGTTAAATTACTACAACACGTTCACGTTTTAAGTTTTTTAAAATTTGAAAGTACTCTGCGGTTAGTACGAAACAGCAGCAGAAAAAAACTAACTACAATTTTGATGCAAATAAATGGGATGATTTGAGAAAAGTGAATTGCAAAAAAACTTAGCCGAAATAAATTGTAATTTAAATGCGCGAAATGTTCACTTTATGATAAAAATTGACTAACAGCGGTTTAAGCCGTTTCGGAATCACACATGGCGCAAATACGAAAACTTTTGTTCATATTGGCAAAATGCAGATGCACTTCACGTTTACACTCCAAACATTTAATCGAATTGACTTGTTTGCATCTTTTCGGCATGATTGTGGTGCTGGTGCACTAATTTTTTCCTACAAATTTGAAATCCAAACTGACATAATTCCGACTGACATTATTCCGACTTCAACCATAGCAAAATTAGTTTGTCAGAAAAAACATTGCAAAAAATTCTATATCAAAAAGTGATTCCCAAAAAAATAAGAGAAATTAATGCGACCTTTTCTACCACCAACCGAAACTGTATAAAAAATGCAGTCAATGCTCAGCAGTAACTTTGAAAAAGCCTTTTTCGAAATTCTTCGTTAATCCTGTATCGATGATGATGATGATACAATGTTTTGACATTTATTTTTCGCTAATTTTTTTTGCGAATTCGAAAGCCAAACTGACATCATTTCGACTGACACCATTCCGACTTAAACCATAGCAAAGTTAGTTTGTCAGAAAAAACATAGCAAAAAATATATATAAAGGGTGTCCCAACGAGAACGCAATTTTTAAATGTGGCAACACTGGAAGTGTCATTACTTGACATTTGAACAATTGTTACTGTTTGCTAGTAAAAGGTACGAGGTTAGTAAAAATGGAGCGCTACTGTGAAATTGTTTTTCCAAAATGGTGAAAGTTTTGCGGCTGCAGTTAGCAAATTGCGATCAATTTGGGGTCACAATAATGCTCCAAAAGAGTCAACTGTAAAGAGATTAATGGATAAATTTGCCGAAACTGGGTCTGTTAGTGATGTAAAGACAACAACGCGCCTTCGACCGAAAATGTCGCAGCTGTACGTGATGATGTCGCTCAAACTCCATCCACCTCAATTCGACACCGAGCTCAACAAATTGGTGTCTCCAAATCCACTATGCAGCGAATTTTGACGAAAGATTTGCATCTTCATGCATACAAGGTTCAATTGACTCAGGAACTGAAGCCAGCTGACCTCGTCTTCAGTGACGAGGCCCATTTCCATCTTGATGGCTTCGTCAATAGACAGAATTGTCGCATTTGGGGTGAGGAAAATCCTCGAGTGATTCTCGAAAAGCAAATGCATCCTCAACGTGTCACTGTGTGATGTGGTTTTTGGGCTGGAGGAATCATTGGACCTTTTTTTTATGAAAATGAGGCAGGTCAAGCGCAAACAGTCAATGGTGTTCGGTTTCGTGAAATGATAACCAGTTTTTTCTTGCCTAGAATTGAAGAAATGAATGTGGAGAGCATGTGGTTCCAACAAGACGGCGCCACATTCATACAGCCAGAGAAACAATTCAATTGCCGCATCAGTCATTTCCCGGTCGTGTTATTTCGCGTTTTGGAAATCAGAATTGGCCGCCTAGATCGTGCTATTTAACACCATTCGATTTTTTTTCTTTGGGGTTTTTTGAAGTCGATGGTTTACGCGAATAAGCCGACGACGACTCGAGCCTTAAAAGAGGAAATTGGACGCTGCATTAATGAAATACCGCAGCATTTATGCAAAACGGTCATTGAAAATTTCATTAAAAGATCGCGTGCATGCCAGCAAAGCCGCGGCGGCCATCTGCACGATATATTGTTCCATACATAACCTCATTCTCTCTACTTTACGATATAATAAATTTTCACGATTTTGTTTTAAATATCTGTGTTTTATATAAAATTTAAAAATTGCGTTCTTGTTGGGACACCCTTTATAAGAAAGGATTCAAAAAAAAAAAAGAACAAATTAAAGCGTACTTTTCTACAACCAACCGAAACTGAATAAAAAAGATGCAGTCAATGCTCATCAGCAAGTTTTGAAAAGCCTTTTTCGAAATAGTTCATGAATCCTTTGTTGATGAAGACGATACAATGTTTTGACATTTATTTTTCCGCACATGATTCCGGATTTTGCACATGTTGACTTTTTTTACTGATGTTAAAGTTATGTGCAATCGAATTCGGTACATCAGTGGTCAATCTGAAGAGGAGAGAAAAAATTTTATTAATAAGTGAGAATGTCGCTATTGTCTGTACTATGGAAATTTAAAAAAAAATGTTTTCCAATTTATTATTGAATAACAGTTTGTTATCGAATTTTAAAAAATATCCAAAATTTGTTTCCCTGGATTAGAATACCTACTTAAGCACTTAATTCTACTTTTAAAAAAAAATATATGTTTATTTTTTATTCATTTATATTTTTTTTTGGAATAGGCTAAATCAGGCGTATAGTACGAGCAAGTTATTTCAACTTTCATTTATTGATTTTGGCCATCGCGATAACAGAAGTCTGATCTATTGCTGATGAAACCATATTTGTTTTTGTTTTGCCAAGTCCGCCGCTTCTTTATTTCATCAATCATATGTTCCCATATTTCTCAAGAATCAACACTTATTACGACCTTAGCTATAATTTGTCACAACTTTACTTCTTGTGCAGTGAAACTTTGCTCTAACACTCAAATTGGGTCCTCAGTGTTTCAGTTGTAACGCGCATTTCTACCCAGTGGTCCAGGGTTCGAAAACCGAAAAGATGAAGGTTCTACTTTGTACACTAGTTCCAAAAAAGGCCCACTGTAATACCTTTTCATATTCAATGAACTGACGTTTTTTTTACTAGTTGATGTCAAAGGAAAAGACAAATGTCCCTATAAACATTATTTTTACCCAAACACTCAGAAAAAACGCATACCTTTTTCCGATTAAAAATTTCTCTATATTCGATAAAAGCAACTTTCTCTTTTTCAAATAAAATTTTCTTCAATTAGTATAAATTTTCTCATTTTCGGAGAAATATTTCGTCACTTGTGGAAAATGGAAATATTTCAATGTCTCTAATAATGATAAGCATTTTTCTCGCATAAAAAAAATCTCATTTATAGCGAAAAATTTATTGAAAATGAGAAATTTTTTCTTTATTTTGATAAAAAAATTCACTATGACAAGTATTTTCTTCAATAAAAACAAATCTTTTCTCAAAAATAAAAAGTATTCTTCTTTCAAAACGATATATTTTGTATATACAGGTTTTTAACTTCAAATTCAACCTTTTCCATTTCAAATTAAACTTTTTCCAAATCAAATTAAACTTTTCCATTTCAAAAAAAACTTTTTCCATTTCAAATAAAACTTTTTCCATTTCAAATTAAACCTTTTCCATTTCAAAAAAAACTTTTTCCAAATCAAATTAAACTTTTTCCATTTCAAATTAAACCTTAGCCAAGAAAAAAATTTATTTTAGATTTTTATTGAATTATTAATATGTAATCGAAAAGTATTACATATTTCTTGTGTAAATAGCTGTTTGAATAAAATATATTAAAACTAATATCACTAGTTAGAACTAGATGAATCCCATCGAAGAAGTTTTTTCAAAAGTCAAGTTAATTGCGAGAAATATGCTAGCTGATCCTGATGCACGCTCTGATGTAAGGAACATTAGAACATTATCAAGGAATCTATAACGTCTGTTACATCCACAGATTGTAATTGATATAAAATTACAACTACCTTCAGCTGCTGCAAGTGTACCCTTGTAAATATTTATTTCAATAATTTATATATATACTTAAAATTTTGTACTTATCTCTAATGTTGTTTTTTGTTGATATTTCTTGTAAAAATTTTAAAACTTAAAACAAAACATTAAAAAAACTAATCTTGAAATTTCATTTATTATTCTATAATTTCTTTGGAGATTTTATGAAAACCATGTAAGTATTGAAGATATGTGTGGTGAAGTGAATGGAAAAGTTCTAAAAAGTCTAAGTGTTAGTGATAAACGTCGCTTGGATTTTGTATTACAGTGTTTTTTTTGGTTTTTAAAAAATGTAATTTTGATTTACCATTTCTATTGAAAATGTGGTGTAAACTAGCCAGTGTAAACTAGAGCTATTAGTTTTAATATATTTTATTCAAACGGCTATTTACACAAGAAATATGTAATACTTTTCGATTACATATTAATAATTCAATAAAAATCTAAAATAAATCTTTTTCTTGGCTGAGGTTTAATTTGAAATGGAAAAAGTTTAATTTGACTTGGAAAAAGTTTTTTTTGAAATGCAAAAGGTTTAATTTGAAATGGAAAAAGTTTTATTTGAAATGGAAAAAGTTTTTTTTGAAATGGAAAAGTTTAATTTGATTTGGAAAAAGTTTAATTTGAAATGGAAAAGGTTGAATTTGAAGTTAAAAACCTGTATTTCTCTTTTTATATTTTATATTTCGCTTTTTATTATTTTTAGAAAATTTTTTTGATCACATTTAGATAAAATCATCCAGAGAATGCAAAGTTTATGCCATTTTGCCCTATATATGATGCCTTTTTTATCATATTCCGAGAAACTTTTTTCTGAGTGTACCTGTACTAGTTCCATTATGAATAATTCTGAACTTGTTCTTTTTGTCCTTTTCCTTATTTGAATTTACTGAGGGCAAAATATAAACACTTACCACAGATTCAAATTAGGTTTCAACCTATGCTGATGTCACTAGATTTCCCGAGATTTTTCTATCAACACCTAAAGTCCTCAGTTAATAAAAAATCAACTTGTCAGTTCGACCGCCCAATATTGAACTTTTATCAATATCGATTTTTGTGAAGATTTCAGGACCAAAAGAAAGTGTTCATTGAGTAGCTGTGTTCAAACCTGACCCATTATATTTAAGATTGTTGAACTTCGACCTAAACTCAGGTCTGAAATTCTAAAAATAATCCGGCCTTCCTGTGATTTCAGGTCTGATGTTGACAATTAATTCAGACTTTCACTATCCAGACTTGAATTGGTACCTGAAATGAAAAAACAATACTATACTTTGGCTATACTTGTCAGGCTAAGCCTTCAGTCATGAATGTTGATAATAATCATGATATTGAAACCAGAAAACATATGTACGTTCAAATTTAAAAATAGAACCAAATTTAAGCTCTCAAGTAGAGATGGGCGCGTCAGTGATTTTTACTCACGATCACGCACGCTCACGATGTGATTTCGTCTAATCACGCACGATCACGATCAACAATAATTTGTTGGATCACGATCAACAATAATTTGTTGGATCACGATCACGCATAGACACGATGTGATTTCTTCTAATCACGCACGCTCATGCTTAAGAATAATTTTTTTGATCACGATGACATATTTTACTCACGAGTTCTCACGAACACGTTTTATAGAAGGGAGAATACACATAAGTTTTTATTAAAAGTGTATTTAAGGTACCTCTGGTAAAACCATCATACAGGAAGGAGCAGAAGCAACAGACAGACAGAAACAGCACTATTAAAAGAAAATTGATAAAGTTTCTGAGCTTATTATTTGAATTTAAAATTACCAAAATTGCTTCAAGTTGTCGCTGACGATTCGCATAATAAGTAAAGAGGGCGAAGTTAGTTGTTTTCGCTTCTTTAGAAGTGGTCAGTGTTGCATTTTGTATGCAATTGGTAGCAAAAGCGTAAGAAAACATCATTACGAAATTTGGCATAGGTTTGAAAAATTTTGGTACACAAGTCGTGACACGAATAAATTTAAGTCATGCACGAGAACAATTTAATCACGCACGATCACGAATTTTTCGAGATTTTTTATTGGTTTGCTCACGATCACAACGTGATTCGTCGTTGCACGTCGTGTCACGTCAAAATTCGTGACACGCGCCCATCTCTAGTCTCAAGAGTAGCTAATTTCTATAATGCAGAAAAAAATTAATCATCAGTATTCATTCGTCCATGATCATTCGGATTTACTCAGACATCATTTCATTATTCCATATTTATGTATAAACAGGTGAGTAAAGAAGAGTAAAAGGAACACCAATTCAATTCAAATTTTACACAGTATCAAATTTATTCGGCTTCCTAACATATAAACATAAGAAGACTTAAGATACTGTTGAGCATCTGAATGCTGTTATTGAAAAACAAAAATTCCTGTTAATGCTTACTAGTTTTAAATTTAGTTTAAAAGTAAGCCAAAGATTTGTCAATTCAAAGACAATCATTATCCTTAAATAAGCTAGCACCTGACAAAAAAACATGTCTGCATTGTCTGGAACATGGCAACAACACGTTGTCTATAAAATAAACACTTTAATTTCAAGCTACATTTAACTTTGAGTATTTCGTAGCATTAAAGCAGCACACTCATCTCCCTGCCGCCTTACTACCTTCCTCCAACTCACAACTCATAGTAGTACAACAAAACAATATCTCTTTTTAAATATGTAAAGAATTCTTAATGTGGTTCTAGTCGTTCTGTGCTGCTGCTAGTGCCCTTAAGTGTTGTCGGTGCGGCTGCTTTGCATATATTTTTTAAAACTGTTATTATTTACAAGAGGCAGACTTTGGCTGGCAGGATGTTGTTTTAGCTATTTTTGCATGCTTTTTCAACGATAATGAAACCCGACATTTGCAATTGTAATCCTTTGAAAGCTTACTAAAGGAAAGCCAGCGTTTTTTATCAAGAATATCTCAGACGACATTTGATAATAGTTAGTTGTTGTTGGTGTTGTTCTTGTTATTTCGCATGTTTGACTGCCAAACAATCTTATTATATAAAAGACAAGCGTCCTGCTCCGTGCTCTATATCGCTCAAACTGTCATAGTTGTTATTGCTATGTAAAGGCTGAACATGTTAGCCTGGACAAGCACCTGTTTCCAAATTACAGTGCTTTTTATATGAATTTTTAGCCTAAAAGTATGCACACAAAATTTATTTGATATATATCAGTAAGGACTGATAGACGACGACTGGAACAAAACAACATTTGAGGTGAATGAAAAAAATCATATCGTCTGCTACTTAATTATTTTGAATACGACCCGTCGTATGACGGGCTTCTATACTAGTAATTGAATATAAGCAGCTTTTGGTTGGTTGGTTAGTTGGTGGTTATTTCTTGCCAGCTAAAAGCATTCGAAACGTCAGAGATACTTTTTTTAATACTTTTTAAATTTTTATTAATTTGTTTTATTTTTGTTAAGCTTTTGACTGCATTGCTGTTTGTTATAAATTCAAAATAGCATCTGTTTTTTTTTTTTAAATAAATAAATTTGAGCTTTTTTCTCTTAAATAGCATTTCGTCATTATTCATGGTTTATTTTTTCTTCCCATCAGCTGGTAACTGGTACTTGTTTTGAAATTAAAAATATTTAACACAGTCAGCCTTATTTTGAAATTCAAATAAATTTTAAGCAACAAAAAAAAAAAAAAACGCTCACAGCAAAAGCTAAATAAACATAAACAAAAGTCAAAACAACAACACAACATCTTCATATTATACTGAATTTCTCATTAAATTCAGCAGTGTTGACAATATGACAAAAAAGAAAAAAAAAATCTACACAGCGCAACAAATTTCAAACTCTATATGTTCATTTGTGTACTTATATCAAACAACCATAACATAACAAAACAAAAAAAAAAAAAAAAAAACAAAATTTAACATAACCATAACAAAACATTAAGTTAATTCCTAGAAAACAAACACGCATTGCCAGCGAAAATAGTTGCACTATATTTTAAATACCATTATGAACGTTCAACAAGGTTTTATTTTTCACATATCAAAAATAAGCTAAGCTATTCATTACACTATTTTGCTATAACATCTCAGTTTCCAAACGTGCATAGTTTCTATAATTCATTAATGAAATTTTAGTTCAACTTTGAGCGAATACTCTGCCTCAGCTTCGCAATTCTTGGAACATCTTCGAGTGACTTGAATGTATCTTGATTTTAATAATGAAATTAAAGCTCTAAATTTTTGTCCCTTCATCATTTGTGCTGTTGTGAGCTTTTTTATTTCATTCAATCTAAGCAACTAACTCATTGTTTATTTTTCATTCTTATTTAATTTCAAGTCAGTTTTTTTGTTATTGTTGTTTTTGCTATGCTTAAAATATGTTACAATTTGTCGAATATTTTTTCAACAGTGGTTTTATTCCATGTGTTTATTTTTGAACTGATAATTCTTTTTTTTTTGTTAAAAAATATTTTATCGTTTCGCGGCATATGTCGGTGTTTTTTTCTCTTTGAGATTTTGTTTACTTTGGAAATAATAATTATTTATATTAAAATGTTTCACTAAGGGTGCATTGAACTGGATAATGATTTCATTCAAAAACTTTTTCCATACTCAACAAAAACAATATCAAACAAATCGAAGCTCAACTTTCAAATTTGTTGAACTTTTGAAATAAGACGATAAATGTAAAAGTTGTCGGTATCTGCACGGACATTTATGATAAATTGAATAAGCTTATGCTTAGACGAAATGGAAACTGCACTAATGTCATATACAATTGATTTTAATTATTTCATTTGGAATAAGCAAATTTACGTACTTTTACTTTAATGCTTTTCATTAGAGTTTGCACAGAAGCCCTGTTAAGTTCTGTAGAAGCTTTAGCCCAAAAATATCTAAAGCTAGTTACATCTTTTGTGTTTTTCTTGTACTTGAGAAGTTTGCGTTTCATGATAGCCCAGTATCTTTCTTTAGGTCGCAGTTCTGGGCAATTCGGTGGGTTGACGTCTTTTGAGACCACATTTATATTATTTTGCTCGTACCACTTTAAGGTGAGTTTTCCATAATGACACGTCGCCAAATCAGGCCAGATGAGTGGTGGTTTTCTGTGACACTTAATTAAAGGTAACAAAAGTTTTTGGAGGCACTCCCGGACATAAACTTCCTGCGTAAGTGACCCTGTTCCAACAAAAACTCGACTTTTGAGCCCACATTGGCAAATGGCTTGCCAAATTATATATTTTTTGTGGGGTATATGTCAAGTTTCTGTTGTTTAAATTTTGAAGGAACACCACCTCTCTGTTTTGCAGAATAAAATTGTTGACCTTTGATTTGCCTTAGATCGGCTTTCACATAAGTTTCATCGTCCATTAGAACGCAAGGAAATTTTTACAACACTTTATCGTACAATTTGCGAGCTCGGCTTTTAGCGACTTTATTTTTTTTGTCGGTGCGGTTAGGAGCAGCATTGACTTTGTACGAATGTAAAGCATTTATTTAACGTACTTTTTGTACAAAAGCTGCGGACACTCCAACTTCTCTAGCCACTACTCTGATAGCTAGGTTAGGATTTCGCTTGAACTCAAGCTTTATAGCTTTAGCCTTTTCCTTAAATAAAAACCCACGTTTTCGACCACTTCCATGGCGTCGGGTTATTGAGCCAGTCTCAGCAAATGTCCTCAATGCATAAGTTAACCTCGATTTTGGAATTTTAAGCAATTTTGCAATATCATTATGTGACATATGTGGATTATTTAATTTTTTGTGTAAAATTAATTTTCGTATGTCTTCTTTATTAGAGCACATGTTGACGACTAATCGTGCTACGGAGAAAGTCCAAATGGAGTAAGAGAGAGAAGAGTTTAAGCTTTAACTAGAGTGCAATATCAATATTATACCGTTACTTTTACGGACTAGAGAGTAATTTGTGTGTGATTAATTTTTTTCGTGTACATTAGAGTGGGTCGAAAAAAAAAGTTTGAAAAAACCACCCCCTATTTTAAAGTTGACCTCGACAGGATTCCGAAAACAAAAAAAATTTTTTTTTGGACTACCGGAAAAACAGCCAAAATGGTCTTTTTTGCATAACTTAAAATGTCAGATCTTAAAAAATTACATGTCATTGAAAAGGGATTTACGAGCACTACAATGTCCTCTTAGAACATTTTTACTTCTGAGGTCATATTCAACACGTAAGCCCCCTAAGCCCGATTTATCCCCCTTAATTTTTTTTTTTTTTTCTCATAAGAATAAATTTGTTTAATTTGTGTTCAAAAAATTATTTATTAAGTTTCTTTTACAATTTTGTTTATGTTATGTAACTTTTCGTTGACTAAACTTAAAGTAAATTTTTTATAAAAAAAAGGATTATATCAAATAATTGAACTATTATAACTTCTTTGTTTTTAAACTGAATAAATATTTTTTTGAACACAAATTAAACAAATTTGACGGAGTTTAATTAAGGTAAATGTACGGAATTCCGTAAGTGAACCTTATCCCGTAAATTTTTTAATTTAGTTTTTAATGCCAGAAAATAAGATGCCATGGTAAAAATCAAAAAATTTTTTCAAGCCACTGTCTCGAGAAACGTGTCCTTCCCACATTTGCAGCACACTCATTTTCGAGATATCGTTAGATCATTCACAGTTCTCGAGTTATTCGACACACTTCGCCGGATGCGCACTTTGTTCTGTTTCTCTAATCAAAATGGTTAAGCCTTAGAGTATGTTTTCTTAAGCTTATAATTTGAAAATTTATAGAAGTTTTATAAAATTTATTTTGAACGAAAAGTAAGCAGTGTTTTTAAAGTGTTTTAATAGTGTTTGTTGATTTAATAAAGCAGGTATTAAAAAATAGCAGTTATTTTAGTGATTTACGTAATTGAGGACAAACAACTTTTTGAATGAACCTAATGACGTGATAGTAACGGATTTAAGGAAAGTTATTGCATTTTAAATTTCTAAATTACATATTCATAATTAATACTTCTTATTGTTATTAAGTTTTGTTAACTTTATATATCCTTCAAAAACATTTTGAGCTAATTACGTGATATAAAATTACTTTCCAAATCCTTGATATTTGTATTTGTAATTCATTGATTTCCTTTAAATTTATTAAAAAGGATGTTATTGGAAGTATAGATATTTGTTGTCTATTTGAAAACAAGCAAACAAAATCAAGTCAGTTTGCTAGTTTTTATTGTAAAAAACATTTTATTTCTTATATTAAATTTTAAATTTATGTTTTGAAACAATTATGAGTGCCGAAAAATCGTTTACGGAATAAAGTTCAAAATTTCTTCAACCTTACCTAATTCCGTTATATATCACGGCATTAGAGGCATAAGGTTTCTAATTGCGTTGCATTTCTTAACGAAGAAGCCTTTTTTGAAAAAGAATTAATAAGGGGAATAAATATGACAATTCAGAAGAAATAAAAATTTATTTCAGACGAATATTGAGTGCTGTTTTCGAAAATCATGTCAGTTGTTTAAGATAGCTTGAGTTAAGGCGTCATTGTCAACAATGTTAACATCTCTTTGCTGTCTGATTATTTAACTTAATCTTTTTACCTCATTGACCATAAGTGATTCTTTTATCACTAAATTAAGTAAAGAACTAGATTTAGCACTTAATACTGTAAGAATGGTTAAAAGGTATCAAAAGTATGTCGATAAATTGAGAAATAACTACATCAAAGAAATAAATGTTTATGAACCACCGTACTTTTATAAACCGTGGAAGCAGTAATTGTTGAACGGGTCTATAACTTGATAAAAATAGGGTTTCCTGTCACTAAAAATCAATTAATTTTTAATGTTGCTCTTTATAGGGGGCATTCATCTCATCTGTCGCTATCTAAGTGAATTCTAAATACGGAATTTTTCATTTTATTCAACCAATTGCTATTGCCAAAATAAACTACACCAAAATAAAAAACCACACACACCAAAGAAGTAATTTTTAATGGTTTATTCAATGAATTATTTGTTTTGAAAGGAGATTGTGTTTTAGTAAATATAAATAAGAAAAGTTTCTAGGACAAGTCGCTAACATTTTGGTTACTCCTCGGCGCTATGAGGTCAAAACCATGGCACTGACACCAAAATATATGTGCTTTAAAAAGTAAGACCTCCAGAACAAATCAAGAATCGTGGCGTTCTGTTTAAATTACCTCCACTAAAAGGTTTTGTTTTTATTCTATTAAACATTTTTTCAATCCCATGCAATCCAGTAAATTACATTACCATTCAAGCCTTATTTTATGTTTTGTTACTAAAATGAATTTTGAAAAAATTATAGAATGCATCAAATGTCATCACATTACTTAAAAAATGAAAATAGAAACCCTGGAACTTATGGTTTGGATTATTAACGGAATTAGAGACTTAAATTTACGGAATAAAGTTCAATCAACAAATTTTATCACGGAATTAGAGCCATTTGGGTAAATTTGAAAATGTATCAAATTTTCTCTTAAAAAACAACTTTTCTCCCTACTTACTATTTTGTAGTTAAAAAAATACATGTCCAAATGCTCTTAAAAAGATCTTATGTCAAAATGTCTTTTAACCTCTCTAAAATAATTCATTAAGCAAAAAGATTCCTTAACCTTACGGAATTCCGTACATTTACCTTATATGGGGAAAAAAAAAGAAATTTAAGGGGGATAAATCGGGCTAATGGGGCCTACTAATTGAATATGACCTCAAAAGTAAAAATGTTATAAGAAGACATTGTAGTGCTTGTAAAGCCCTTTTCAACGACATATAATTTTTTAAGATCTGACATGTAATGCTTAAGTTATGCAAAAAAGACCATTTTGGCTGTTTTTCCGGTGGTCCAAAAAAAAATTTTTTTTTGTTTTCGGAATCCTCTCGAGGTCAACTTTAAAATAGGGGGTGGTTTTTTCAAACTTTTTTTTTTTGTATGGAGGCCGACCCACTCTAGACATGCCTTATTATAAAAATTTAAGTTTTATCGCAATGTCAAATCGGAATCGAACCCACAACCCCAAGATGAAGACTAGCAAGTTACCACCATCATCACTGATGTCGACAACAGATATATACAATTTTAGACCTCTTAGAATAGTGATTATCATTTAATTGAAAATTTAAATAAATAAATTAATTATAAAGAATAATGCATGTGCTTGAGGCAAAATGTTCAAAACATTAATACAAAATAATAAGTAACAAATAAATTACAACTATATAAAAAATAAATAAAAAATAAAAAAGAAATAATAAAAAATAATAAAAAATAAAAAAAAATAATAAAAAATAATAAGAAATAATAAAAAATAATAAAAAATAAAAAATAATAAAAAATAATAAAAAATAATAAAAAATAATAAAAAATAATAAAAAATAATAAAAAATAATAAAAAATAATAAAAAATAATAAAAAATAATAAAAAATAATAAAAAATAATAAAAAATAATAAAAAATAATAAAAAATAATAAAAAATAATAAAAAATAATAAAAAATAATAAAAAATAATAAAAAATAATAAAAAATAATAAAAAATAATAAAAAATAATAAAAAATAATAAAAAATAATAAAAAATAATAAAAAATAATAAAAAATAATAAAAAATAATGAAAAAATAATAAAAAATAATAAAAAATAATAAAAAATAATAAAAAATAAATAAAAAATAATAAAAAATAAATAAAAAATACTTAAAAAATAAATTAAAAATACTTCAAAAAATAATAAACAATAATAAAAAATAATATAAAATAAATAAAAAAAAATAAATAAAAAATTAAAAAAAAACAAAAAAAAAAATATATAAAAAATTAAAAAAAAATAAAAAAAAATAAATAAAAAATAAAAAAAAAATAATAAATAAAAATAAATAAAAAATAAATAAAAATAAATAAAAAATAAATAAAAAATTAATAAAAAAATAAATAAAATATAAATACAAAAATTATCAACTAATAAATAAAAATTAAATTAATGTTAATAAAAGCAACATGAACAATTAACAAAAAACAAATAAGAAATGTCCGAGTATTTCTTCCAAACCTTCTAAATATTTAATGAACTTTCTTATATTTTTATAATCCATGAAAATCCAAGGATATGAGGATGAGGATATAAGGAGGAGATAACAAAACGCAATAATTACACTTTTTAATTTTTTTGATTTTTTTAATGAATCCAATTCAACAAATTAAGATTTATGTACCCATTGTTATTTAACATGCCAAGGGTCAATATTTTTACTGTTGTTTAATACCAAAAATTATGGTTCAGAGCAAAATGCAACAATTCAAATGTATTCCTACTCGCTTTAATAACATTTCGTCGTTTATTCAAAAGTGTCAAATCAAAATGAGCGTTGTCCCGACAGACGGAAAGAGAGGCAGATAGGCAGACGGAGAGAGCTATACTTTTCTATACCGAATTCGCTTTTTTCTAGGTGTTACAAACGTTTTACAAAGTTAATATCATAGGTTGATAATAAATAAAAAAAAAAAATAAAAAACTAAATATAAAACAAACAAAAATATAAATAAAGACATAAATAAAAAATAAATTAAAAAATATATCAAGCATTAAATAAAAAAATTAGTTAAAACACTAAATAAAGAACTAACAAAAAAAAAAAAAAAATTAAAACTAGTTAAAAATAAATAAACAAGTTATAAATAAATAAATAAACAAATTAATAAACAAATAAATTAAATTAATAAAAAATAATAACGGATAACGAAAAAAAACTAAATTAAAAATAAATAAAAATAGTTAACAAATTAACAAAATAACAAAAATTTAAAAATCGAGCAGATAAAGAAAAATGAAAAAACTTAATTAAAAACAAATAAAAAATAATTAAAAAATACACAAAAAAAAAAAATTTAGTATGAATGATTTAAAAATACATGAAAAAAATTAAAATTAAACTAAAGTAAAAAATTAAATAGTATAAAATTAAAAATTACAAAAATTACAAATAAGAAAATTAAATATTTAAAAATGTAAAAATATAAAAATGTAAAAAGTTAAAAATTTAAAAATGTAAAAATAAATAAAAAATAATTAACAAATACACAAAAACAAAAAAATTTAGTATGAATGATTTAAAAATACATAAAAAAAATTCAAATTAAAATTAAATTAAAGTAAAAAATTAAGATGTATAAAATTAAAATGTATAAAATTAAAAAAGTACAAAATTTACAAATAAGAAAATTAAATATTTAAAAATGTAAAAATTTAAAAATGTAAAAATGTAAAAATGTAAAAATGTAAAAATGTAAAAATGTAAAAATGTAAAAATGTAAAAATGTAAAAATTTAAAAATTTAAAAATGTAAAAATTTAAAAATTTAAAAAATTAAAAATTTAAAAATTTAAAAATTTAAAAATTTAAAAATTTAAAAATTTAAAAATTTAAAAATTTAAAAATTTAAAAATTTAAAAATTTAAAAATTTAAAAATTTAAAAATTTAAAAATTTAAAAATTTAAAAATTTAAAAATTTAAAAATTTAAAAATTTAAAAATTTAAAAATTTAAAAATTTAAAAATTTAAAAATTTAAAAATTTAAAAATTTAAAAATTTAAAAATTTAAAAATTTAAAAATTTAAAAATTTAAAAATTTAAAAATTTAAAAATTTAAAAATTTAAAAATTTAAAAATTTAAAAATTTAAAAATTTAAAAATTTAAAAATTTAAAAATTTAAAAATTTAAAAATTTAAAAATTTAAAAATTTAAAAATTAAAAATTTAAAAATTTAAAAATTTAAAAATTTAAAAATTTAAAAATTTAAAAATTTAAAAATTTAAAAATTTAAAAATTTAAAAATTTAAAAATTTAAAAATTTAAAAATTTAAAAATTTAAAAATTTAAAAATTTAAAAATTTAAAAATTTAAAAATTTAAAAATTTAAAAATTTAAAAATTTAAAAATGTAAAAATTTAAAAATTTAAAAATTAAAAAATTAATGAATTAAAAAATAAAAAAAAATAAAAAAAATTAAAAATATTTAAAAAATTAAAAAAAAAACATTAAAAACAAATCAACTTTGAAATTAGAAAAAATGAAAAACAAAAAATGTTAAAAATTGTAAATATACATACATAATAAAAGAATTAACGAACAAACAAATCAAAAAGTATATTAAAAGATTTTTAATTAATGAAATAAAAATTAATAAAAATTTAAATGAGAACTGTAAATAAAATATTTAAATACACAATAAAACGATTACCAAACAAACAAATCAAAAAGTAAACAAAAAAGATTTATAATTAATGCAAATTTATATGAGAACTGTAAATGAAACATTTGAAAATAAATAAAAATGAAACACAACTAAAATCCATAACAATTAAAAATTCTAGAAGATAACCATTTACTTCGAAAATAAATAAAATAATATTAACTGAAGGAAATAAAAAACTTAAAAATAGAAAAAAAAAAAAAATTAAAAAAATTAAAATATTAAATAAAAACTAAACTACAAATAAAAAATAAAGAAAAAAGTTCAAAATTATAAAATTAAGAAAAAAAAAAAAAATTAAAGTATAAAAATATAAAATTAAAAGAAAATTTTAACCTATTAATAGTGTTAGCGTACTGTTTATATTCACTCAGTTTAATTTTTTTTTGCTCTCAGTAACTTAGTAAAGAACAGAATGATGCAGAAAAGATATCGTTAAGAATACAGTTTTTTTATGTACATTTTTTAAAGCTTTAAAGAGCTTTAAATAGCTTTAACCTCCAGCTTCATTAAAAAAAAAAAAGCATAATAACTCAATTTTGTGCGACTACGTCCAGTCCAACTTAAAAAAATGCACTGAAACAATTCGTTAGAGCAAATGTAGCTACACCTACTCCGTGAGCTCAGTTCCTCCCTCAGCCCACCTTTTCTTTGATCTAAGCAGATTTGCTACAATTTTTATTTAGTTGTGCTCGGATTACTTAGGAAAAAGCAGATAAAAACCTTAACTTGCTTGTATTGAATATTTTGACGGTTGCTTCGCTTCTACTCCTGCTTCTAGTCCTGCTGCTTATAAAGTCGACGTCGTCTTTTCCGTCTGCTATTGTTAGTTGGAATTGAAAATTGGATTGAATTTATAAATATTTAATTCCACTCAAAATGCATGTAAAGTGAAAACAAAAAAAAAAGAAAAAAAAAAATTTGCATGAATGAATTGTTGTATCATCCAAAAGGATATCCTCTTCACGACGTCTCACTAAGGACTGAACTCACTCTTCACCACAGCCTGCTCTGTCTGTCTACAGTTCTTTGCCGCTTATGTCCTGCATATATTTTTAATACCACCTTCGTGGAAAATGTTGCATTCCTAAAATTATCCTGCATTAAGTACGAAGTGCTTTCTTCGATCAGCTATGCTGCTATTCGGCTTTTGTCTTGTTCTAAAAAGTTTTCACCTTCTAGCTTATTCCTGTGACGACGACGACTTTGTCTACTTTATTGCATATTTGATTTGAACTTGTGGATGCTTCCTTAACTTTGCTGTTTTTGTTGCTTTATTTCAGTTATCCTTGTAGCTAGCTGCATTAAGATATTATTTTCTGCTTTGTTTTGCATGTGCGCCCAAAAATTCTTCCACAAAATCTCTACAAAAATTACAAAACTAGTTAGATAGACAACGACGATGTAATGACGACGACAAGGTATTTCTTCGATTGAGAAATTCCAGGCTTTTGCATGCAAGAATCTTTTTTGCTGCCCGCTGCTTTTTGCTACCTTTGGGAAAAAGCACTCCAATTGAAGTGGTGACGTTATATTAATTTTAAGTTGAATTTTCAGTAAGAATTCTTTGTGCTCGCCATATTCTTTATTTTAAAATTTACTCCTTTGAGAATAAATAGTTTGTAATTCTTTCAACTGCTTAACTTATAATACTTATTTTATTTTTAAGCTGCTTTCTCAAATATTTTTCTTTAGGATTTAATTAATTAGCAACAGCCTGGCTTAGGATAACGTTATAAACAAGTCAACTTGTTCATTAAGCAATATCCACTTTATACTTGACTGACGTCAAGCCGAGTCAAAAAGGGTTGTTTTTTCTGTGTGTTTTGTTTGTAAATAATAAGCATATCATTGCATTCGGTACATCATCATCTGTTAACATTTTTGCTAATGATCACTGCCATCAAGTCTTTGCTATGGTGTTCGGCATGCGTTCAAGTCGGGCATAATTAACAAAGCGTTTAATTTTGACAGCACTGATAGCCACAAAAAATAGCTTGAAGAGATTTTTTTTTTAACCCTTTCATTCAGTTGATAATTTTATTTTGAAGTAATTTTAAGCGATATAAGATCCATCACCCATCCATCAAAATATAATTTTGACTGCTTATATATTTTTTTGTGACGAAGTGAATGGAAGTCAGCTTGTTGAAATTATTATTATTTTTTTCTTCTGTAGAAAAAGTATACATACTTAGATTTTACTTTTAAAACCAAAATTTTCCTTAAAACGCACTCTCTGACTGGTCTTTGTTTAGAGCTATGGTGTCTACTTAAGTACTATAACAGCTGAAAGTACATTTTTGTCAAGAAATGTTTCAAAAAATTGAATTAAAAATAGCCGAAAAATTCTATGTACATATCCATGTACATGTCCAAAAAAGGTAGCAATGATGTCCATTAAAAATATTTCAAAGAATTGGACATTTAAAACCTGGTATTAACTTAGTATCAAAGCCCGTTCCATAAAGGGCTAGAACTTATGTCGTCAGTGATAAGTAGCACATAATGATCCTTTGCATACTTTCAGGCTGAGCAATTTTTTTTTCGTAAAGTTTGAAAGACACAGTAATAGACTCATTACAGTTTAAGAGACATAAGGTGCGGATCATGACTTAAAGAAAATATATTTTGTTTGCATACTTTCAGGCTAAACATTTGTTTGTATAATAAGAGCACTGTAGTAGCAAGAATTAACAGTTTGAGGTATATGAGGTGCGAACATGACTTGCGTTTTTTTATGTTAAGATGAACTAAAAATAAACAGTGCTTAACTCAAAAATATTTAAAACAATTTTTTTAAATTTTCAGGAGTTATCAGCTTGCTTTTAAAATGCATTCATTTCAATGAATTTGATTACAAATCAAATATTAAAAAGTCTTTCAAAATAGATAAATGTGTATCAAAAAATGTGAATGACTTTGAAATATTTTTAAAATATTCAAAGGACTTTGCAAGGATAATCATTCAAGAGTAATTAGAAAATATAACAAATATTTTGCGTCTTATAAGATCTAGACTTGTCTGGATAGACAGGCAGAAAAAACCAATATTCAGAATATTTTTTTTGGAAAAGCTAAAAAGAAAATATTGGTACTCAAAACTTTTCAGGTATATTTAACATATTTACAAAAAAATTATGTATTTTTAAATTCGTTAAATTTGACTGAACTATGAGAGTCGCTGGCTCGATAAACTTTTAAAGTTTATCTTTAATTCAACTGATAAAGACTGCTTTGCAGTCGTCTAGGAGGCTCATAACTTTGGCAGTTTTTAAAATTGTTACTTATCATTTCAGTATGATGCTTAAGACAGTTATAGCTATTGAAAAATGTAGAAATTTTTGGACTCTACTAAACAGACCGAACCCTTAGGAAGCATATTTACATGGGCTTAAAAAGCGGAAAAGATTGAATGTTTTACAAATAATAGAAATAAATTAATAAAATTTTATTATTATTATTTTATTTTAAAAAAATTTTTCTTAGAATTTTTTAGATGCTTGACACACTCGTCAGCCGTGGTCTGCAATGTTTGTAATCCATAAACTTGAGTCTACTTAACACTAAATTCGACTAAACCAAAGCATAATTATGAGTGTTACATTTGTACGAATGCAAAAAAATACAAAACTTTCAATATTTCAACATTTTGTTGCATTTAAATAAGGCATTAGGAGAAAATTTCTTTTAAATAACATTTGCAGTCAAAAGTACTTATAATTCTGCTTTGGTTTAGTACGATTAAGTCTTATTTAGCAACTTACTTATGTAAAGTTTTAGGTGTACAATAAAATACTCATAATAAAAACTGCTCAATAAAATCAAAGTCTGCGTTAGAGTTCAACGAACGCCAGCAGTTCTAGCTGCTACTGATTCATAGTTTAGCAGGAAAAGAACCAGACGAGTGAATGCCCGTACCATGAAAGGCATGCCGACAAAATAATTGGCAGAAACAAAATTAAATTTGCTAACGCATTTTCAAAAACCAAAATCATAAAAGGCCAACGCAATGCGATGCGAACAAAATTATTCTGGAAAATGATGGAAATGTTGCAGCAGCATACATGGCAGAGAAGATTGTATAAGTGCAGAGATAAAGAGCAGCAATTTTCCGATGCTGTCAGAGTTGGTTGGTATGTAGCATGAAGTACCAGCTAGTCAGCCAAAAAGTATGACGAACAGCGCACTTGATTTAATTAAAAATGCAGAAAATTCAGACAACATTTTATGAAAAACACAAGGTTAGCAGAGACAGATGAGCAGAAAAACCAGAACAGCACAGCTGAATAATAGAAAATAATTAATTAAAAGCATTAAAAAAGAAATTCAATTAATTTTAAATTCTTAAATAAAGCGATGACAAACTTCTTTATAAATACTTGCATTAAATTATCTCTACATTGAAGACAAACAGCCACAACTGCAGTTTTAATCCTTCTAAACAGCAGCAGCTACGCGCAATTTGAATATGATGGCTGGCAAGACTGAAAAAAATAACAAAAATAAAAAAAAACAAATCCCAAAATCAAAACCAGAAACAATCTAAAAAATTTTCACTGAAATAAAATAAATTGCAAGACAAAAGATGAAGAAACAAACTTCAACTAAAATGCTCAGCATTAGCAGCAGCAACATAAAGCACGCAGCCAGCCAGCAGCAACATGAATGCTGGCAACAATAGAACAAACAACAACAACAACGACGATGATTTTGAACTACGTGTTGTACCCATGACAATGACTTTGTTCGAAATGATGAAGGTACAACAGAAGCTGTAGATGACGATGATGATCATGATCGTGATGATGATTATGATGATGATGATGAAAAGAGTGATAATAATAATGATGTTGCTGGTGACAATGACAGCAGCATAGTCGCAGCACCAGCAAGCATATCACAAAAATACTGACAGCAACAATTGCAGCAGACGAGCTGTTGTTGGCAGCAACAATAAATGTCATGTTTTCGAGAAATGAACAAAAAAACTATTGTAAAAAAAAAGTCACACGCAGACAAGTGAACGAAAAATAAACTTGAAATTCAACATATTAGGACAAAATAACTAGAGGTAAGCGCGCTATAAATGGGCGCAGGTGGGCGTGTTTGAGTATGCAAAAGTGTCTCTTTAAGTGCCTGCTGCAGCAACAATGAAAATTTGTATGCAGCTGATGATGGAAATGATGCAGGATAAATAAATTTAATTTGTAACTTTTTTTGCACAACACGCTAGATTGATGTTGACGACGTAGAGGTAAAAAAAAAGTAGATACCAAATAAATATTAGAACCAAAATAATAAATATGAAAATGTGGCAGCACAACTCTGGCTCCAGCCAGCATGTGGCGACAATGTTGACGGCAACAACGGTATTGCAAGAAATAGTAACTGTTGTTCTTGTTGTTGTTGTGATGATGATGATGAATGCCTGGCGGACAGGTTGTCACTCAGTTCAGTCGACGACAGACTATAGTCGAGTCTGCTGCAACTGTCACTTACGTATAGCTGTTCAAAAATAAAAGTTGAACAACGTGTTATATATTTTTGTGGTTTCGTCCTGTTTGATTCACATGAAAAGGAAATAAATAAAAATTAAATATATATTTTGAAAACAGTTTTTATGTTACATAAATTATTACGTTCTGAAAAAAGTAGAAAAAGATAATAAATAAAAAGGATTTTCAGCAATGGTTTGAGCTGTCGTTGAAGCAGTCAGCCAGCAATCAATCAAAAGCAGCTCTTTCTTGAATAATGCTGCACTTGGTGTTGGAGTAGCAAGCAGTTCATTTGACTTGGTTTAAAATTTTTTTTTTTTTTATTCACAATTGAAAATACGTCCTCTTTCTACTTGCTTATGATTGCACATGATAATTGTGTTCTCACCTTGTTGTTGTTGTTATTGTTGCTCTACTTCAAGTGTCGAGTCAATATGGCCACCATAGCGTATAAGAAATTACTTGGAGATATAAAAGAGCAGGCTTTTCTTTGTCAAGTGCTTGTTCGATTTGCAAGAATTGCACTTTTATGGTTTTCAAGCAGCATTTCTGACATTTACAAGTGTTGATCTGATTTGATTGGGTGCCAACGATATGCATGCGATATGCACGATATTTCATGCTTGTTGGCAATGATTTTTATTTAAGTTTTAATCACGTTTAAATGTTATACTTACAGCAGACTATTAAGACTGCGTAAACTATGCATAGAAGTTAGCTCCGCCATTTTTGATTTATTATTAAAAAATATTTGTGCTGTAATGTGCTCAATGTGTGCTATCATGTGCCGTAAAAGAAAAAGATTTTCTTCAAATGTTACGATTTTTTTAAACTTAGTGCTTGATTGGGTGCCAACGATATGATTTCATGCTTGTAGGCAATGATTTTTATTTTAGTTTTAATAACGTTTAAGTGTTATGCGTAAAACAGACTATAAAGACCGCGCTACAAACTATGCATAGAACTTAGCTCCGCCATTTTTGATTTATTAATATAAATTACTTGTGCTGTTATGTGCTCAATGTGTGCTATCATGTGCCGTTAAAGAAAAAAAATTTCTTCAAATGCTACAATTTTTTTAACTAATGCTTGTTTTAGTGTGCAGTTAGCAGCAACTATAATTTTGCTTAAATTTTAAAAACGTGGGTTGATTTATATACAAATCTTTGATAATTTATGGCTAATGATAGCACATATCGGGCACATTGCAGCACATCTATTTTTACTTGTCTACATTATAAGAAGCAAAATATAGGCTGCGCTGTTTAAACCTTTGGCGAATTTTATTTGCTTTTTATCTTACTATCTCTAAGCATCTCATTGGTTTACTTTTCTGTAATATCCTTGCCAAAATTTAAACAATATCAAACATATCATATAATTTAATTAAAACCATTTAAAATCGAACAGCAACAGAATAAAATTCACTACGACAGCTTGTTGACAATCAGCTTTCTGCCACTGGTGACGCAGAAATTTTCAAAGCTAATTGAATTTATTAACATGTGGTTGAAATATACGAGCATGTTTGTACAAAGTAAGCTATAAAAACAATAAATCTTTCCTTCAATCGAACCAACAAACAATAAAGAAAACTAATGAAACATAAATACGAAAGAAGAAAATCTATACATTGGAAATATTCTCTCATTGAGTGTGTGTGGGTGGGTGTTGCTTGGGTTTGTGTGTGTGACAATATAAGAAAAACAAGCTGATAAATCAAAGAAACAAACAGAAAAGAAATTAAAAGCAAACGAAACAGAGTTCACAGAAAATACAATTCATAAACTTAAATCAAACTTACACACAAGTTGAAATGAAGACGACTGAAATGAAGAACTCTGAACTATAGCAATATAGTTATATAGAGGGGCTTGAAAAAAAGCAATAATTAAATGACTGCAAAACTTGATACATTTCTTGTAGGCTAAAATTTATACAACATTAAACTGATTTATTGTCATTCTTAGCCGATTGGCGAGAGGCAACAAATTATTTTAATGTTCAAGTGTTGCTTCTCCGCACTACAAACAAAAATGCCATTAAGTCAAGTCTTCTATGGGTGAGAGGGTAGCGGTAGTTTGGCACTCGGAAAACCATATTTAATGTGACTCAACCAGCTTATTAAATTCGTTCGGACTAAGTGAGTGTCTAACTAACTAAAGCAGTAACTGAGGAGTTAAGCTTTATGTCATCAGCATGTATTTTAAAGTATCAATAAAAAAATATCTGAAAAATTTTGTATAAATATTAGAATATCATTTTAATATACATAAATAAAGCTCATAGTTATAAAAATTATTATATTTAGATAACTTATGAACCATCAAAAGCAGTTGAAAAGAAAATTTGCAATCCATCAAAAAAAGGACAAACGAAAGTTTGCGATGATTAGTGAGATTTTTGCGAACATTTTTTGTTTGATATTTTTCACCGTATTCATTCTTGTTTTCGAAATTGAAGTTTTCTTGTTTAATATTACGAAAATAAAATTTTTCATAAGAAACACAAAAATGATAAAGATATTTTTTTAAAACAAAAATTTACAACCGCCCAAAGACTAGCTGTCTTGACTGCTGGTAGATTAGTCTGTTCTACCCAAAAAAATAAACAAAAATCCCAAAATATATGTTACGAGGTACGTTACGTCAGTAGAGCATTCGACTCTTAAGCGATGGGTTCGGGGTTCAATTCAGAGAAATGAAGATACATATTTTTTTCTTTTTTCCTTCAATTAAATTTATTTTCTGTAAATATAATAACTAAAACTTAGTTGATGCTTTTGAAACTTGAAATAATCGTTTGCTTGTGTTTAGTTCGGCATTTGTTCATTCATGAGCCAGTCGAAGAACGTCACGACGTTATATCATTGGACTCTTATGCAATGAGTGCGGGGTTCGATTCATGGTGATGAAGATAAAATAAATTATGACGATATGTTTGTTTTGTCTTTAAATATAATTAATTATATGAAGTAAAGTAATTAATAAAAACATTTATAAAGAATATATAAATAATAAAATGTAAGAATGAAATAATTTTAATTATTTATTTTTCATTTCAGAAAGTATTTTATAATTATAACCAAATAAAAATTTGTCTCAACTATAAACAAAGAGTTATTTTTTAATAACCAAATATTTATTTCGCCATCGGCAGCGCGTATATCGTTTGTTTAACTATTACCAAATTTTGCTTGATAGAAATTAATTAATGTTCAAAAGCAAAATTCAAATTTTCTCCAAAATTTTTCTCAAGGAAGGCATAAAATGGCTTTTGGGTTTAAGGGTGGGTATGTATGTCACACACATTTTGGTTACCAGAATACAAATTCGAATTGTTTATAATCTGCAACACATGCTCTGAGTCAATCGATATAAATCGGACACTTTTTTCCATATCAATAGGAAAAAGCAACCACATGACAATAAAACTAAGAATAATAAATAATAAACAAAAGCTATTGTGTGTGATTTTTTTATTGTTATTGTTTTCAATGCAAACAAGAGCTGTGAACATAACACAAAATAAAAAAAAATTTTGTCGCGTCTACATAAATTGACCCCAATTCAAAATTAATTGTTATTGATTTGAGTTAAAAAAAACAACACATAAGAAAACAAAGTCAAAAAAAAAAAAACATAAATAAAATAAAAATGCATAAAATAGCCACTTGTGGGTGTTTTATGAAAACAATAACAACAATAAGAGTTGCTTGCAAGTAATGCAAATAAAGCACTGAACAATATAAAAAAAAAATAAAAAAAGCTCTCAATAAAAACAGCAGCATTGTTTAAATTTAATGAAAATACAAATAAATAATAGCCATGTGTGTAGACTTTGAAGCGTAGGACGATGATGTTGGCATAGCAGCAAACTGTGAAATATGAGCAGCATGAGTGGCTCGCTCAGCTCAAAGAAAAGAAAAAGAAAAAAAAAAATTCTAATTAAAAAACCTCATAAAATTTTAAATATTGCATGCATGAAATGTACGAAAAAACACTGATGAATTAACCCCTTCAGTGCTGGTGACAAAGTTACGTCAGTCAACATTATACTAGTTCAGTGCATGGCTATACCGCCATTTTGGCCTACTATGATACTGAAATTAGAAACAAAACATGTGCTTTCGAACTTGTAAGTATTTTAATTTTAAAATCATCATCCTAGCAATTTTCTCTAAACACAGGATTGTCAAGATTTGGATGGATTAATGATTTCTAAGGTGGTTTCCAAAATCTTTGTCATCCCAGCAAAAAAAGTGCTTCCAAAACAAGGTAAAGTGGAACGAAAATTCGTGAGTTTCCATCCCTTCTACTTTCATACCCAGAAGACATTCTTTTAACATATGCATGTCATTGGAAGGAATGTGTTCCTTAGTCTTCTCTAAAAGTGCTTCTAGAAATTTTCAATAAAAGATTTTTTTGAGGCCTCTATGACAGGATTCTAGTAGGTATATTCCAGAAAAACTATAAGAAGACATTCCATGATTCAGAAGACATAAGACAATATGCCTGGATATGCCATATGCCATGAAAGCATGCTTGGAAGCTATTAAAATAGCCATTTAGAAGTTTATAAGAATGCCTCCTGAAAGTACTTTTCTAGCCTACTGAAAGATTTTTTGTTTATTTTTTGCTGAAATCTCATAAAAACTATTTGTAAATATGAAGTCATATATTTGAGGCCGTTTTCAAAATGCAAAATGGATGGATACAAGATGATATTCTATGGCGGCACTTATTTTTACAAATTTTGAACACATGACTTCCACCTTTTTTTTTTTTGTGTCATTTGTGTCAGTCATATAAGATCCACCTGGTTGAACTTCAATATGGACTATTTTCTACTTCTTATATCTTTTAACGACATCAAAACCATCTTGTTTTATTTGTTTAAGAACTTAATCGGTTTCAAAGTCTCATCGCAGTTAGAAACTAACCACGGCACTGAAGGGGTTAAGCGCATAAATAAAATCAAATGGAATTTATGGTCTTTTGTAAATCATAAACTTTATAACGACGAACTAGAGACAGATACATGAATGCAACAGACAGTTGACAACATATTAAAAATACATATAAGGAGTGGTTTAATGGAACGCATTGATTTGAATAAATTTGAATATAACAAAACTTTCATAAATGTTACAAGAACAACGTTGAAGTTTAGTAGATAAGCATAAAACCTGCCTTAAGGTGGGACATCACATTCGCGGCAGAGAAAACAGACCTTTTTTACAAATTCATAACTTAGTCAAAAACAAACATTTTTCCAAAATTTGTCTCTCCAACATGGTTTTATAGAGCTCCAAACTGGCGGCAGAGAAAAAAACGGGACCTCTTGGTTGCAGCTCTGGGAGTCGCAAAAATTGTCCGATCTGAAAAGAAATGACTTTTTTAAATCTTACCAAAATTGGTTATCATATGACAGGAGCTTTTTTTAAAAATTTTTTTTCAATATTTGGTAATGTTCCAAATTTGAAAGTGTTTTTTTTCGAAAAAATATCGACTTTAAAAATTCATAAAAAATCGAAAAAAAATATAAAAAATCGAAAAAAAATATAAAAAATCGAAAAAAAATATAAAAAATCGAAAAAAAATATAAAAAATCGAAAAAAAATATAAAAAATCGAAAAAAAATATAAAAAATCGAAAAAAAATATAAAAAAAATATAAAAATCGAAAAAAAAATATAAAAAATCGAAAAAAAAAATATAAAAATTCGAAAAAAATATAAAAAATCGAAAAAAATATAAAAAATTGAAAAAAAATATAAAGAATCGAAAAAAAAATATAAAAAATCGAAAAAAAATATAAAAAATCGAAAAAAAATATAAAAAAATATCGAAAAAAAAATTTAAAAAATCGAAAAAAAATATAAAAAATCGAACAAAAAATATAAAAAATCGGAAAAAATATAAAAAATCGAAAAAAAATATAAAAAATCGAAAAAAAATATAAAAAAATCGAAAAAAATATAAAAAAATCGAAAAAAATATAAAAAATCGAAAAAAAATATAAAAAATCGAAAAACAATATAAAAAAATCGAAAAAAATATAAAAAAATTATAAAAAAATATAAAAAATATAAAAAATAATATATAAAAAAAATATAAAAAAAATATAAAAAAAAATAAAAAAATATAAAAAAAATATAAAATAAAAAATATTAAAAAATATAAAAAAAAAAATATAAAAAAAAATATAAAAAAAATATAAAAAAATATAAAAAAATATAAAAAAAAATAAACAAAAATATAAAAAAAGCTCGTTTCATATGATAGCGAATCAAGTTTAAAAATTCGTCAAAAAAAAACCTGCAGTGCCTCCACCAGTAGGAAAAACATGGTTTCGAAATAAACGCTTTCAAAGTTTGTAAAGAAAGAAAAAAAGGTTGCCTTCAATCAATGCGCTCTCATCTCAACTTTTGAACCCGTAGGAATTTTTCCATGAATTTTTTTCTTAGAATCTTGAGAATATTTACTAAAATACAACAAAATTATAAAAAAGCCGATTTAAAATGTCATGTAGCCCCTTAAGAGAGATCAACAAAGTGCAAATTTGTTAAAAGCGCTACTTATTCAGCCCAATCATGAAACATTTTCTCCCGGGAGTTGTAAATGGGAGTTTCCGGTTTTAAGATAGTAGATAATGATATCTCATTTTTTTATTTTACACTCATGAATATTGGCGGTTGATGAACGAAATTGCATAAAAAATTTCCAAAAAGTGTTTTAACTTTATCTTAAAAACGGAAACTCCCATTTACAACTCCCGGGAAAAAATGTTTCATGATTGGGCCGATTAAGAATAAAATAACTTGTTCAAGTGTAACATATAACATATTTGTTTAAAAATTATTAAGTTTTAATCAATTAATCCTTATAAGTGACTTTTTGTGTTTTTTTTCCCTTCAAGGGATGATTCTTAAAATTATCGAAATAAATATAATTCAAAATTGATAAAACTCAAAAGCAATAAAATAAAAAATTTCAAAACTGATAAACATAAAAATTTTAAGTCCAAAGATATATTTCAAAAACAGCTTCTATTAAACTAAATACATAAAAAAATGAATTCGTTAATAGCTAAATCTTAAAATTGATTGATTTCAAGGTTAATTGATTTCAATATTGCTAAATCTCAAAATCACAACAATCTATTTTAAATAAATGTGTCAAAAGCAGATATTTCAAAACCAAAATATTTTGAAACAAGATACATATTAAACGTTTGCTTACAGATAATTTTAAAATTATATATCAAAATGTAAAATCGAAAAATTTCAATTTTTTAATTTTTGCATCAAAAAATAATAATAATCGATAATTTTGACACTTAATAATTTTCAAAATCGCTCAATTTCGAAGTCTAAGTAAATATAAGTAAATCTTGTTCTTAGATCAACCGATGGATGCACTATAGATAAATAAATGGATAAATTTCAAGACCGATAATATCGAAATATTTACAAATCTTGAAATTCTTGAATCTCAAAAATGATAAATCTTAAAATCGATAAAGCTGAAAATCTAAATTGCTCCAAATTTAATAAAATCGAAAAATTTAAACCTTGAATTCGAAAAATATCAAACCACATGAATATTCCTTACTCTAGAAGTTGATATTCATTTAATTCGATGGTTTAACGAAACGTCAAAATATTTTTTTGAAAATCAATATTTTTCAACTTCGATAAATCTAAAAATTTGAAAAATCGATAACTTGATAAATCTTATAAACATTGTAATAATCCTCAATCGATAAATTTCAGTGTTTTGCAATTAATCTTGAAATTGATAAATATCATTAATCTTTATCGGTTTCTTTTTAAACAAATCGAAAAATGTTAAAATTTGCACCCAAAATCATAAATTTGAACGTCAATAAAATTCAGAATCGAAAACTTGATGACTATTCAAATCAATAAATCTCAATCAATAAATGTCTCAAATTCAATAAATTTTAAAATAAGATATATATAATTTTGATATATTGATCTGAAAATTATCTATCGATTATTATCAAAATAAATAATCTATTTTTATAAAATATGAATTTAAACCAAATATGAAAAATTTTTGGCTGTATACAAAAATGTTGTACATGTCGATTAGTTTACAAATCGATAAGTTTTATATTAAATAAATACAAGAAATTAAATAAAGTTCAACATTTAAAATTAATTTTTCTTAAAGTCGATACTTATAAATGCCATGGTTTATCGGATAAATATAAAAATCTTAATATCGATTTTTAATCTTAATCTCGGTTTATCGATTGGAAAAATATAAAAATCGTAATCTCGATATATCGATTGGAAAAATATAAAAATCGTAAACTCGATATATTGAATCGATATATTTTAGCATTGATGTATCTTAATGGCGATGAGAATATAAAGAAATCGATAAATCTATATTATTTATTATTCTCGAAGTTGATATAAATTTAATTCGATTGTTTACGGAATCGATAAATATTAAATAGATGAATTTAAATTATTCTCAAAGTCAATAGTAATTATAATCGATATTTTAACGAATCGAAAAATGTCAAAATCTTCACCCAAAACTATATATTTTAACGTCAATAAATCAGAATCGAAAAGTTGCTGACTCTTCAAAGCAATAAATCTCTCAATAACGATAAGTCTCAAACTAGAAAAATTTAAAAGTAAGATACACAATATATCACAATAAATTGATCTCAAAAGAAACTATCGATTATTATAAAAAATTAATAATCTATTTTTATAAAATATAAATTTAAACCAAATATGAAAATTTTTCGATAAATAAAAAAAAACAATTTAGCATATGTCGATTAGTCTACAAATCGATAAATCATATATGAACTAAATAATTTCAGAAATTAAATAAAGTTCAACATTTAAAATTAATTTTTCTTAAAGTCGATACTTTTTATTTAATCTCGATATATCGATTATTAATCCTAATCTCGGTTTATCGATTTCATAAATTTAATAATATTAATATCGATATATTTAATCGATATATATTAACATTAATGTATCTTAATATCGATGAAAATATTGAAATCGATAAATCTCAAAATTAATTTTAATTAAAATATTTTTAAATTAACTCTTTTTAAAAAAAAAATCTGCTTCTATATTAAACTATGTAAAGCTATTGCATTGAAATCTTGCTTCTTTGATTGAATTTTCATATAATTTTCTTCCTCCAACGTTTAACACGTACGTCTATAAAAATGTTTCCCAACAAGTCACTCACACATTTTTTTTTTTTCAGACGCTTTGCCTTGAGAGTTCTATTAAATTTCAAATGCATAGGCAAATGCGGTCAAATACTGTTTTTATGTTCTGCTTAATTCTACGGCGCTGTAAATTCTAATTAAAGTTATAACATTTATGACCATGTTTTTTTTTTGTTTAGTTATTTTCTTATGCGAATATTTCTAAAATATTTTGCTATGAAAAATGAGAATATTTCTACTACGCCGTAAATATGTGCAAAACATATTCTCGTTGTTATAATAAAAGGCTAATAAAATATATGATGTATTAAATTTAAAGTGCTTTTGGTGTTGTTTTTTTTTTTTTTTTGTTTTTAATGCATTTTGCATTAAGATATGGCGTCTTTATAATTAAGTTTTATGTTGTTATTTTTTTTACGCTATGCATTTGACCTCATTGAGTTGTACTGTTTTATAGTAAAATCTACACGTAATTTTCTTTTATGCTAATATATTTTTACTGTGACTACTTTACAGTACCGATCAGTACCGTAATATTTCGCATTGGTTGTAGTAAACAAACAAAAACATGTGCTGACAATATATTTTGGGCGTTGGTTGACTCACCTCTATACCACAGGTGCATAAATCGGACAAAATACAACTCAAAAGAACTCGGTAAAAGAATGATGAGAGGCTTTTTAGAACTCCGAAATGACTTTTGAAGAGGCATTTATATTTCATTCAGAACCACGCAACAACCACAAATTACTTTAACTTGACTTCGCTTTAAAAAGTTAACGTTCGTGTACACAAACATTATTCTGTAGACAATGAAAACTATTGAAATTTGATATAACGGCATTTGAACTATGATTCGAACGGCATTTAAACTATTTTCGCCAACTCGTCTCTTTTTTATTATTATATTCGCGAACATATACCGAATATGCCCTATACGAATTCGTATATGTTCCATACATATAGTGTAATTTGTACGGTATGTGTTCGTAAAATCGAGCACTACGAGTCGATCGAGCACTACGAGTTAGAGTTTATGTGCTGGCAATATAGTTTGTGTGCACGAACACAAACTCTATGAAGTGTCCAAGTGTTTTTTATAGATTCTTTCTATTTATTCCTCCCCTTTCTTCAGTTTAGCTTTAAACACAAAATGTTCAGCTTTAGTTCTACCCGACTTGCCTGCCATAAAGTCGTAATACATCATTTATATTGTCTTCATAAGTATTTTTCTGCACTCGTTTTCAGAATGTTTGCAATTATCTTCAAACGTGACAATATTTTATTATTTTCAATTTATTTTGCTGGCTTTGCTGCTACACTCTTCGTGCTAACTGCATCCTTGCACATGCATGTATCACGTGGTAGCAAGTGTTTTTGCTGCAGCACCACAACATGTTGTGTTTGCGTGAGCTTTCTTCTTTCTGTTGCCAAGATTTCGGTGCACACATCACCTCAACTTAAGTCATTCCCACTTGCATGTTTGTGGTTGCTGTTTGCAAAAAGAAAATGGAAAAAATAACCAAAAACAGCAAAGCAGGATATTCATTCATGCTTCCTTTGTCGTTTGCGTCTGGCTTTCTTACCATGTTTGCCGTCATTCTTTCATTATTAACTCCTGCTGTTGCTACTCTCTCTCCCTCTCTCTCTCTCTCTCTGTTTCTAATGGCGGTTAAACTTGCGAGTCATAAGTTATCGCTTTGTTGTTCAAACTGTTGTGGTTGTTGTTGTTGTTCCAACAGCTCCTTTACGGCAAATGCTTCAAAAGACATTTTGTATGTTTATTATATGAATTGTTTCTGTTCCCGCTTACTTTTTATTCTGATGTTATTTTATTTTTCAATTCAAGTACACATTTTTGCGGTTTTGAACTTGAACCCTATGAAAAATCAAATTTACTGCAATTGTTCGTGGTTTTCTTGCTATTATTTAGCTGTTGTCAAGTGGGGGTTGAGATGCCCGTAAACACCATAGCCAGTCAGACACTTTAATTACAACCAATCATTTATCATATTCACTGAAACGCCCGTCATAATCTTTTCCAAAGACGTTTAGATTTTTCAACCACAAAGCTTTATGGTATACGTATTTCTATGTAGACGGAATCAAAAAGGATACAAAAGGTTTTCAAGAATAAATTGTTTATGCTTAAAGTTGGGAATTAAATTGTGGTTCAAACAATTTCTTCTTAAATAAGGGTTTTTTTTTAAATTTTTCAATACAATTAAATAAATTACTTGAATCTTTAGATTGTTTAAACTGTGATCTATATATGTGGTTTTTAATGTTACATTTTTTGGCAGTGCGTTTCAAGGTAGGTTTGAATTTATAAACAGAACTACCGAAATTTCTCATAAAAAACCTAAATAACAGAACTATCAAAGAAAAGGGATCAATTAAAAGACATGAATCGAAATTTTAAAAACAAAATGTTGTCTTTCACTTTTCACATTTCAAAAATGTGTGGTCTTTAACGTTACACTTTCATACTTTTGTGTTTCGATGTTAATTTTTGCCGTGCATGAAACAGGCGAAATGAACGCGTACAGCGCGACCCAAAAACAGACTCCTTTTATATTTATGTTTTCCGATAAAGTGGTATATAAATGAACGGATTATGGTCGATATAGTGCGAAATGAAAAAAAAATTATATCTGTTACTCAGAGAAAAAAATTTGCCAGACACGTTTTTTCATTATTTTCTTCTGTAATATTGTATTTAAGTCTTAACATTTGTTTATTTCTCAATGGTTCTTTGTTTTTTGAATACTTCGAAAATATTTTTTGTTAAAGATTTGACATAATATTTTGATTTGACATAATATCAGTTGCTTTTGATTTTACTTTGCTGTGCTTATTGAACTTCGAACAGCAAAAGCAGCAACATTAAAAATACTATGTTTTACTGCGTAGTGCTACGAAAGCAAAAGAAATTATTTTATTGCGTTTTTATTTTGCTTTTCTTATTTGTCGCAGCGCAACGAAACAGCAATTCGTTTGCTTTGCTTCGTTTTGCTGAGGGTCGAAAATGTTTTCAGCAGAACAGAAAAAGAACAGCAGAACAGCAACATTTTGCTGCGGTAGGTGCTATCGACAGTTTTTTAAAGTAACAACATACATACATGACTGCGCACAAGCGTACATATTATATAAAAAACATGCAAATAGACATGCGCCTCTAAAACGACGCAGCATAGAAGCAACGAAGAAGAAATCACGAAAGCCAAACAAATACACAGAATCCGAAAGCAAAGCGAAGCAAACTGCTTAATAACTGCTGCTACCACAGTGCTGTGAAAAATTAGAAAAGCAAAGCAATGAACTAATTTATTTTGCTTTCGTAGCACTACGCAGTAAAACAAATTCTTTTTAATGCTGCTTTTGCTATGCTTTTCAAAATTCACACAGCAAAGCAAAATGAACAGCATATCAATGTTTTTAAAAACTGTCGGTAGCACTACCGCAGTAAAATTATCGTTACTATTGCTGTTCTGTTGAAAGCAATTAAAACCCTGATTATTTATACATTTCTGATATGTTCTGATGATAATTCTTAAGTTTTTTTATTATTAAAATATTTTCATATTTTTTGTTATTATTTATACTATTCATAAATTAATTTTATTTCTTGTTAATTTTTTGATTTTACATATTGTTAATTTTTTATTTTATGTTTTGTTAATTTATTTTAATTTTAATTTTTAATATTATTTTTTTGTTGATTTTTTTGTAAATTAAATTTTTTTTAATATTAAGAGTGCTCTCTTAATTTAAAACTGCTTAAGTGCTTTTGGTAATGATTTATTTTTATTAAAATTAACAGAGAAATATGCTTAAGCAAAATTTACAAAATACTTATGTAAGCTTACACAAGAGTATTTGAGTATTTCTACAAAGTTTTATTAATTGATTTATTGCATTTTATGTATGTAATAAATCACCGATTCATTATTAATTAATTATTTTTGGCTGAAAATTTAAATAAATATATTTTATGCTTACAAATTTTCATCGAGTTTTGTATTATAATATTTTATAAAATAAAAATTAAATATTTAAATATTTATATTATTAATTGTTTTTTTGTATGTTTAATATTTTTTTTATATTTTTAATATTTTTTTTATATTTTTAATATTTTTTTTATATTTTTAATATTTTTTTATTATTTTTAATATTTTTTTGTATTTTTTTATATATTGTTATATTTTTTTATATCTGCAATATTTTTTTTTTTTTGTATTTTTAATATTATTAGTATTTTGTTTTATACTTTTATTATTTTCCTAATTATTTTTTATTATTTTTCTTATAATTTTTTTATTATATCTTTTATTATTAGATTTTTTGTACTATGTATTTTTTGGATATTATTTTTTGGTATTGTTATTTTGACTATAATATTTTTTTATTATAATTTTTATTTATTTTTATTTTTATTATATTTATTTTTATTTTTATTATGATTTTTTTTAGTTTTTATTATTATTGTTTGCATTTGTATTAATTGAATTAGCAGTATTTTTATTATTAATTTTATTATTATAAGGTTTTTATTATTTTTTTATTTATACGTTTTTTATATTATGTATATTTTTTTGCAATTTTTTGTGTGATTTTTATTATTATTCTAAATTTTGATCATGATAATTTTTCTTTAAGTATTATTTTTTATTATTATTTTTTATTATTATTTTTATTATTATCATTTTTATTATTAGTATTGATATTATTATCTGCATACAATTTTTTTATTTGTTTGTTAATTATATGTATTTTTTAGTTATACATATTTTTTATTGCTCTTAAATGGTTTTTATTTTTCAAATTTTGTTTTATTTTAGAACCAATTTGATCGGATTTCGAATTTATTTGCCTGCCGGCGGTACTTAAAAATATCGTATTTGCTTTGATCTTACCATTTTGGCTTCTTCTGGCAGCCAATCTGTATATTTTTATTACATTGCATTCTGAACGAGAACATGTTAAAAAATACAAACGACCTATTTTCAAAACCAATTTTGTACAACAAAATCATTCCAATCTGCTTCCAAACAGTATCCTTAACTAACTGCAGATTATTTTATACACTAGTTTTTCATGCTGCTGCCAGGACAAAATCAGTTTGTTCTCTACTAAAACTAATTTTGTAAAACTTAAAATGTCGCAAAATTGCCGTTTATAGACAATTTATTAGCCACTTATTATCGATAAAAACTTAAATATGTTCGTTTACGTAGCACCAACGACAGTAACTAGCATTAGCTGCAGATGCACAGAATATGAGTGCTGTCCTAAAAAACAAAAATAAAAAAAGTACACTAGAAGATTACTGCACAGCAAGAAGCTTACTTTTACTTCGACAAAAACAGAACAGAAAATAAATGAATACTACTCTCAACGTATTGAAAAAGGAAGCGTAAGGAAGATATTACCAATTTTTTAAAAGCATTACCAAACAGCTTCAGCTGTCGTCTCAGCTACATTGCAAATCGAATGAAATCTGTTTTATGTCATCCAAAAGTGCCGGAATATTTTGCACCTTCTTTTTACACTTTTGCCAGTTTACGCTAGACTAGACGCGTAGGTTGGTGGCGCTTTTATTTTTTTGATTTTGTATTTTCTGCAGTCTGGCGAGACTACTTCATTGCTGCTGCTGCACATGTTTGCTGCATGCTTCGTGTTGCAGTTTTTTTCATTCTATTCTATCAATATAATACTTTGAGCTTATTTTATTACCATCATTATTGGTTGTTCCATGAGATACTTTTGGATTGTGTTGCTATGGTTGTTATTTTTTTTAGCCCCCCCCCCTTGTTATTTGTGCTGCTTTTTTCCATGCCGTTTTCTTTGAAAATTTTTCAACTTTCTCAAGTTGTCGTCGCAGTCATTCTATGCTATGTTCGTCTTAAGACTGTTTTTCAATTTTCTTCACAAATTTTATTACTATTTCTCGTTGTTGAAGGAGCGACTGAAGTTTTCCAAAATTTCTGTGAGAATTGAGTGAACAGGAAAAATAACAGGGAAGGGGGAGTTATTTTCTTCTAGTCGCTTTATTTTTCGATAAAAATTGATGTTTGTGTTTGTGCGGTGAAAATAAATGCTGTAATGCATTTTCATGCTCTCTTTTTCCCACGCAAAAAAGTTTGCTTTCAATGATTTGTAGTTCTGTTTGTTAACAATATTGTCAAAAAAAAAAAATATTTAATTTTAGAATGTTTAATAAGTTTGATAATCAAAAGAAGTTACGAAGTATTATCTCTTTTGTTTTTTGTTTTAAATTTATGCGTGTATTGGGCATTTCTTTTCGGGATTTTGTTATGCTTATTTTTATGAAGTTTATTAATATTAATCATTAAATTTATTACATGTTTCTTTTCCTCTCTTTCTAGGTAAGTTTGAAAATGCTTGTTGCGATGATTCTTTGGTGCTTTTAACTTATATAAGCTAAGATCAAGCTAACTTTTGTTGGAGTAAGTTTTTATCATAATTTGGTTGTTGAACCAAAAAATATCTAGTAGTTCTAATGAAGCATATATCAGTCTTCAAATCTGAGATTAATAGCCAAGTATTCCGACTTTATTAAAATAATTTTTTAATTAAAATAATTTCAGAAATTTTTTATTTGACAAAAAATACAATAAAAGGAATTAACCCATTAACTCTCAGAGAACTGAATTTTCTGTTTGAAGTGCAATGGTTAAAAGTTTGCCAAAATAATAGTTGAGAAACACATTTAAAACAAAACTGATTTTTCAATAGATTCTCCTTATAAAAAGGTAGTATTTTGGTAGTATTTTCATATTCCTAAAACCTTTGTAGATTGTAACTTTAATGTCTAAATTTTAAATAAATACGATTGTATGTGTCGACAAATATTAAAGGAGAAGTAAATGGTTATCGAAATGACAATTTTTCTTTTAAAAAATTGTTTTGCTCAAAAATTGTTAACTTATGAAAAAAATTTCCTTCGAACAAAAATGTACTGAAAGTGTCCAAAAAATACTCTCAAAT
Source organism: Tetanocera ferruginea (assembly GCA_958299015.1). NCBI lineage: Eukaryota > Metazoa > Arthropoda > Insecta > Diptera > Sciomyzidae > Tetanocera > Tetanocera ferruginea. The sequence continues at coordinate 144,780,662 of OY282642.1, forward strand.
TTTAGGATTTAGAATTTACGAAATCGAAATTTTGAAAAACAATATGTTTTGACCAATTCGAAAAAACTTTTGTATTAAAAAATTTCGGCTAATTATTTTTCGATAAAAAATATTCAGCCTAATCATGAGACCAATCATTTCTCCCGGGAGTTGTAAATTGGAGTTTCCGTTATTAAGATAAAGTTAATATACTTTTTAAAATTTTCAATGCAATTTTGTTCATCAACCGCCAATATTCATGAGTGTAAAATAAAAAAAAATGAGATATCTTTATCTGTTATCTTAAAACCGGAAATTCCCATTTACAACTCCCGGGAGAAAATGTTTCATGATTGGGCTAATTATGTTTAATATTGTGTAATAAGTAAAACTGTTATATGTTAGTTTTTGAACAAAAAAATTTGCTATTCTAAAAGAAAATCACTTCGGCCGCCATAAAATATTTTTCAAGTCTACCAAAAATATTTAATTAAATTCACACATCGAGATCACAATCTAGCTAGCTTCTAAGAGTATTTAACAAACTGTAAGGAAACAAAATACTTTTTAAAATAAAACGTGCTTTGTTAATTTTTGAATAAAATTTTATTTGGAAAACTTTTAACCAGCGCCATTGTAAAGAGAACACTCAAAACATAATGCAGTGGTTCTCCACTGCACGGAACTCCAAAATGAAGTGTGAAAGTTCTGCGTTAATGACTTAAACCAAATTTTTAAACCAGAAATTACTCAGATTCAAACAAGAATTTTCAAGAAAAGATATAAAATTTTCAAAATCAGAATTTTTAGTATCTTTATCTTCTGATATCTTGTCATAAATTAAGAGACTATCATATAATGTGAGATAGTTCGAGCTCTGGTTCTACTTCGAGTTCTAGTTCTAGTTCTAATTTGAGTTCTAGTTCTAATTTGAGTTCTAGTTCTAATTCGAGTTCTAGTTCTAATTCGAGTTCTAGTTCTAATTCGAGTTCTAGTTCAAGTTCTAGTTTTAGTTCTAGTTCAAGGTGGAGTTCGAGTTGAGAATATCAAGATTGTGAATATGAATATGAATATGAATATGAATATGAATATGAATATGAATATGAATATGAATATGAATATGAATATGAATATGAATATGAATATGAATATGAATATGAATATGAATATGAATATGAATATGAATATGAATATGAATATGAATATGAATATGAATATGAATATGAATATGAATATGAATATGAATATGAATATGAATATGAATATGAATATGAATATGAATATGAATATGAATATGAATATGAATATGAATATGAATATGAATATGAATATGAATATGAATATGAATATGAATATGAATATGAATATGAATATGAATATGAATATGAATATGAATATGAATATATGAAAATGAATATGAATATGAATATGAATATGAATATGAATATGAATATGAATATGAATATGAATATGAATATGAATATGAATATGAATATGAATATGAATATGAATATGAATATGAATATGAATATGAATATGAATATGAATATGAATATGAATATGAATATGAATATGAATATGAATATGAATATGAATATGAATATGAATATGAATATGAATATGAATATGAATATGAATATGAATATGAATATGAATATGAATATGAATATGAATATGAATATGAATATGAATATGAATATGAATATGAATATGAATATGAATATGAATATGAATATGAATATGAATATGAATATGAATATGAATATGAATATGAATATGAATATGAATATGAATATGAATATGAATATGAATATGAATATGAATATGAATATGAATATGAATATGAATATGAATATGAATATGAATATGAATATGAATATGAATATGAATATGAATATGAATATGAATATGAATATGAATATGAATATGAATATGAATATGAATATGAATATGAATATGAATATGAATATGAATATGAATATGAATATGAATATGAATATGTATATGAATATGAATATGAATATGAATATGAATATGAATATGAATATGAATATGAATATGAATATGAATATGAATATGAATATGAATATGAATATGAATATGAATATGAATATGAATATTAATATGAATGTGAATATGAATATGAATATGAATATGAATATTAATATGAATATGAATATGAATATGAATATGAATATGAATATGAATATGAATATGAATATGAATATGAATATGAATATGAACATGAAAATGAACGTGATTATGAACATGAACATGAACATGAACATGAACATGAACATGAATATGAATATGAATATGAATATGAATATGAATATGAATATGAATATGAATATGAATATGAATATGAATATGAATATGAATATGACTATGACTATGAATATGAATATGAATATGAATATGAATATGAATATGAATATGAATATGAATATGAATATGAATATGAATATGAATATGAATATGAATATGAATATGAATATGAATATGAATATGAATATGAATATGAATATGAATATGAATATGAATATGAATATGAATATGAATATGAATATGAATATGAATATGAATATGAATATGAATATGAATATGAATATGAATATGAATATGAATATGAATATGAATATGAATATGAATATGTATATGAATATGAATATGAATATGAATATGAATATGAATATGAATATGACTATGACTATGACTATGACTATGAATATGAATATGAATATGAATATGAATATGAATATGAATATGAATATGAATATGAATATGAATATGAATATGAATATGAATATTAATATGAATATGAATGTGAATATGAATATGAATATGAATATGAATATTAATATGAATATGAATATGAATATGAATATGAATATGAATATGAATATGAATATGAATATGAATATGAATATGAATATGAATATGAATATGAATATGAACATGAAAATGAACGTGATTATGAACATGAACATGAACATGAACATGAACATGAACATGAATATGAATATGAATATGAATATGAATATGAATATGAATATGAATATGAATATGAATATGAATATGAATATGAATATGAATATGAATATGAATATGAATATGAATATGAATATGAATATGAATATGAATATGAATATGAATATGAATATGAATATGAATATGAATATGAATATGAATATGAATATGAATATGAATATGTATATGTATATGAATATGAATATGAATATGAATATGAATATGACTATGACTATGACTATGACTATGACTATGAATATGAATATGAATATGAATATGAATATGAATATGAATATGAATATGAATATGAATATGAATATGAATATGAATATGAATATGAATATGAATATTAATATGAATATGAATGTGAATATGAATATGAATATGAATATGAATATTAATATGAATATGAATATGAATATGAATATGAATATGAATATGAATATGAATATGAATATGAATATGAATATGAATATGAATATGAATATGAATATGAATATGAATATGAATATGAATATGAATATGAATATGAATATGAATATGAATATGAATATGAACATGAAAATGAACGTGATTATGAACATGAACATGAACATGAACATGAACATGAACATGAACATGAACATGAACATGAACATGAACATGAACATGAACATGAACATGAACATGAACATGAACATGAACATGAACATGAACATGAACATGAACATGAACATGAACATGAATATGAACATGAACATGAACATGAACATGAACATGAACATGAACATGAACATGAACATGAACATGAACATGAACATGAACATGAACATGAACATGAACATGAACATGAACATGAACATGAACATGAACATGAACATGAACATGAACATGAATATGAATATCAATACGAATACGAATATGAATATGAGTAAAACTTTGAATATGGATATGGATATGGATATGAACATATTTAAGAAAAGTAAAAGTAATTAAAATATGAATATGCATTTCAATTTGGGTTAGAGTAATAATTAGAATTAAACGTTTAAAGTTTTGGGTAAGAGTTAAGAGGCTCATTTGAAGAACTCCAAGATTGGATCACATAAAAGGCGTATCGTTTTTTCGAGATGGTTTCAAATATTGTCAGAATGATGGGAAAAAGTAGGAAGAATGTGTAAAAAAAAAAATAAATTTTGTAACAAATTTTTACAATTAAGTGTCAAACTTGAAACGAAATCCTTTAAAACTTTTTTGAACACCAAATAACAAGCAAGTTATTTTGAAACCAATTTTAAAAATTTATGTTTGGAACGAAAAACTATTTTTATAAATATTTTTTTATCACATATGGGCATCTCCCAGTGGCACGGACGCGACATTCGCACGGTTTTAATTACTCGAAAAACAAGAAAGAAGCAAAATGAGCCGATATATATATAAGTGCTCTAACGCGACAATAGAGTGCTACATTTTATAAAAATATTGGCGAGATTTAGTACAAATTAGTACAAAGTAATAATCAATCATTCAATGAAACGGACGCGACAAAAAACAGAATTTTTTTTAAGCTCGTATAGAAATACGCAAAATTTAGTAAATTTTGAGAACTTTTTTTATATATAATATATATGTTAATGGAGGTCAAAAGATAACTATTCTTAGTAGACTTATGAAATATAAAAATGATTTCTTATCTTTTTTTAAATAGATATAGCACGAATACGGACGCGACATCATGGACGCGACAAATTTTTGCACAGTAGTAAAATACAGTAAAGATGTTCGTTATAAATTTTAATAAAAATACATCATAATAAGTTGAATTCAAGTTACATAGCAGTCATACTAATCAAAATAAAAAAAAAATAAAGTTATAAGCTTTTAGAGTGCTTTATTTTAATGTTTTTCTTCATTTTTGGTGGACCTTTTTTGGGAGATGCCCATATGGCACAATTTTGTTTCACACCCAAATGTTCTCAAGTTCGCTTGCCACAACTTCACTGATTATGACGTGCAGAAATATACCAAAATAAAAACAATAAAAAAAAAAAAATTGGCCATTTCAGTCCTTGAAAGGATTTTGACCGAGCTTCTTATGATCAGTTGTGTTGTGTGTGTTATTAAATGTTTGCACACAAGTGACCGAGAACTGGTCCTACATGTTGTAAAACGACTTCGAAAGGCTAAAGTTCATGTTCTCAAGAAGCTTTACATGGCGTTGTGTACTCTCCGTGGTTCGCCATTGTCTGCAGAGTGGTGGTGACCGATTAGAAAAATGTTGTTATTGAAAAAACTTTTCGCCACGACTGGGGATCGAACTCGGGCTCCAAGCATGTTAAGCCACACACATAACCTGCATGCCACGGTCACCACAAAGCTCTCCACCACAAACAAAATAAAAACAAAGCTCTATAAATAAGTGTTATATAATTCGAAATTTAAAACTTTTCAGTTTTAGAATAATTTTTTAAATATAAAACCTTCTTCGGTTGAAACTGAAAGACTTTTAATAAATAAGTTTTAATAAGTTTTATAGTTTTTAGAAAGGGTGGTACTCCATAAACTTTCCATCATCTTGTTAAGCATTGTTTTCAAAGGTCTAGTCTACAAATAGTAAAATTGATTGTTTTTCTATTTAACATGTTTCCCCTAAACAGACAGAGTTTATCTCTTGCATAATTTCTTAGGCACGAACCAGCTTACTGCATTATTGACAGCTGCTGTCTGCTATATACTCATAATCTCCGAATACACACAACTACCTACCTACAACCTATCATTGCCATGAAAACAACATGCTCAATGCCAATGACCTTGACCGCCGTCTAAAAATTCAAACATCACTAGAATTGTTTGAATAAAAAGAAAGCAAACACCTGCCAAAATTTACTTATTTTGCATTTATACAACCTTTAGTAATAATGCTCTAGAATACAGAACGAAGAAAAAAACAAATAACCAATTTCATGCTTGAATAATTTAAATTAAGGTACACTTGCGCGTCTTGAACCCGAATCGCACGCAATTGAAACCAACGACTGCTGCTACATGCCTTTCAGTTTCAATATCAGTCAGAAACAACCAACATTATCCATAAAATGTATGTAAATGTAAAATTTTGAGCCAAAGCCGTCGCCATTGCCATCACATGTTTAGATGTATTGTAAAATTAGGTATCAATAAAAAAAACAACAAACTTATGTTTGTATCCTTAAATTTGTCGATAGTCTCGAAATAAAAACAAAATGAAAAACACGTTGCCATTTTAATAGTCTTCTAACAACATGTGTTGTTTTTTCTCTACACAGACACCGTGTCGTATACGTAACATGCAATAAAATGCCTTATCGAGCAGATTGCTTTAAACGAGCTGACAGGTTCAACAAACCTGACTTTAATGTCGTCGCTATGGCATAAGTTTGGTTTGTCGTGTTTTATTTTTGTTTTTACTCGCCTAAAGCAGCTATAAAACGCGAAACTGCCACTGAAATTAGCAACTTACACCTACTTATATACCATCTTACCCTCACCTAATTCACAATCCTTCGCACAAAACACTTTATTCGTTTTCAGCAGCGACACGCATTTTCCCACGATTCTCTCTTTCCCACTGCTATGCCCATGAATTATACATGGCGAAGAAAAAATAAAAAAAAAAAAATCCAGCCAGCCAGTCATCCGTTCACCGCTATCTGTCTACATGGCGCAAACATTTTTCAAATGCCTCCCTAAGGAGGTGCCTGTCTTTTTTTTTGTGTTTGTAATTTGTTTTTCTTCTTTTTTGTACAAGGGCAAGGTCAGGGCTCTCTGAAGACGTCACTCCAAACATTGTACACAGAAATGAACTCTAAGCATGTTGAATTCAAGCGGCAAGCCATGCCATACCGGTCGGTCGATGACGTTCTTGAAGAAAAACACGCACACTTGACGCAACGCCCTATGTTGCGTACCTAAAGAGCAGAGCTTTTTGCACCCAACAGCAGCACTTTCCAAACACCTCGTTTGCTGTTTGTCGTTTTTGAGCCTCTTCTTACAGCCGCTGCGGCCGTGCCTTAAATCACGTATCTACAATGCTGTTGGAAGCCAAGTGCAAGAACAAAAATATACATTATACAGCCTGCCATGGCCATGGCCATGGCCATTGCCATTGCCATTGCCAGTGTCAGTGTCAGGGACACAACTTGGCAGGATTTTGCGTAAAGAGCGCCGACGGCCTACTGTTCGGCATAGGCTCGCATCAGCTCGGTTTGCTCTCGTTTATTCATTCACAAAATCTTTTTTGCCTGTTTTAATCTCCTACATGCAGCTTTGTTGCTCTACCTAAAAAGCTTTTGATTTGAACTCCCTCTTTTGTAGGCTTTTTGTGCGCATGTAGGTGCTCACGCTCTCTCACTCGTGCGCCTTGCAGTTGGGCGCATTCGGGTTGAAACAGAGTTTAATGTCCTTTAAAGCGCTCCGGCCGTAGACTTTGCTGCAGTGTCTGTGGATTTTTTTCTTTATCATCACAGTACCTAGCAAGAAAGAAGAAAAAAAAATGGGAAAATACGTAGCGTCACATATAAGAGTAATGGTCGTCATGGTGGCTGATGTAGTAGGCGCGTAATTCTCATTTGTGTAGGATTCTCGTATGACTAATGTCAAGGATAATTTCATGATATGCCTGACTGTTTTTATTGCTTTACGTCTGCCGTTTGTTCGCAACAGCTGCCTACAACGTTGTGTTTCGCAGTTAAATTGCCTCGTTTATCATCTGTAAGACGATTAGATATGAAAATTTTCAATGACAAGACTCCAACATAGATATAAGTATAGCTATTCAAAAACGAAATGTCTACCAGCTCGAAGACAAAAAGATGAAAATCAAAATATATAGCAATAAATATTGAAGCTTGTTAAAATAATAGCTATAAATAAAGCAGATTTTAAAACAAAAACGTGTTTTGAATGTCAAGGGCGAATATTATGAAAGGGCGAAGTCCTTGAGGTAGCTTGACTTCGAAATACTAGAATGTGCAATAGTCCTACCTTACCTGCATTATCTTGGAATGGAGTGAAATGGCAGTTAAATTTAGCCGCGAAAAGTTTAAATTAATCAAACTTTTAATTAAATTAAAGTTAAAGAAATTTTTTATTGGCTTAAATATTTTTTATTTGTTATAATGCTCAATCAGATGATTAGGCTTGTAACTAAAAAGTAAACATAAATAAATAAAAAATTACATGAAAAATTTAAAAAAATTTTAATTCTTAAAATTCAAGCAAATCCATTCTATTTTATATAAATCAACTTAGACTCACTTAAAAAGTATAATTTTGTAAAAACGTAACTAAAATATTAAATTTAAAAAATTACTAAACAATAAAATTCAGAATTAAAACTTAATTTTAAATAAAAATTTTTAATTCAAAAATAAACAAGGAATAAATTTTAAACAAATTGAAATTATTTACCATAATTTAACACTAACCTATTAAACATGATTAACACTTAATTTTTAAACATGATTTAACACTTGCCTGTTAAAATTACAAAAAAAAAAAAAAAAAAATAGCAATATTAAATAGTTTTATTTTTAAAATGATAAAAATGGTTTTAAAAAACCATAAAATTTTATAAAATAATGTTATAAAACAGTTATTATCTCTTAAATTATGTATAATTTAGTTAAAATTAATTAAAAGAATTAATGCTAAAAAAATAAAAAATTAAAAAAATTCTAATTAATAAAATATAATAATATTTATTAATACTGAAAGTAAAACTTAACATATATTGACTGAAGAACAAATTAAAATGAAACAAAAATAAAATTAAAATCAAAGTAAAACGAAAAACAATAAAAACAAAATAAAATGAAAAACAAAAGAAAATTAAACACAAAATAAAATGCAAAAATAAAACTAATTAACAAAATTAAATGAAAAACAAAATAAAATGAAAAAAAAACAAAATAGAATAAAAAACAAAATAAAATGAAAAACAAAATAAAATGAAAAACAAAATGGAATCAAAAACAAAATAAAATGAAAAACAGAATAAAATGAAAAAACAAAATAAAATGAAAACAAAATAAATTGAAAAACAAAATTAAATGAAAAACAAAATAAAATGAAAAACAAAATTTAATAAAAAAAAAATAAAATTAAAAACAAAATAAAATTAAAAACAAAATAAAATGAATTGCCAAAATAAAATGAAAAACAAGATAAAATGAAAAACAAAAACAATTTAAAACAAAATAAAATGAAAAACAAAAACAATTTAAAACAAAATAAAATTACAAAAAATAAAATGTAAAACAAAATAAAATAAAATAAAATGAAAAATAAAATTAAAAAAAAAAACAAAATAAAATGCAAAATAAATTTAAAAAAAATTAAATTTAAAACAAAACGAGAAAATAAAATAAAATTAAAAGCAAAATAAAATGAAAAAAAAAATATATTAATTAAAAAAAAATTAACAACAGAATTAATTAGAAAAACAATTAAATGATTAACAAAATAAAATAAAAAACAAAATAAAATAAAAAATAAAATAAAATGAAAAACAAAACAAAATGAAATTAAAAACAAAGTTATATTTAAAACAAAATAAAATTAAAAACAAAATGAAATTAAAAACAAAATAAAATAAAATGAAAAACATTAAGTTATAAAATAAAAAAATAATATAAACTAAAAAAAAAAATAAACTCCGAAAGGTTTACTAAAAACAACAAAATTAATAAAACGCTAAATAATATAATAATGAAGTTATATAAAAAATAAACCTAGAAACTGGTAAGATAAAAATATAAAAGAGAAAACAATAATCATTTAAATTGCAAATTAATAAATTTAAAGAAAAATTATGCAAAGATGCAAACAAAAATAAATTTAATTCAATAAGAAAAATATGCATATTTAAGAAAGTTATAAAATAAACCAATGAAACAAAAGCATGATTTTTAAATTAAAAAGTTTTTCGCTTGTAATTGTTGTTTTAAATTTTAAATATATTTTAAATTACAGAATTTTTAAAATTTTTGAAAGTCCCTTCTAACGTAAAATATGGAGTTTATAATATTCATATCATATACTTTTTATTTTCCTTTGTTTTAATTGTCAGTTTTTTCTAATTTTTTTTTTATTCTCTTATCTTTGTTCAAATGTGTGTTTTTACTTTTTGTTTTTATTTTATTTTGCTGTTCAATGTTTATAAATATATCTTTAAAACCTTTTGCTTGTTCTGTTAAGAATTTTGAGCTGCTAAGCCTGCCGACTTGTCAAGGAGGCTCGACTCGTTTATATTTCATAAAATAAAAATGCAAAGCAAAAAAAAAATTAAATAAATTTGTATTCAAAAAGCTTGCGTAATTATTTGTGCAATAAAATCTTTATTAAAACAACAACAGCAGTTTGCAGCAATGCAGACAAACCTTAAAATAATAATAAGAAAAAAAACAAAGTTTATCAATATTCATTATCATGAACAATGAACCTAATGAACTTTGTAATTTTTTTTTTTTATATGTACTATTTTTAAATGCGAATTTGAATTTCACAGATATGTGTGTGTATTTAATGTGACGTGCAATAAATTTCAAACTGCGTTTTTAGGTTTATGTGCAGCGCACACATGCTTACAAAGACAGACACAGCAAACTCTTACTTTCATTTTAATGCAATGATGTTTTTTTGCAATGGTTTTTATTACAATGGTTTGTTTTTTTCGAATACAATGAAAGCACTTTTCATTAAATAAAATTAAAAATGATTTTTTGTTTTTTTTTTTTTTTTTTCCTTAATATGCGAAGCAAAAACGGTAGACTGCGAAAGGAAAGTGAAAGAGAACGCAAGATTGCAGCAGCAAAGCGAAAGAAATTAAAAGACAACAAACACATTAATCACTGAATGGGACGTTTGTTCGGTGGGTCTGCCAACATTGCTCTATAAAAAAGACAACAAAAAAATAAGAAGAAAAATTGTCGCACAGACAACATGGTTTTTGGAGTTGCCAACACAGCCGACAAAAACGAAGCAAAACGCTACAGAAACATAAATAAAAAATAAGTTCATCAACACGCGCAAACATTTGTGTAGGTTGGCAACCAACTCAACAGCAGCCAAATCCATTCGTCGCCAAAAGTAGAGCTCGACTTGGTGGTTTTTTTCAGCTTCATTTGGCACGAAAACCATTACAGCGTGTAGCAGAAAAAGTTTGTCCAAATTAACGAAACGACCAAAAGAACAAAAAAATTTATTGTAACCGAAAACAATGCAGCAGCCAGCAGCATGCGACATTAATTTGTGGATAATGACGACAATGATTATCATCAGTGACATCAGCGCAAACGAAAAAAATATACTCTTCACTACACAGAGTGACGACTGAGAGTTAAGCCAGCTTCTTGTACTTGAATAAAAAGAAAATAAAAACAACTGCTGCCAAGTTGAAAGCAAGTAATTACAATACACATTACAACGTCATTTACACTTGAAAACGAGACTGTAATGGCACAATGCAATGAAAACGTTATGTGTGAGAATTGTGCTGGTAGGGCACTATGGAGTGTGTGGGAGAAGAATTTATGATGTGTGAGGAGAGTAAGGAGAGAAAATAATAATTTCAAAATACTTTTAATATTTTTGTATTTAAAAGACTTCTATTTGAAATTTTGTTATACAGTATGAACTCGGTAAACGCAACTAATAAAAACCGAGGCTGTTTCATTTATTGAGGTTGTTGCACCCATCAAGGAAAACATAAAGCGAGAACAATTATATATAGAGCGAGTTTTATGAAGTTTTAAGCAAAATGCTAAATAAAATTTACAGTATTGAAATTATTCAATTCATTATTATAAGATAATTAACTGATTCAGTTTTAATATTTTATATCTGTTTGAAAATATCTTTTGTTTTTGTTTGTACTTTGTATAAGTTACAGTTTGTACAACAGCAATCCCTCGAAGTTTTTTAAGAATAAGAATGTATTTTTATGGAATACCATTTCTTTCAGACCACTGAATACACGTGTGAAACGACTGCACAGCAACTGAACCTTTTATTTGAGGTACTGGGATAAGTTCAGAATCACTGTTATCTGTACTTTCAATATCTATGATTTCATTATCTTCTTCTTTGTCTGCAAAACTTTCGTTCATCTATTCATGAAGATCATCTTTTTGGAAAAATTTATCGGCGCAACTTGCGAGCTTTTGATTTAATGATATCGACGGAAAAAAGAACGTTTTGCTTTCTTTGTTTTAAAAACCACTTGTAGAGAGCCTTTTCCATTTTTGGATATTCACAGGATTTTAGAGTTTGCCGTTTTTTTGGCCCAGCTTCCATATTTCCAGCATATTTCAGAATCTTGTCTTCTTTTTTTATAATTCTCGTGATTGTTGACTTGTGCACCTTATATAGGCTGCACAGTGCTTTTTACGATACACCACATTTAGTTTATTGAAAAGTTTCACACTTTTGTTTAGCAGATACTAATTTTTTGTGTTAACGATTGCGCTCAAAGCAAACGCACCAAAGAGCAAACAATTCGATGAAATAACTTATTTAAAACGGTCAAGCTTAAGAATCCAGAAAAAAATAAAGAACAAAAGAGACAAAATACAAACTAAAACCCATCATATAGATATATAAAGCGTAGTCAGTTGCAGTTATTGAGGTTACTAGTTTTAGCGAGTTGCACTTATAAAGGTTACAATGCTTTGTCCCGCTCTGTTGCAAAAATCGAGGAATTGCGTGTATCGAGGGTTGCGGTTACCGAGTTTGTACTGTATAACCAAATAACCAAAATGCTTTGATAATAACAAAAAAGAAACCACCAAAAATTTAAAAATATTTGTTAATAAAACCTTTTATTGACGGCACATAACATGGTACATAATTAACAAAACTTCGTAAATAACGATAGATCAGATGTTGTTTTTCGTATGATTTATGTAGAGTTGTACCCTTGAAGAATGCATCTTAATATTTTAAAATTTAATAATTTTTGAAAAATCTTAACGGCACATCAGAGCACAACTCAATCACATTGCAGCGAACCTTTTGAATTGCTAAATAAAAATAATTGCGGAGCCAACTTCTTTAAGAAAATGCATAAAATCATTAAAATCATACCAATACAATAACTTTGTTTTCAATGCGACAATATAGAGCAGAGATAGGACACATTGCAGGTCATAATTGTTGATTTAATAAAAAATAAACACTAGCTAAGCTAACTTTCTGCTATAAAAAATTATGAAATTTACTTTAAATTTGATCAAATAGTTATTATTTAATAAAAAATTGGTCTTAAAAGAATGTTGACCGATTATGATCGTTTGTGGTGCGTTTCTTATGATCAGAAGTGTTTGTATATGTATTGTCGAAAACTGTATACAACTGTAAACAACTTTTATGCCGACTCATAATAACGGGTAATAATGTTCATGATCTCAAAAGCTTTATTTCGCATTTCCTCCCGTCACTAATTTAAAAAAATTAATTTTGGTTTTTGAATAAAAGTCCACAAATAACAAGAACATATCTAAGACCGAAAATAAACTATAAAAATTTCTCCAACAAATAAACAAAAACTTGAAATCTTAAACAAATACGAAGAAAAATAGCTAATAAATTCTTGAAAATAATCAAAGAGCACAAAAAGTACTCCAACATCACCAAAATTGATAAATAATGAAAAAAAATTTTCAAAAAATATCTTAAAATAACAGATACAGTTACGGAAAAAAATAGGATCAATAAAACATTCTCCGTTTTAATCATATAAAGTAAAGACTAGTAGAAAAATATATTTTCAAAGAATGCTATTTTATTATTTCAATATAGAATTTAAATTTTTATAAGTTTAACAAAAACATTTATTCTTTAAATATTAAAAAATAATAAAAAAAATTAAAAATTCATTATTACTCCAATTATATAATGAACAATAAAATATGGTCACTTTTCAAAAATCATAAAAAAATTACTAATACTTTACATTTGTAATCCTGCGTGACATAAATTTTCATTTAAAAGCTAGTATTTGTTGGAATATCCTTTATTGTTCATAACGTATCGACATCTTTTAGGCATTGAGTCTACCAAAGCCTGATAAGTACTTTTGGGTATAGCATACCAAGCCCGTTTGACATTTTCCCACAACTCCTCTTTGTTTTTGGGCTTCATTGATCCGATCCTATCTTTTACTATTTTCCACAAGTTTTCGATGGGATTCAGGTCCGGAGATTGAGCTGGACATGACATAACGCCCATTTTTTTGTTCGAAAGCCACTGTTTTGCTAGAACCGAAGTGTGTTTCAGGTCGTTATCTTGTTGGAACTGCCATTTTAATGGCATATCTCATTTAGCATACGGAAGCATGGCGTCTTCCAAAATTCGGACGTAAAGATATTTGTCCATATTTTCTTTTATCCAAAAAAATAGGCCCTACACCATCCCATGAAAAACATACAGACCATTATATTGCCAACGCCGTGTTTGAAAGTTTTGATGGTATAACGTGAGTTAAGTTCTGCCTTTTTTGGACGTCTTACCCAAGTTTTTCCAGCATTCCCAACTAAATTAATTTTTGTTTCGTCAGACCATTGTAGCTTGCGCCATTTTTTACTATTTACTGGACCGTTCCAATCGAAGTGAGATTTTGCAAATGTCAATCGGTTTTCTTTGCGCCTCTTAGTCAGCATTCCAAACAGATTTTTTTCCACCAATCGGCGCCTTACAGTCCGGGCAGAAACTTCAAATCCTAACTCTGTTTGGATTGCTGCAGCAAACCTGAATGGATCCCGACTTGATACCAGCTTAATACGATTGTCATCGGCCGTCATCGTTTTACGTGGCCTGCCTCTTTGGAATTTTGGATTTGGTGGCAATTGTGCACTATGGACAAAGTTTTGGGATCTTCCAATTGTTTTGGCAATTTGACGTCGGCTTTGGCTTCACCTCGTAGCTTCATAATTAAAGAACGCTCCTTCTGCGAACAGTGCTTTGAACGACCCATTTTTTACCCCTATATTTAAAAATTAATTTTACTCGTAATAACATTTTATATCAAAATCAAAGATCAACTAATACTTACAATAGCGTTTTACAAATACTTCGCCAAATTAATGTTCCTATTTAACTTTTAAAGAAAGTGAACCTATTTTTTTGACCGCCTTAAATTCTGACTTTGTTTTAATTCGGGGAAATGCCGGTCAGCAATTCATTTGCAGCATTGCCAGACTTTAATTTCTGGAATACGTAACTGTTACGCATATTTTCCGCAAGAGGTCTCTCGAACTTCCATATGAAAATAAAAAAAAAAATCATAAAAATATTGATTGTTTAGATGACACTATTTTTTTTTCCTTTACTGTATAGGACAAAATTCCAAAATTCATTATAAAAATTGAAAATTTTGTCAATTTTCAACAAAAAACCAATAGAAAAGGAATGACAAGAAACCAAGAACTGTCATTAAATCACATTGAAAAGGCAAAAAAATACCACTCAAATGGCAAAGAAATAAAAACTGACAAATGAAGCCAATTTACAAAAAAATTTTAATCTAGCATAGAATTGATAACAAAATATCAATTAAATAAAAAAAAAAAAAAATCAAAAAATTGTCCTTAAGATTTCAATAAAATTAAATTAACACGACAATGACATGACAATAACATGACAATTACATGTCAATAACATGAAAATGGCATGACAGTTACATGAGACAGTTACATAATAAGGCAATAATATGACTACATCATGACAATAACATGGCAACAACATCACAATAAAATTACAATTACATGACAATAACATGACAACAACCTAAAAATAACATCGCAAAAACATGACAATAACATGACAATAACATGACAATAAAATGACAATAACATGACAATAACATGACAATAACATGACAATAACATGACAATAACATGACAATAACATGACAATAACATGACAATAACATGACAATAACATGACAATAACATGACAATAACATGACAATAACATGACAATAACATGACAATAACATGACAATAACATGACAATAACATGACAATAACATGACAATAACATTGCAATAATATGACAATAACATGACAATAACAAGACAATAACATGACAATAACATGGCAATAACATGACAATAACCTGACAATAATAAGACAATAACAAGAAAATAACATCACCATGACATGCCCATGACATGACAATAACATGAAAATAACATACAATAATATAACAATATCATGACAATGGCCTGACAACAACATGACATCATAACAATTAAATGACAATAACATGACAATGACATAAGAATTACACTACAATAACATGACAATAACAAGACAATTACATGACAATAATAAGGCAATAATATAACTACATCATGACAATAACATGGCAACAACATCACAATAAAATTACAATAACATGACAACAACCTAAAAATAACATCGCAAAAACATGACAATAACATGACAATAACATGACAATAACATGACAATAACATGACAATAACATGACAATAACATGACAATAACATGACAATAACATGACAATAACATGACAATAACATGACAATAACATGACACAATAACATGACAATAACATGACAATAACATGACAATATCATGACAATAACATGACAACAACATGACAATAACATGACAGTAGCATGACAATCGCATGACAATAACATGACAATAACATGACAATAACATGACCATAACATGACGATAACATGACAATAACACAACAATAACATGACAATTCCATGACAATTACAGGACAATTACATGGCAATAACGACAATAACATGACGATAAGACGTTAACATGACAATAACATGATATAAGATATTAACATGACAATAACACGACAATAACACGACAATAACATGAAAATAACATGAAAAATGGCGAAGAACAAAATGATAATGACTTGAAAAATAAACCAATTCACAATAAACAATAACATGCTTATAAAGTAATGTAATTATGATGTACACTATAATAGCAAAACAAATTAATCAAAAATTTAAAATTGAGCAAAGAAATAAAACTTATCCGTCACCTAATCGGCTTACAACGAATGCAATGTCAGGAACAAACCCGGCATATTTATGTATACTACAGTTCGATAGTGGTCGAAATTCGACCTTATCACATACATTATTTGTTGATTCGATATAAAATTAAAGTGAAAAACAAATTTTCTTCACAAAAATTTGGCAAAATAAAATCTTTAAAAGTAGTCCGTGCCTGCAAGATTCCTTCCCGGCACTCTGATTTATTTAAAAAAAGTATCAAAATCGGTTGAGAAACACGTGAAAAATGGTTCTTAACTGTTTTTC
Organism: Tetanocera ferruginea; assembly: GCA_958299015.1. Taxonomy (NCBI): domain Eukaryota; kingdom Metazoa; phylum Arthropoda; class Insecta; order Diptera; family Sciomyzidae; genus Tetanocera; species Tetanocera ferruginea. The sequence goes on from OY282642.1 coordinate 144,798,012, forward strand.
CTACGCCTATTTATAAATAGAAAATTTTTCATATATTTTAAGACTGCAACAAAAATAGCGATCAAAACATAAAAACAAAAATTTTCTCCAAATTTCAAATAGCCAATGTCAGAAAGAAACAATCCTGTTGAAAAAGTCAACTTTTATTTTAATCTGTGGCTTGTCGTATCAAATTTATAAATTGGTGATGGAATTAAATTTTCGTTGAATGAACATAAGCATAATCAGCCCAATCATGAAACATTTTCTCCAGGGAGTTGTAAATGGGAGTTTCCGTTTTTAAGATAAAGTTAAAATCCTTTTTGAACATTTTTAATAATATTTTGTTCATCAACCGCCAATATTCATGAGTGTAAAATAAAAAAATGAGATATCTTTATCTGTTATCTTAAAACCGGAAATCCCCATTTACAACTCCTGGGAGAAAATGTTTCATGATTGGGCTGAATATAAAAATATTTAAATAATATATCTTAATATATAAAAGACAAGCGTCCTGTTCCGTGCTCTATATCGCTCAAACTGTTATTGTTGTTATTGCTATGTATAGGCTGAACATGTTAGCCTGGACCAGAACCTGTTTCGCTATTACATTGCTTTTATATAAAAAAATTGTTAGCCTAAAAGTATGCACACAAAATTTATTTGATATTTATCAGTAACGACACATTGACGATGACTGGAACAAAACAACATTTGTGGTGAATGAAAAATATCATATCGTCTGTCTGCTACATAATTAGTTTTAATATGACGCGTCGTATGACGGACTTCTATACTAGTACATAACAAAATATTAGAATGGTTAATTTGTTGGCTTTTGCTGTGATAACTGAGGCTAAACATACGACAGCACAAAATTTGCAATGCTTCAATGAAAAATTTAACAACTTGCCTCAAAGTATGCAAGAAAAATTTAATTGCTGCTGTCTCTTACAGCTGGTCTTGGTAAATATGTAACACAAATATGTCTATATTGTAAAAATTTAAAACAGTAATTTTTTTTTTTTTAACACCGAAAAAATTAAAAAAAGATAATAAAGAACAAAAATATATGCATTGTTATTTATGATTTTGTATTTGTAGTAAATGACATGTTGATAAATGATGTGGTTGTATTTATTGTTTGTAGCAGTTTTCTGGGAAAATTGTCATACTTGTCTAACCGAATTGTCTGTGTATCAGACAGACAATCGGTTAACTGAACCAACCCACCCACAAGTCTGCCCTTAAATGATTTGCTTATTGTTTTTTTTTTTTGTTTTTCAAAAAATTCCATTTAAAATAAATGACAACTTGTGCAAATTAAAAAACAAATATTTGACAATGCAACCGCAGCACAAAAAATGTATGCTTTTGTCTGTTGGCGTTGTATTTGGTTTTTAATTCTTGAGCGCTTTGTTTAATTGTGATAAATGACGTGCGACTGCAACAAAACCAAAAAAAAGAAACAAAAAAATAATTATAAATTTTGCTATAGAAAGACATTATTTTTTTATATATTTTCTCTAACTTCTCTCCCTAAACCAAATTCTTTGATGCCTGCCTTTAATGATTTTGTCACTTATTTTTAAATTTTCTATTTATATTTTTTTTTCTCATTAATTCATGCATAATAATCATTAATTTTATTTTATGACTTTTGCGTTTTCATTGTGATTGATTTTGTTTTAAAATTTGATGGTGTTTTTTTTTTAAATTTAATGTGCATTTTTCTGCGCAGAATTCATCATTTATCATTTTTTAAAATTTTTAAAATTTTTTATGGTAAATTTTTTTTTTAAAATAGCTCTTTTTTATGTCATTGTTAGCTGTCAAATAACAGTTTTGTTTTTTATGTATATTTTTTTTTGCTATAAAACTAACAGGTGTTATGTTAACGTTAACGCTTCAGCAGTTTTGAACACAGACCCAATATAGGTAACTCCTTTTTCGTGTTCACTTGACAACTCTTTGTTAAGATTTTGTCTACTTCTATTTCCACTTTCATATCCATCCATGTCTTTTTTTACATTGTTTGTTTGCGACTTTTTTTGATGCACATTCATTCATTACTATGCTTTCAATGCTTGAGCGTATGTGAGCAGCCAGCTCCTCAAGAATGCATTCGATATCTTTGCTGTCTTTGATGCAAACGCGTTAGACTGTAAACTATGAGATACAGCTTGTTAAACATTGGCTTAAACGTTGGTAATACAAAATGAAGCGATACGCTTGAAATATAAACAACTGTATATTAATTTTTGGTTCAGTATCGTTTCATTTAAAAATAAGCTGTCGATTTAATGATTTTTATTGCATGCTAATTTTAAGCATTTTGTCGACATCCTGTCTGAATGTTCGTTAATATTGCTTTTGCTGAAAAAACAACAACATGTGCAGTTTTTCCAATTGTCATGAATGGATTTTATTTGCAAATATTTATCCTTTTGCTGTTTCATGAATGAACATCGATCGACAGACAACACGCACAGCTGCGTTTATTTCGCCAAATAACTATTTGTATGACTCTGTCTGTCTGTCTGTCGGTATATCAGGCTGTCCCTCTAGATCTGTGTCTTGTCTTGTCGGTCTTGTCTGCCGTTTTACTAACATTTCAACACCTCATTTCAATTGCAAAATGATGATAGACATTAAATAAATTGTTATGATGCCTCTTAACAAGTTCATTTACACCATTGGGTGGGTGTTGTTATTGGTGCTGGCTGCACCACGCTAGCACTACTCAGTTCGCCATTTGTCCCCGTTGCTAGTAACAGCTTCTCTTGCATCCAGCTAGAGCAGCAGAAATAGTTGTTAACTTTGACAGCGTGTTGATTTGTTGTGCAGCTTTTTTCTCACAACTGTATCTTTTGCTACTATTTTTTTTTTTCACTCCCTCTCTATACTTTGGTATACAAATTTTAGTGAGTTTTTTTTTGTCTTTTTCTTTTTTGGCACTTTCTTGCTTCCTTTATATTTTATGCAGTGCTATTGATATAAAAACGTTTTTTAAAATACTCTTAAAAAGCCATTTTTATGAGTAGTTATTTTTTTTTTTATATTTTCCTAGACTCTTCTGACAGTTCTTGGCATTCATTCTGTTTTCTTATGAATAAGTTGTTTGAATTTCCGTTTATTTTGTCGTATCTGTCGTTTCGTATTTTTATTTTTTTGGTCTGTCTAGTGTTTGAAATGTTTGAAATGTTTTCATAAAATGTAGTGTAGGTATCTGATAAAAGGTCATTCGCTGTACTTCAACACACCATCCCTCCGTCCACATAACTTTTAAAGCCTGAAAGCTTTAATCGTCTTTAGATGCAAATTTCATCAACACGTTAAATTTTTTGATTTTTGTCTTTATTTTGGTAACTAAATTTCAGGTGCTTTTGAGACATTTCTTTTAAATAAAATTTTAACTTTGTTTGAAAATTTTTGTCAAACTTATTGAATTTTGTTTTCTTAAGTGTTTAAGTTTTTTTTAGCTTGATTAAAATTTTTTATTTTTTATAGGAAAATTTAAAATTTTAAAGTTTTTTAAAACTTTAAGAACGGGCTTAAAGGTTTTTGAAAAGCTTACCAAAATGTAGCCAAAAATATTTGAATACACCCTAATGTGCTTCTTAAAAGCATTTTTATTATGATTTTAAATATGTTTAAAATATTAGCTAAGCTTTTGAGTAACTCAATTCGTACACATGATGAAAAGTTTTATTATTATTCTTTATAGTTTGGTCAAGATTTTGTCGACATAATTTTAAACTGAGGTTACAGCATGTTAAATTGCTTATAAAAATTACTTAAGAGTTATGTAAATCTTTTAACTCAGATATTCCTTTAAACTTCTCCCTTGAAAATAAATTATAAGTTTGTAATATGCTTTTTGTAACTTTTAATTTTTTTTTAAAATAAAGATAAGACTCAGAAATAAAATCAGTACTAAATATTTCTATATTGCATAAAAATATGAAGGTTTTTCTAACAAACCATGAAATGAAATAAGGTCCTGAAGTCTCATAATATGAGTTTTTGTGGTGTCCTATATGTAGTACATCAGGCATATCTGGGTTAAGTATGTTAAAAGCTTCACATATTGTAACTAAAAACAATTTTGTTATTTAGCATTCAAATTAGTTAAAAGCTTTACGTTAAACATTCAATTTAAGCTAACAACTTTCAAGGTGGTTTTTAAAAGCCTTTGTAATATTTTTACATACATCAATATTTTTTGAAAAAAATTTGTGTTTGCTATTAAACATGTTTAATAATATTGGAGTAACATACATACGTTATTGAGCAAAAATGTAGAGTAACTTCTGGTATTGTGATATGGTTGGGTAATGTGATATACCTACTTCTTTTGTTAAACACACATTTTTCGACAAGAATAATCATGTAAACAATAACAGCAACAGAAAAAGACACGTGCTGCAGTTTAGTGCGCGCTCTCTTTCGCTGTGTTCGCTCTAATTATTGTGAAATTGTTGTATCAGTGTAGTCGATATTTTTTTCTAGTACACTTTCCGAGTGAATTACAATAAAAAGACCAGAATTGTAAGCTCAAAAAGATAAATTTGCTAGAGTTTGAATTAAGTTAGCCACAAATGAGGTAAGCTGTTGATTTTCTACAGTGTATTTTTATAAAAATGAGCTTATTATTTTGAAACCTAAATTCGGTTAATGTGATATAGTCAAAGTTGGGTAATGTGATATACCATATATTCATACTGTATATATTAATTCCTTTCATTTTTAACCGACTTCAAAAAGGAAGAGGTTCGCAAGTTGGTTGGTTTCTCTGTTTTTGTTTTTTTTTTTTATATTTTTTTTTTTTATACTTTGTGTTATTTTTTGTTAATTTTTTATATACGCATTTGTATTGAGTTGATTTTTTTTTATATTTTTGTTTTCTTTTATGTAAATGCCACTGAAATAATAAAATTGTTTCAACAACACCATTAATAACACTAAAACAACATTTTTTTCTGTTCAATAACATGTTTGATTTTTAATTTTGCTTGCAAAACTATAAATACTTCTGTTGAACACTATTCGGGCAATGTCATATAAGTATGTATGGTATATCACATTATCCGAACTTGGTATATCACTTTACCCAATTCATTACATTTCATTAAAGGCAGTTACATGACTTTTTTTTTCATTGTGTTGAAAAAGTTCAAAATTTTGGGTGACGCTATAGAGCCCCAAAGTTGTAAAACACTGCAAAATGCTTCAAAAAATATCCTCTGCAAAGCGGTACAAGGCTTAGGTATGAAATATACTAGTAATTATAAATTTAAAATCACCTATATCACATTACCCGAATTTACTCTAAAGCCTAGTACTATGCTCGATTGCGTGAAATTTCACTGGCAACAGCCATTTATTTGTTGCGTGAAAATTTTGACAGATATTTGTTGCGAACGAACAGCTGATGATTAGCTTACAAATTTCGACAAGATGTAAATAAACAGCCACAATTTATTAGAGGAAAAGCAGAAAATCATTTAAGTTCTTTTATTTTCATATTTGTGATTATATAAATAAAAAAATAAATATTTAAACAAGTATGCATGTCCTTTGTTGTGGAGCACAAAAACTCATTAGTTTATGGCAGTTTGCAAGCTGCGAAGTTTTGCGACCGCCAACACCAAGGTGCATTCGTATTTACAATTTCCAACAACTGCAACTATTAATTGCAAAACTTTAGAAATGGTACAAAAAATATAATTTTAATTACAAATTGTTCTTTTGCTTGCATTTTTTTTTTAAATTAAATGACAACTGCCACTTTTCACGGCAAAATAAATGGTCGGTTCAATTAAATTGCCGTGAAAATAATGTTGCTAGATGCATGTTGCGGAATATAGTAATAGATTTTCCGCAGCGAAGCATAGTACAGCTTTGATGAAAAAGTTGTGAAATGTTCACGGTTGTTTCACAGCTGTCATTTTTTGTATGGAGATTTGAGTGGAATTTCACGTGAAGCCGAACAGAGTACTATGCTTAACTCTTAAAGTTTGTCAAAAAAGGTTTTGCAAAATTTAAAACTTAAAATCTGTTTTTAGTAAAAAGAAAAGCTTTCAGTTTATTTAAAAAATTCGACAGCTAAAGGTGAAAACCTAAATCGGAGCTTAAAGCTTATAAAAAAGCTTGTCAAAATTGAAGGCACAAGTTGGCAAGAGTTTTTTATTATGTCTACTAAATAGCAAATTAGTTTGGAAGCAGCATTTGAACAGTATTTATAGTTTTTATTATTAAGCTTTATAGTTTGTCAAGTACGTTTTTGTAAAGTTTTCAACTTCAGAGCTTTACAAAAAACATTTTCTCAAATTTAAAAGCTCTTAAAAATTTCAAACTAGAGCTTTATATAAATTTAAAAAATTGGTTTGCATATTTTTGTGAAAAAATGTAATATAAGAAATTTTAAAAATATTAAAAATTTCGTTTTGAGCTTTTCTATTTTGTTTAAAGCTCTTTTTGCTTTTAAATGCTAAGCAATGTTGTCAAAAGGTTTAAAAATTAAATTCAAGCATGTCATCAATCAAATATACGTCATTTTTCAACACACTATTTTTCTAAGAACTACTTAAAATGCTTGTTTATGTTTAAAAAGTTTTGCTCAAATATTTTATATGCAAATTATTTAATTTAAGCATGTCTTGCAAATGTGTTTTAAAGCTTTTTCAAAAAAGTTATAGCATCAGAATAACTTTTTATATGCAAGACGACAACACATTTCATTATTTAAGGTTTAATAAACTTGTATTATTGACCAACAATAACCTTAACTAATCGCACATTCAAGTAACTGAACAATTTTTCTTGCCAACCCAGACAGCTTAGAAAAGCAAAAAACCTACAGAGGAACCATAGCAGGAAAGTAGCAGAAGAAGCAACAACAAAAAATATGCTCGTTAACAAAAAGAAATAAAATTCTTAGATACCAATATTAAATGCGTTTAACTATGGCCAATAAATCTTCTCTCAAGTGGCGTTTTCATGTTGTGCATAATGCAAAAAAAAAACAAAAAAAAAACTAAAAAAAAACAAAAATGAAAAGAAAATGTGAAAACAATAGATTTTTTAAGATTAATGTTCTACGAAATATATTTAAAAGGAAGAGTAAAGCATGCAAAAGGCGTTAAGAACAAAAAAAACACCGTTAAACACAATTATTTTTGTGAACTGCAAACTTTAGTTTAAATATAATAAAAGGTATACATTTGAATCTTTATATATAAAAGACAAGCGTCCTACTCCGTGCTCTATATCGCTCAAACTGTCGTAAGTTGTTATTGCTATGTATAGGCTGAACATGTTAGCCTGGACCAGAACCTTTTCCGCTATTACAGTGCTTTTTTGCTTGAATTTTATGCCTAAAATTATGCACACAAAATTTATTTGATATTTATCAGTAAAGCACACATTGACGACGACTGGAACAAAACAACATTTGAGGTGAATGAAAAATATCATATCGTCTGCTTCTTAATTATTTTGAATACGGACCGTCATGTACGTTTTGTACGAAAGAATTAAAAAAAAAAGAATGAAGAAGTCTAAGTTTTAAAAACTTTTTTTTATATTTGCGTAGTAATTAAGTAGCACTATATTAAGTAAAAGAAATTATAGCAATCGACTCTAGAATTAAAAAATATAAGCAAAAATATGTACTGGCGTGACGTTACAAAAAAACAGAAGTGGTTTTCAACTTTGATTAGAAAATTTGCAAAACTCTGCGAAATGGGCAAGACTTTTTATACAAAACTATATTTGGAATTTAAAATAATATAAGTTTATTTTGCTAATTATCAAATTAAAAAAAATCTTTTCTCGTTTTATTTTTATTAGGCTAAGTCATCTGGCGTGACGTTACTGGCGTTACGTTACTTAAATTTCCCTCGGAACATTTCAAGTTAAATTTTTTTTATTTTAAATATTTGACGTTAATAAAACATAATGTTTAGCTATTATATATTATATTTTTTTTTTAAATATAAGCGTACTCCAATGCCATTCTTTCTATTTCATCTCAAAACCTTCATCTTATCTTGGTTTGAAATTAGCTTTAGTACGCATCAAAACGCCTGTGTCGGGTATAAATTTCATTACTATTTTGAAACATTTATTATCTTTTACACGCGCCTCCTACTCGAACACATATGTTTCGGCATTAAAAATTTTGCATGTTGGAACTGCACATGCTGGCTTCCTTTTTTTCGTTCGTCGTCCTTACAACCATAACTTATTTCCTGCAACTCTTACAATTCTTTACTTGCATTTTTTTTTTCTTTTTATTTTACTAAGCTTCTGTTTCCGCTTTGATTTATTTCACTCTATTAATTCTTTGATGTCAGAATACTTGGTTTCTTTTTTGCTATTTCTTGTATCCACACAACCTTTCTCTAACTATTGCAACTTTTTCGACATCTTCGGCGGCATGTCAACCCAAAAACACCCACATGCACACTTATATTCTGGCAGTCTGTAGAGTCTACATATAAAGTATCCACTTGACATTGCAAGCAGCAACTATCTTGGAATAGTAGAAGTTGTTGTTGTAATAGTTCAATAATAAAAGTTCGCTTCTTTGTGCGGATTATTGTTTTATTTGATGCTGATATTGCTTCTTGTTCCTGGGTCCTTGACTATGTACGTGTCTGCTAGATTCAACTACATATATTTAATTGAAACCAAACTCCTTTGGCAGCACATGTTGTATGAGTAACTAAGTGAAGCAGCATAAATAAATTGCACCTGGACATGTTGCTGACACAGCAAAATTGCTGTTACTCTACAAAATATTATCAATATTTTACTTCTCGAAATCATTAATATTTGGTAACTTTTAAGATAAAATTATTATTTTGGCAATATATGTTTGCATAAATCATCATTTTAAACTAAAAACTATCTAAAAAAAATTAAAAATATTCCCACTAAACGTCAAGAAGTTTCTTCCTTTGCTTTAACTTTTGTGTTTCAGAAACTTTAAGTTTAGTTACCAGTTATGACGTTTGAAAAGTCTATATTTAGAATATTTTATTACTTTAATAGCGTGACTATCAATGTAACAGTCTGTCCACAATTTTTTTGACTGCCTTGTCTTCTCTGTGTTTTCGCTTCTCTACAAGTATTCAAATCTATTTCTTGGTTGAACGCCTCAACTGTACCTCATAATTTGAAAAGTTTTAGTTAAACTATGCAAAAATTGGAATTTTTTAGCATATTTGAAATGCACATTTCATCATAATCTTCACACTCCGGCTTCTCTTCTTTTTGTCATATCATTTATGGTGTGCAGCGTTAGTTAGCGAATGGCTGACAACTTTTTCTGCTGATGAATAATTGCAGTTGTGTGGTTTTCAACATTCGTGGTATTTTTCTGAATTGACACACCATTACGATGAACGCAGGCTTGAAAAAGTTCTAAGAGAGTAATATTGATTATCTGATAAATCTTCATAAAACACAACCAACAAAGTCGGCCATAATTTAAACAAAATGACAAAATCCTTAAATTCCATTAGATGCACTGATATAAAAAACATACTTTAAAATTTAACAAAAAATTTTAAAATAGAAATTTAATTTTAACACATTTTGTCATCAGTTATTTATTTAAGTCGTTGATATTTTGACATGGCAACATATGCATGTACTTTTGACGTAGAATTACGTCTTACAGCGCTGTTTGTATGGGGTCGTTTTAACAGATTTTTTGAAGGTCATGCAACGTTTTTGGCTAATACTTTGGGGTATACCTACAGCCTTTAATACTCATCGTTCAAAGATAATATATTTACTTAAATATCAGATATATCCTGCGCTAAATGAATATCTAATTTTGGATTTTGTCAATATTATATTAAAGTCAAAAAGTAGTAAAATATAAGAAGAAAAATGCATGTGTTTATATAAGAAAATCAATCAACAGCTGCTTATGCTGTGCCTGCTGCTTTCTTTGTTTTTGTTTCATTGTTTTTGCTTGTGTTGGTTGGTTTTGTTTTGTACGAACTTGGTTCTCTACTCCACGGCATTGGCAGCATTGGTTCTCTACTCCACGTTAAATCTAATCGGTGATCGGATTTTCCGGTGAAACACAAAGTTGAAAAAACAAAACAAATTTGTAGCTGAGCCAAATCTTCCGGTGGAACACAAAGTTGAAAAAACAAAACAAATTTGTAGCTGAGCCAACTGAGCTAATTGAGCTACTGGAAGCTCATGTCTGATTTATACCTTTATGATTTTTAGTTCTATTTATAATATTTATCATGGTTGGTGTTGCGAAAAGGCAACAGTGATACAAAATGCGTTAACGTTATCCTTATCTTGGCCTTGTTTATGTACTTATTAAAAATTCTTGTCAAATCTTGTAGAAATCCTTATTCGTGTCCTTAACCTTGTACTCAACCTTGTTAAAATCCTTGTTTTTGTCCTTGCTCTAATCTTTGTCCAAATTAGAGATGGGCGCGTTTCACGAACCATGTCGTGATCGTGGGCGAACCAATAAAAAAATCACGAAAAATTCGTGATCATGCGTGAGCATGCGTGACTTCAATTTATTCGTGTCACGACTTGTCATAAAAAATTTTTCATACAAAATGCAACACTGACCACTTTTAAGGAAGCGACAACAACTAATTTCGCTTTCTTGAATTATTTTGCGAAACGTCAGCGACAACTTGAGGCAATTTTGATAGATTTAAATACAAATTGTAAGCTGAGAAATTTTATAAATTTTCGTTTTCCTATAAAACGTATTCGTGAGAACTAGTGAGCAAAATATGTCATCGTGATCGTGCGTGATCGTAAGCAAAAAATTATTTTTAATCGTGAGCGTGCGTGATCGTGAGTCAAAAATCACTCACTCAAAAATCGCCCATCTCTAGTCCAAATCTTTCTTCTAGTTCTTATCTTAATTCTTTTTCTACTCCTTCAAAGCGCCATGTAATTATTTCATGCAACGTTGCTGCATTTGCGTTGCATTAGGTTGTTCCTGATAAAATCACTAATTTGTATTTGAATTATGTCATTGGGCCAAGAATTCCAACATTACTAGCGTACAATAATTAATTTCATGAACACAATAAATCTTAATGCCTACATTCACCGGGCAACAATTTCATGCAACGCCGTTGCATTTTGTGTTTGTCTGTGAGCTTACGTTTTGGTGAGCCCACATGGTTTTATTTCCTTTTTAAAGCCAAAAAACCAACCAACCAACCAACCAACCAATATAAAAAAAATCTATCGTAGCATCTGCACGAATCGAGCATCAATTCTATGCAACGATTTTACATTTTTGTTGCTTAAAGTTCGTTTGCTTCCGCGCGAATAGAATATGTCATATTTTACTTTTTATACTTGCTTTGTGATCAAAAAACTATCCTCTATTTCTAGGAACATAAACCATAGCGCCTTTGGCCACAGACAAATAATTACATGCAACGCCGTTGCAGTGTTTTGCTTATTCGATCTTTAATCGTCTCTTGGCGACCTCATGATAGTAAAAATTGTTTATTTTTATACCCCCACGCGTACTGCGTAAGGGGTATATTAATTTTGTCACGACGTGTGTAACGCCCATAAGGAGGCGTGTTAGGTATAGAAAAGTATATATATTCTTGATCAGCATGACCACCTGAGTTGATTTAGCCATGTCCGTCTGTCTGTCCGTCTGTCCGTCTGTCTGTCTGTGGACACGATTACAGCCGTAATTTTGAAGCTATAGTGCTGAAATTCGATATTTGAGCTTTTTTCTAAAAAACTAAGATCAAGTTCGAGAATGGGCTAAATCGCATGAAAACCACGCCTACCTCCCATATAACCCCAATATTGAAAACTCTGTAAAGAGGCTAATATTACAGTTACAAGACTGAAAGACGGTTTTTGTATATTCTATGTCAAAAATAAGATGAATTTTATCTGCCGAGTAAAATTTCATGCAACGCCGTTGCATTTTCATTATATACTTTTTTGGAAAACCTGCGCAGCTAGACGTAACGTTCAAATTTTTATAAATATTTAGCATTAATTTAAATGATAACAACCAAAACGTTAATCAACTGATTTTACATCGCTACAAATATAAACGAAACAAAACAAGAATACATAAATTAATCATGTTACATATGTCAATAAAATAAAATTTATAGTAAAATTATTATTAACGAGTGTTATTTTCATTTTCTGAGCGGAAAAAGGCATAAAATTTGCAAATATATAGCAAACTCATAGCAAACGCAAAAATCTTTAATAAAAAGAATTGCAACGGAAAATTCAAGCTTGCAGCAAAAGCAGCTAATATTTTGCACCAACAACAATAATAATAGCCGGCATAAATTTCCAACAGCCAGACGCACAAATTATGGCATATCTGTTTGTCTGTCCGTTGCGAAAAGAAGCAAGTGCTCATATGTAGCTATGACCGAATGGCCACCAGCCAGCCAGCATCAATTCCCACATAGAAGTGAGAATGTGAGAATCTAGAAGAAACCGACAATACCAGCAGAATCAAATCTAACCGGAACGACCGCAGTAAAAGTAAAAGTTTTATTAAAAAAAAAACACACACACAGCGAGTGAACGAATGAAATGGCCGGAAAGAAGGTGGTAGACTAGACTGGCAGGCGTGCAGACCAGGAGCAGAGCTGCCAGGTTGTAGAGTGTTGGAGAAAATTTAATGTTCTCTAATGCGCAGATTTACCCCGAGGAATGTTTTACTCAAGGTGCAAAAGAATTACATAAAAAAAGCACAAAACAAAAAAAACAACAACAACTTTTGTGACCATGCACATAAATAGGAGTTGCCGTGTCAGACAAATGTGGAACTTTGCATGGTTGTGCTTAGATTTATGCACGAAAAAATACAACAAAAATAAAAAACAAATCGTCGTTTTGAGGGGATTGAGTAAAATGCATAAACTTTGCCCACAGTACGTCCACAGCCAACATTTTATGAGGTGAAAATAAGAAGCGTAGTAAAATATTTCTGAACCAGCAGCTAGTAATACTGGCTAAAAATACACAAAATTTTACAACTTAAATGCTCATATGTGAAATACAGAAAAACTATGCTAGTCAATAAAAGAGTAGCATGTGAGTTGAACAGAAAAAAAAGAACATAAAACAAACAATAAATAAAGGAGGGAAAAATAACAACCAGCGAAATAGTATAATTCTTGGCAAGCAAATTTTTGGTAGTAAAAATAAGTAGCAAATAAAGGAAAAACGAATATAGTATATATCAGCCACTTGGACAGACAGAAAGACAGACGTAGAATAAGATGTATTGTGCACTTTTTTAAAAAAAACTTTTATCAGCAACTTCCTACACGAACTGCAAAATGGGCAGGAAGAAATCTAAACGAAGACAAAAAAAAAAGTCTCGAGCGTGTTTTAAACACGTCTGTCGTCAGTGTTTCGCATGACAACGACGACACACGTCTGTGCGTCTGTCAGTCTATCCGTATATCTGTCTGCTTCTGCATATGAGTCATAAAAACCGGAATATAAATAATGGCATGAAGAGTGCCAAAGTATTTCCTGAAATGAAAGTGAAGAAAAAGTGCTAAAAAAAAATTGTGGGAGGAAGACACAACAAAACCTTTTGCCGAATTTTAGCACTGAAAAAATGTTGTGTCGAAGAGCAAAATTAAAAGAATTGCAGTTGAGTGGAACGATGTTGAAGGTTCTGATTGCATTAAAAAATATTGTAGACTTTTAGGCACCGGCTATTTAAGGTTTTGGCATTGAAATGGTTTTTGCCGTACTTTTTTATAGTTTTCCGCATAAATCATACTTACGGCGGCATCATACTTATATAAATGAAAACTACGAATTATGAAGGAACAAATTTTCTTTAAAAAATATTGCTAAATTTTTGGAGCTTTGTTTTAATTTATTGTTATGTTTTGCATAGCCTAACAACGCTGAAATTTGTATGATGCGATCGTGGCCGAGAATGCCAAATGCCAATGCGGGCGCATCAAACGAATCTCGTCAGACCCGGGTTCGAATTATCATGTGACAGAGAAAGTTGCTACATTTGAAATTTTTTTTCTGATCGGACGTGAACTCTTTGCAGACAATGCAAATACGGAGAAGTTTTATATCTTAAAAAAAAGATTTAAGGTTGATTTTCGTTTATTCAAATGTCATTTGAATAAAGCTTTTTAAATAAAAAATAAATAAAATAAAAAGGGGGTATTTATAAGGGTTTATAAATAAAAGAAAGGGTTGCAATTCACGCTTAGAATAAAAAATTAAAATAATAAAATTTAATTTCAATCAAAGCTAAAATAAATACAAACAGATCCTATCAAAAACAGAATAAACCAAAGATTATTTAAAAATAAACATTAAAATAAAAAAATAAGTAGTTAAAAATAACAAATTTTTATATATTGATGTGAAAATAAAAAAAAAAATTAAATCGAATCATTTAAAAAATAAATAAAAATATAAATAAAAATGAACAAAAATATATATTTATGAATAATAAACAATAAATTATTAAAACAAAAATGCAAAGGCTAAACAATAAATAAAAATATAAAATTACTTTAAAAAAATATAAATGCAATTAAAAGAATAAAAAAAATACAAACAATCAATTATTAAATAATACTTCAAAAAATTAATAAAATATTAATAAGATTTCAATAAAAATAAAATAAAATCTTAGATTAAAACTTAATGAAAGATTTGTTAAGAAACTTAATTGAACTTTTAAAAAATACTAGAAATTAATAAAAATAATAAAGTAAAACTTAATTTAAACATAAAGTAATACAATCAAAAACTCAAAACATCTAAATAATTTAAAAATAAAATAAATTAATGTACCTTAAATTTAATAAAAAATTACAAATGTAATTGAAAATTTAACTAAAAATTTAATTAAACTTTAATAAAACTTTAATTACAAATTTAATTAAAAATTAAAAATTTTTTAAAAATATCAAAAAATATAACAAATATAAAAAAATTAAAAAAAAATATAAAAAAAAAAAAAATAAAAAAGTATAGAAAAATATAAAAAAATATAAAAAATAAAAAATATAAAAAAATCTAAAAAATATAAAAAATAAAAAAAAAATAAAAAAATCTAAAAAAATATAAAAAAATATAAAAAATAAAAAAAAAATATAAAAAAATATAGAAAAGTATTTAAAAAAAATACAAAAGTATAAAACATATAAAAATATATAAAAAATCAATTTTTAAAAATTCTTAAAAAAATAAATAAATTATTAATAAGATTTCAATAAAAATAACGAAAAATCTTACATAAAAACTAAATAAAAGATTTGTTAAGAAACTAAATTAAATATTAAAAAATACTTGAAATAAAATAAAAAAAATAAAGACAAACTTTTTTTTTAAAAATCAAAAGAAAAAAATTAAAATAATACATTAAAAAGACATAAAAAATCAGAAATAATTTGAAATAAAAAAATTAATGTACCTAAAATTTATTTAAAAATTTAAAAGAAATAAAGTTTAATTAAAATTAAAAAATAATGAATAAAAGATAAAGAAAAAAAATTATATAAAGAAAAATTAATACAAAAGAAATTTAACATACTAAAATTGAACTCAAACGAAATATAAAACAAAAAAAACAATAAATAAACAATAAACAAAATATAAATAAAATTTAAGTAATGATTAAATAAACAAATAAAAACTAAAACAAATATTAAATAAAAAAATTTATAAAATCTAGGTACAAATCTTATAAAAATAAAAACCTCTTGGTCTTTCCGTAGCTATTTGGTTGGCGTGCAGGTAAAAAAATTTGAAGAAAATTAGAAAATGTTTCCTTTATGTTCAAAATGAATAATAATAATCCATAATAAATAAAATATAAATAAAAAATAAATAAATCATAAATAAAATTTTAATAAAAAACAAAAAAAGGAAATAAAAAAAAAAATAAATAATCAATAAAACATAAATAAAACAAGTTTAAAATTATTAATAAATAAACAATAAATAAAAAATAAATAGTAAACAAGTTACGTATAAATACAAAAGAATTACAAAATAGAAAAGGAAAACATTCAATGTTAACAAAAAATCAAGAAAAATAATATGAACATTAATTCTAGTTAAAAAGAAAATTCAATAAATAAAAAAATTAAAAATTAAAAATATAAAAAAAATAACTAAAAATAAAAAAAAATAAATAAAAATAAATAAAAATAAATAAAAATAAATAAAAATAAATAAAAATATATAAAAATAAATAAAAATAAATAAAAATAAATAAAAATAAATAAAAATAAATAAAAATAAATAAAAATAAATAAAAATAAATAAAAATAAATAAAAATAAATAACAATAAATAAAAATTTATAAAAATTAATAAAAATTAATAAAAATAAATAAAAATCAATAAGAATAAATAAAAATAAATAAAACAATAAAAAAATTTAATGAAAATAAATTAAAATAAATAATAATAATAAAAATAAATAAAAATAAATAAAAATAAATAAAAATAAAAAACAATAAATAAAAATAAATGAAAATAAATAAAAATAAATAAAATTAAATAAAAATAAATAAAATTAAATAAAAATTAATAAAAATAAAAAACAATATATAAAAATAAATAAATATAAATAAAAATAAATAAAAATAAATAAAAATAAATAAAAATAAATAAAAATAAATAAAAATAAATAAAAATAAATAAAAATAAATTAAAATAATTAAAATAAAAAAAATAAATAAAAATATATAAAAATAAATAAAAATAAATAAAAATAAATAAAAATAAATAAAAATAAATAAAAATAAATAAAAATAAATAAAAATAAATAAAAATAAATAAAAATAAATAAAAATAAATAAAAATAAATAAAAATAAATAAAAATAAATAAAAATAAATAAAAATAAATAAAAATAAATAAAAATAAATAAAAATAAATAAAAATAAATAAAAATAAATAAAAATAAATAAAAATAAATAAAAATAAATAAAAATAAATAAAAATAAATAAAAATAAATAAAAATAAATAAAAATAAATAAAAATAAATAAAAATAAATAAAAATAAATAAAAATAAATAAAAATAAATAAAAATAAATAAAAATAAATAAAAATAAATAAAAATAAATAAAAATAAATAAAAATAAATAAAAATAAATGAAAATAAATAAAAATAAATAAAAATAAATAAAAAAAAATAAAAATAAATAATAAATAAAAATAAATTAAAATAAAAATAAATAAAAATAAATAAAAATAAATAAAAATAAATAAAAATAAATAAAAATAAATAAAATTAAATAAAAATAAATAAAAATAAATAAAAATAAATAAAAATAAATAAAAATAAATAAAAATAAATAAAAATAAATAAAAATAAATAAAAATAAATAAAAATAAATAAAAATAAATAAAAATAAATAAAAATAAATAAAAATAAATAAAAATAAATAAAAATAAATAAAAATAAATAAAAATAAATAAAAATAAATAAAAATAAATAATAATAAATAAAAATAAATAAAAATAAATAAAAATAAGTAAAAATAAAAAAAATCAATAAAAATAAATAAAAATAAATAAAAATAAATATTAATAAATAAAAATAAATAAAAATAAATAAAAATAAATAAAAATAAATAAAAATAAATAAAAATAAATAAAAATAAATAAAAATAAATAAAAATAAATAAAAATAAATAAAAATAAATAAAAATAAATGAAAATAAATCAAAATAAATAAAAATAAATAAAAATAAATAAGAATAAATAAAAATAAATAAAAATAAATAAAAATAAATAAAAATAAATAAAAATAAATAAAATTAAATAAAAATAATTAAAAATAAATAAAAATAAATAAAAATAAATAAAAATAAATAAAAATAAATAAAAATAAATAAAAATAAATAAAAATAAATAAAAATAAATAAAAATAAATAAAAATAAATAAAAATAAATAAAAATAAATAAAAATAAATAAAAATAAATAAAAATAAATAAAAATAAATGGAAATAAATAAAAATAAATAAAAAATAATAAAAATAAGTAATTATAAATAAAAATAAATAAAAAGAAATAAAAAGAAATAAAAGTAAATAAAAATAAATAAAAATAAATAAAAATAAAAATAAATAAAAATAAATAAGAATAAATAAAAATAAATAAAAATAAATAAAAATTAATAAAACATCAATAAAAATAAATAAAAAGTTAATAAAAATAAATTAAAATAAATAACAATAAATAATGAAAAATAAATAAAAATAAATAATAGTAAAAATAAATAAAAATAAATAAAAATAAATAATAATAATAAAAATAAATAAAAATTAATAAAAAATAAATAAAAATAAATAAAAATAAATTGAAATAAATTTAAATGAATTCATATAAATACAAATAAATACAAATAAATAAAATTAAATAAAAATAAAATAAAATAAGTGCAAATAAATTCAAAATAAAAAATAACCAGAAATAAATAATAATAAATAATGAACTAAAATGCCACAATTTTGTTACTTATGTAAAGAATACAAAATATAATTGCAAATATGGAAATAAATGTAAAATACTGTTAAATATTTATGTAAATTGTTTTTGCTTCGTTTGTCTAAATTTTTGCCAAACGTTTTAAATTTCAAATAAAACAAAAAACTTTACGCTTCGACAGTAGATGTTGTCAATAAAAACTTATTTTTAAAATTTTTTGCTTTTATTTTGTAGTCATGTAGGTGTAAAAAAAAGGTTCTACATTTTATTACAGCGCTCATAAAGCTTTTTCAATTGCAAGACTTCAATAGCTTTTGGTTATTTTATTTGTTTTATTTTTAAAAATATTTATAAATGCTTCAAAGTTTTTCATATGCAAAGTTTTGTACTAAAATTTGTCACTTAAACTGAAAAGCTTAATGAATTCCTTGGCATTAAATAAAAGCAATTCCTTCTTGCTGTTCTTGTCTTCACTTTATGGCGGCAGAGTTTTTCATAAATCTTGACATTCACAACAGCTTTTGACCCTTCTTCATTGACAGCAGTTGCAGCAGCTGCTGTGTTTTTGTTTAGCGGTTTTCTGAGGTTTTATGTGCAGCGATGCATTTTTGTCGCACGTAAAACATGCTGAAATATTTTATGGCTCCGTCAGTCAACAGCTAGCTAGCTAGCTAGTCATCAGTGTTGTCAACTGTAAAGTTGTTACATTTTTATATTGTTTCGCCGTAGTTTTACTACCAAACAAAACACGTCTAATAAAGAAAGGTTATGCTCTCTGCTACTGTTGTTATAGTTTGTTGTTGCTAGTTAAGTTTTTTTCATTTTAGAGGTAAGCAAGTTATTTAGTAGTAACTGTAGCACAGTGCACTAAAATTTAATGATGCATAATGCCGCTATCAAAAATAACAAAATTAGAAGCTACTGGCTCTTGGCCCTTTGGTAGCTATATTTGGTTGGCGTCAAGGTAAAAAATTTGCAGAAAATTAGAAAATGTTTCATTTATATTTTTTATGTTTCTGCTGCATACCTTTCTGCTACTGATTGTCGCTAACAAATCTCAACATTTTCTGTTGCAGTATTTGTGCATGCTTTCTTTTTTTAAATTTTTATGTTACTGCAATGCAGTTGCATTTATTTTTTTGACTTTATGACTATTTTATTATGCAACCATAATAAGTTACCGTTAGTTTTTTATTGCGTATGACAAAATCAACCTCAACTCAATCTTAAAATTAAAAGTGCTGCAGGTATGCTGCGCTTAACAGAAAAGTTTTTTTTAGACGAAACTACCAAATTTTAATAGCAAGCTTAATTTGCAAATTTAATGCAAAAAAATGCAAACAAGCTCCATTTGTTGTTTTTACAACAAATTCCAAAACTTAACTTTTTGTTCGTTAATTGGATGCAATAACTGGCCACTCTAATCCTCGCCCATTAGAGTTAACCAAAGTCTCGACTAATGACTTTTGTCCGCATGGGTGAGTTTTTATCTCTTGTCATTCTAAGCTATAGTCATACATAAATTTAGCATGTTAAAAAAAAACTATTTATGTGGTTTTTTTTATTAACATATACCTTGCGCCAAAAATTCCTAATGGCTCTCCAACACAAAGCAAGCTAGTCAAAAAACTGATTTACCATAAAAAACTTTTAATGTTCACTAAATTAACTACCTACAGACAATAACAGTTGATTTGCTGCTCCTGACTATTGTACCAACCACAAAAAACTAATAAATTCACTGTGAAGTTCCTGAACCCTCCAAATAATCTTCAGCATATGTGTGGAGAAATTTATATATAAAAAAAAGAAAAAAAAAAAACCCAACAGTTATGCATAGTTAAAATATGAATTTTCCAAGCAATTGACTCTTTAGGTAGTAAATAAAATTGCACGAAACCTGCTTGTGATTTAAAAGCATTGAAGTGTGTAAATAAATATATTCATTAAAAGTTGTAGACTGTAGACGTTATCGAACAATTTATATTTTATTTAACCTGCTTTTTGTTTAAATTTTTTTTTAATCTGTATTTTTAATTAATAAAATCGAAAGCAACTTAAAATTTATTTACTTTAATGTAATTAATAAAAATAAATAAATAATACATTAAAATTATATAAAAAGTAACATGACACAATAACAGACCCTTTTTCTAACACAGAAAAAATTGTCACCAAAGTACCAAAACTTATTTAGTCTCAGTAACTATCTGGCTTTTTTTCCTGGTCAGGATAAGGTGCTTGAATTTTCGAACATGTTTTAGAAAAAAAATATGTAGACAACATGCCATTTATAACTGTTATCTAAAGTAACGAAAAGTGATAAATTTTCAACCCAGCCCTAAAATAAGTATCATCATGAACTTGCAAAATTATACAAATATTTGGTAAGGTTCGAAAATCGAACAGTGGTAGACACTGGATTAACCCAATAAAAATAAATTTGAGAATAAGTAAAGTATAAATAAAATAAAGAAATTAAATTTATAAAAAAAACAACAAAAAATAAAAAACTAACTCAAATAAATAAAAAAAAAACAAAATTTAATAAAGTTAGTCAAAAATAAATCAAAATATAAAAAAAAAACACAAATACCAATAAAAAATAAAAATAAAATTAAAAAATAAAATTAAAAAATAAAAATAAAATTAAAAAATAAAAATAAAATTAAAAAATAAAAATAAAATTAAAAAAATTAGGAGAAAATAAATAAAAAATTTGAAAATGAATTACAGATGAATAAAACCATAAATGAGAACATTAATTATGAATAAGGAATAAATTCAAATAAATAAAAAATAAATTAAATAAAAACTTTGTAAAAATTAAAACAAGATAAAAAAAATAAAAACCTAAAAACAAAATATAATGTTACTATAAATACAACAACTAAATAAAAAAACAAATTACTGAAATCAAAATTAAACAAAATAATAGAAAAATTAATAAACATTTTTGAAATAAAAAAATAAAAATAAAATTAAAAAAATTAGGAGAAAATAAATAAAAAATTTGACAATTTATTACAGATGAATAAAACCATAAATGAGAACAGTAATTATGAATAAGGAATAAATTCAAATAAATAAAAAATAAATTAAATCAAAACTTTGTAAAAATTAAAACAAGATAAAAAATAAAACCTAAACACAAAATATAATGATACTATAAATAAAACAGCTAAATAAAAAAAAAAATTACTGAAATCAAAATTAAACAATAATAGAAAAATTAATAAACAATTTTGAAATAAAAAAATAAAAATAAAATTAAAAAAATTAGGAGAAAATAAATAAAAAATTTGACAATTAATAACAGATGAATAAAACCATAAATGAGAACATTAATTATGAATAAGGAATAAATTCAAATAAATACAAAATAAATTAAATAAAGACTTTGTAAAAATTAAAACAAGATAAAAAAATAAAACCAAAAAACAAAATATAATGTTACTATAATTAAAACAACTAAATAAAAAAACAAATTACTGAAATCAAAATTAAACAATAATAGAAAAATTAATAAACATTTTTGAAATAAAAAAAAAATAAATAAAAACTAGACAATGAATAAGTAAATAATAAAAAAATACAAATTTAAGATAACGACATAAAATTTAAATAATAAAATAAATATTTATAAAAAAAAAACAATTCTTTGGCATTAAATTAGGAAAATTTAAATATTAAAATTTATACAACCAACCAACATTAAAAATACATAAAAAATAAATAAAATTCAAATATATAAAAATAAAGAATTAATTAATGAATAAATAATTGATTATTACAAAATAATAATAATTAAATATATGATGATAATTATTAAATAATTAAAATTATTAAAACTAAAAATAAAAAACAAATAACAATAAATAAATAATTAATAATAAAAAAATAAAATAAATTTAAATAAATAAAATAAAAACGGAAACATAGCTCAAAGTTATTTTCTCGCTTAATGTAAAAAAAATGAATTGTGAAAAGCTTAAGATTCCGCTTAAGCTTTCTGTTTTCTGCTTTCTGCTTTCCTCAATGTTTCTTAACACTTAAAAATAATTTGAGCACTTAAGGTGGGACATAACATTCGCGGCAAAAAAACATAACTTTTTTTAAAAATTCATAACTCAGTCAAAAACATCAATTTTTCCAAAAATTTTTTTATTATTGTAGAGAATTGAACAAATTACAGAAAAAAAATTCAAATAAATACATTTTTCACTTCAACATGGTTTTATAGAGCTCCAAACTGGCGACAGAGAAAAAAAAACGAGGCCTGTAGCGCTGGGAGTCGCAAAAATGGTCCGATCTGGAAAAAAAATGACTTTTTAAATCTGAACAAAATTGTTAATCGTATGACAGGAGCTTTTTTAAATTTTTTTCAATTTTAGGTGATGTTCCAAATTTGAAAGTGTGCTTTTTTTGAAAAAAAAAATATTAAAAAATATTTAAATTCATAAAAAATCGAAAAAAAATTTAAAAACAGCTTGTGTCATACGATAGCGTATCAAGTTTACAAAAATACAAAACAAAAAAAAAAAAATTTCGTCAAAAAATTAACCCGCTAGTGCCGCAACCAGTACGAAAAACAAGTTTCGAGATAAACGCGTTCAAAGTTTGTGAACAAAAAAAAAGGCGAAATTTAAAAATGTGCTCTCACTAATCCGGCTGTAACTTTTGAACCCGTAGGAATTTTTCCATGAATAATTTTGTTCTTAGAATCTTAAGAATATTTACTAAAATACAAAATTATAAAAAAAAGGCCATGAAAGGACTCAAAGTTGAAATTTAGTTGTTTCCACCGATTGATTTCATCTTCAGACGAGCACAGCTCAGGAACATTCGATGGGGTTGTTGATATACCGTTAGAAAGGTGATTTTATTGCCTTTAAAATGAGCTCTCAAAATAAGTTTTCTATGAGTTAGTTTTTGTGCTAGAAACAATAATATGAGTCAAAATCGTGAAAAACTAACTAACCCTGTAGCTCCTAAGTTTGTGAAAATAGACCCCACCTATTCACCTCCGTAAATAGGGACACCCTATATATTTCTTTAATTCTTTCCTCCTTTCGAATCCACTGAATTTAAACTAATCTTTTAATTGTTACATGGTTAGGTTACAATAAGAGAATTTTACTGTTTTTTGTAAAAACAAAAAATGTGTAACTTAATCTTTTTTTTTTTCAAAAACAAGCTGTTCTTAGTTGTTTGATAAAGTTTCGTCCAGATATTGGCATACTTTTAAGATAATCAAATCTTTTTTATGTTGCTCTCTCATAAGTTATTGCTCAATACAGACATTTTTTTGTAATATTTGAATTGAGTTTCTACAAAGTTTTTAAATAGTTTCTAAATTGTGCCAGAAAATTTTTATCAGCATTAAGTTAAAATTTGTTTAAGAAGTTTTAGTAACAAAAACTGCCTTTTATAAGTTTCAATTTGAAAACACCTATTCAATATTTTTACAATACAAGCAATTCATCAAATCCAAAATAATAAGTTAACAAATAAATATGCCTCAATATCCTTCCCAACAACTTTTCGTCAACTCTTCTTTGATAATTTTTATTTTTAAGAAAACACAGCTCAATGTTTGCTTTCAACGCTAAAAGTGAAAAAACATGAAGGCAAAAGCAATTGTTTAAACTTCCGTCAAAGCTTTCAGGGTTCTTCAATGTTTAATAACACTGACAAATAATTGTAAGCACCTGATTATCGCTTGAAACCTGATCATAAAAAAACAATTTCTTATCATGACAATAACATGCATATTTCTAACTATCTATCAGTCCATTTTGGCGATGAAGATGAAGATGCTTATGCTGATGACGATGACGATGACAATGATGAAAGAGCCATCAGAAAGTGCTACTGTCAGCATTCCACGCCAAAATAGCAAGAAAACAGAAATTGACAAGAACTCAGTAATTTGTATGCTTGCTATGCTCATCAGTTAAATTACTTTACGTCACTTAGTTAAGCATAAAAAAAAGTATAAATTCCAACTGATAAATCTATGAACAAGCTCTGTCATATTTCTTTATCTTTTTTCTGCTCGTCAACCAACACTGCAGAGCAGACAAGGCACTCGTCGGTGTAGCATGAGGTGACCAGACAAACCTTACATTTTTTAAAAGTTTTTTTTTTTTGCGCTGCTACTGAAAAATTTGCATTGATGTCACAGTGTAACTCACGTTACACTTCATCACATAGCTTAGATTCTGAAAATG
Organism: Tetanocera ferruginea; assembly: GCA_958299015.1. NCBI lineage: Eukaryota > Metazoa > Arthropoda > Insecta > Diptera > Sciomyzidae > Tetanocera > Tetanocera ferruginea. The sequence goes on from OY282642.1 coordinate 144,822,732, forward strand.
GATTCTAGAACGATGTGCAATTTGCATGACTTTTGCTTTCTTTTTCTTGCCTTGAGCATTGTGGCTGGTTGCAGAAATTTTGCTGCTGCTGCTGCTGCTATCCTTATTCTGTGCTGCTGCTTGTTTTGAGATTAGTTTTTGATAAAGTGCATATTTTTGAGCAGTGTGGTCAAAATGATGTCGTCTTCTGACTGAGATAAGCCAGCGAAGTTGGTAACTTTGTGTCAACAAGCAGTTTGGACTATTGACAATTTTAAGTTTTCTGTGAAAAATCAAATGAATTTAAATTGCGGTCTAAATCTGTTTTATTCAATTGGCTTTGTTTTGTTTTTCCTTATTAAATTTGAGAGAAATTTTTAAATTTTGTTAAAATCAGCCAGAAATTTTCAACGGAATAATTGTACTTTAAAACTTCTTGCTACCTTTGCCTTCTCTTGTTTTTTTATAATTCATAAAGAATTAGTCTTAAGTGCTGCTGCTGCACAAAAATGATCTTTTTTATCCAAAAATGTCTCAATTATATTTTACATAAAGGATACAGTTTCAATTTAAATTAATCCTGTTCTTCAATAAAATTAATTTATAACGCATTTCTTTTTCTTATTATTCTCAATTTACTGCCCCTGCAGCATGCAGTGAAGCAAACGATTGCAGCAGTAATTATGTAAGTTAAGCCTTTACTTTAAAGTACCCTTTATATATTTTCTTTTTGTTATTTAATTTGAAATTGTTTTCAAGTACCGTTGTCTTTCCATAGAAAGGGTTGTTATTATTATACTCAGTCGAACTGTGTTGCATACAAATTTTTCTCAATTTTCTCCATAGCAACTATAATAATAATCATATTTTTTGTTACTCCTCAAAGCTCTGTTTTATTATCATTTTAATACCTTCAACATGCCTTTTACTTTTTCTTTGTTGTTTTGTCATTAGATTTAACTCTTTTTTCTTGCTTCTAACAGTCATTATAGAGGATTATTTTTTTTCTTATAACGCATATTTATTATAATAAACTTTTTAAGCTTGTTCTGTTTGCCACCGCTACTCAGCATTTTTGAATCTTTTTTTATGATTAATGCACTAGAAAATTAATTCTACCATTAGAAATGCTTTTAGTTCTTAAAGAGATTTTCTTTAGAGGCTTAAACATGTTTAATGGCTCTTTGACGATACTGTTCTTTTGGTGTTTTTCTGCAAGTTTTTTAAAATGAAATCAATGAAAAAATTGCATGAAAATTATATGAAAACTAATATTAAAAATTATTATATTAGATTAATTGCTTAAGATAAAAGAAACGCTCAAAATAACAATTACGTATTAAAATATTAGATGTTTTTGATAAATAACAACAATAAAATAAAAAAAAAATCAGAAAGCTTAAATAAAAAGCACAAAAAACTATAGAAAATACTATTAACAATAAACAAAATATAATGTTTTATAAAATTTAAAAAAATCTTTCATCTATTCTATTCTCTAGTTCATAATTTATTACTACTTACTTATTTATAATGTTCCATAAATGTTATATTTATATATATATGTTATATATACGTTATATATAAATATGTTGTGTATCCATATTATTATATAAAAATAAAAATATTTAAAAATAAAAAAAACACCAATAAAAAATATTTAAACTTAATTGACAAAATGATTTAAGTACTAAAAATTTTTTGATCTTTCGCAGTTACTGAACAATATAAACCATACAAGATTGCTAATGAGCTAAGATAAAAACTTAATAAAATAAAATTTTAACATATAATAATAATAATTATTTAAAAGAAAAACAAACAAATCTAATCAGTCATATTTTAAAATAACATTAATAAAGTAAAAGCAGAATTCTGAGTAAACTTAAATTGAATATAATTTATTATTTCAAGTTTTTTATTAACAAACATTGTACATTATTTTTAATTATTTGTACATATTTTTGTATAATTTTACGTATTTTTGATGTGTTTTCTTACTGTCGGTTGTATAATTTTTATATATAAATTTTTTATTTTATTTAATATTATTAATTATAATAATTAAGTACTTAAACTAAGTGTACAGCTGCCATGGTCTTCGAATTTCATATATTTATATATGAAATTTTTTACATTTTTAATAATATTATTATTAACTTTCTATTTATACAACTATTTTTTTATATTGTAAACAATTATTATTTTTATTATTGTTCTGTTTTTATTTCTTTTCTATTGGTTTTTAATAATTTTTATTTATTAAATTTTTGTTTTTTGTTTATTAAACAATTTTTATTTATTTTGTTTTTGTTTAAGTTTTATTATTTATTAAGTAGTTATTCATTTTGTTAGTTTTTATCAAGTTTAAATGCTTAGTTAAGTTTTTATTTATTTTGTCTTTATATATTTTGTATTTATTTTTATATTATTTACTTTCAATGTGGTGACCGTGGCATGCGGGTTAAGTGTGTGGCTTAGCATGCTCGCAGTCCGGGTTCGATACCCAACCGCGGCGAAAAGTTTTTTCAATAAAAAATTTTTCTGATCGGTTTTTCCATCTTGAGCACATGAACTTTAGCCGTTCGGAGTCGGCATAAAACATGTAGGTCCAGTTCTCGGTCAATTGTGTGCAAACATTTAATAACACAAACAACACAATTGATCTTAAGAAGCTCGGTCAAGGTCTGAAATGGCCAATTTGTTTTTTTTCTGTCTTAAGTTAATTTTTATTTGTTTTTAATTATTTTTATTAATTTTTTATATTTTTTTTTTAAATTTAATCACATTATTTATTTTCTTTTTGTTTACTTTTTATTCTTTATTTAGAAGTAGTTAATGTTATTAGCTTGTATCCAGTTTACATGCTTACTTAAAATGTTATTTACTTTTATTTTTTTTTTAATTTTTTATTTACTTTCCTTGTATCTTTTATTTAAATATAATGTTCTTACATATTTTTTATATATATTTAATTTATATATACTTTTTCTCCCAATATTTTTTATTTAATTTTTATATAGTTTACTTTTTTATTTTTGTTAGTTGTATTTTTATATAAATATATTTATATTTTTATGTTTATTTTTTTATATCTTTCGTTTATGTTTTGCGTTAATTTATTTTATATTTATTTGCTTGATGAATTTGAGTTAATTGTTTTTATTTTTGTTTTTTAAATTCAGCTTTTTTATTTTAATATTTACATTTATTTTTATTTGATTAATCCAGTTACTGCCACTATTCCATTTCTTGAACTTTTTTGTACACAATATTTCTATTAATTTTTAACTTTATATGTATATTTTAAGTTAAATAAAGTTAACTTTATATAAGATAATGATTTTGCTAAGATATTTAAAATTAAAAGTTGAAAAATAGAGCAAAATCGTAAAAAAATTTTAATTAATATAAAAATTAAGTCAATATTATCAAACTATAAAAAATAGAATTAATAAAACATAAATTTTAAACATGTTAAATTTTAAAAAGCAGAACAAAATTGAAAAATAGAAAAAAAAACTTTTAGAACTAAAAATAAAAATAATAATATAATAAATATAAAAAAATTTAAGAAATAACAAAAAATATATTAAAAAAAAATATAATAAATATGTATATATATTAAAAACAAATATAAATATAAAAAAAGGAAAAATATAAAAAAAGAAAAAATATAAAAAAAGACAAAATATAAAAAAAGAAAAAAAAAATTAAGAAATATAAAAAAATAATAATTAAAAATATACAAGAAATTCAGAAAAAAAAAATAACCAAAAAAAATAATTTTTAAAAATAAAACAAATTAAAAAACAACATATCAAAACTATTAGAATATAAAAAATTAAATAAATGTATTATTAGAAAAATCAAAATAATAAAAATTAAAAATATATAAATTATTTATGAAAATAAAAAATAATTGCAAAACTAAAAACAAATTCATAATGTGAAAGATAAAAATTAAAAGAAAACAAATAATGATAAAGGAATTTACATATATTAACAACAACAAAATAGGAAAAACAATATGTACAAAATAAAAAAATTAAACATAATAAAAAATATAATAAAATTAAAAAAAAAAAATTAAAAAAAAATTAAAAAAAAAATTAAAAAAAAATTAAAAAAAAAATTAAAAAAAAAAATTAAAAAAAAAATTATTAAAAAAATAACAATTTAAAAATAAAAGAAATAAAACAAAAAATTAAAATAAAAAAATTGTAAAAATATAAGGTACAAAAGTTTAAAATATAATTAATTTTGAAAAAGATACAATAAAACAGATATAAAAATAAATTACAAAAAGATTTTAGAAAAAAAAATGAAAAAAGTATAAAAATTGAAGACAAATTTTTGAAATAAAAAAAATTTAAATTAAAATTTAATAAAATAAAATATAAACATATTAAAAACAAAATAAAAAAGATCAAAGCAAACAGTAGAAAATTATATAAAATATAACAATTAAAAAATAAAACAATTAAAGCAATAAAACAAAAAAATAAAATAAAAACATTTTTAAAATATAATGTAGAAAATTTTTAAAAAGATAAAAAAAAGTTAAATCAATTTCGAAAAAGATAAATTAAAAAGATAACAAAATTTATTTAGAAAAAGCTTTTAGAAAAAAATTTTAAAAAAGTATAACAATTTAAAGACAAATGTTTGAAATAAAGAAATTTTAACTTAAAAATAAAAGTTAAAATAAAACAAAAATAAAAAAGAAATAAATTTAAACAATAAAAAAGGTAAAAACATCAAATCAAAAAGCAAAAATTTATTAAAAATATAACAATTAAAAAATAAAACAAATAAAAATAAAAAATAAACAAATAAAGAAATTTTAACTTAAAAATAAAAGTTAAAATAAAATAAAAATAAAAAAAAAGAAATAAATTTAAACAATAAAAAAGGTAAAAACATCAAATCAAAAAGTAAAAATTTATTAAAAATATAACAATTAAAAAATAAAACAAATAAAACAAATAAACAAAGTTCAACAAAATATTAAAGAAAAAAGTTTTAAAATATTAGGTTAAATATTAAAAAATAAAAAAAAAAATTAAAAAGATAAAAACAATATAAAAATAAAATTTTCAAAAAGATCAACAAAATAAAAATTTTTAAAAAGATAAATAAAATAAAAAATTTGAAATAAATAAAATGAAAAAAAATTTGAAAAAGATCAAAAAAATAAACTAGAAAAGGTTTAAGGAAAAAGATTTTAGAAACAAATTTTTAAAAAAAGAATATTAAACTAAAGACAAATTTTTGAAATGAAAAAATTTTAAAATTAAAATTAAATAAAAAAAACATAAAAAAAGAATTACAATAAATTTTGCAAATACCATGAATAAATGGCCATGATATTAGAATTTCATTCCATTCGTTTAAACAAATGATTTTAGTGTTTTTTCGTGATTAACATCTTAAACTTTTGCAATGTTCGATTCTTCTTGAAAAAAAAAGAAGAAAAACCCTTCTTTAAAATCTTTATTCACTACCTGCCTTTAGTAACTATGCAAAATTTTAATATGTAATGCAAACTTTCGAAACATGGGTACAAAAATAACAGCCAACACAATTTATGACAGTTAAACGAAACCCTTTATTTCAACTGTCAGAGCAACATTTTAAGGAGCTAAAACAGAGTTTATTTAAGAGTAGAAAAAAAAACAAAAAACAAAACATACAAAAAAGAAACTACCTTCAAACAATGAACATATAAATAACCATCAATACGAAATAAAAGACAACCTCAATCGACTTTAGTTGTTGTTGTTAATCTTTTATTTCTTTACAGACCAAATAAAATTACCCACGTAGGAACAACATGCGCGTTAAATTGGCGCAAATTTTACCTGCTCTGCAGCCTACCTTTTGTCTGCTGTCATCACAAGCAAAACCTCATCATATTACATTTTGAAATAATTTATTGAATTTACTTGTCTTTTTTTGTGTTTTACTTATTGGGAAAAAAAGGATTCTCAATAAAGCAAATAAACCAAAAATACCTTTGCGCACGTTTTTACAGTAGCCAAAAAAAAAAAAAAATGTGTTGAAAAATCTTAAAACTGTTCAAATTTTTTCCCACTAACCGTGTACACAGTCTTCAAACAAGGCTTTGCTTGTGGTTGCCTACCTGCTCTCATGACGACTGACAGTTCATGATCTCTGGTACTCTACTGTATTGTCTTTGGTCACCGCTACTGCTGTGGCGTTCGAAGCGTATCATTTTACCCAAAAGCTTATCATATAACATAATGTGACATAATTAATTTTCCAAACTTCACTTTTTTTTGTTGTGAACGTGGATTTTGAAAGCAGCCGATTGTATTGGCTGGACGTATACCATAACCCTTTTTTTTCAAACAGTACTGAGTTAAGTAAAAAATTTTGTTTTGTTTTCTTTTGGAGCTCTTGAGAGCATGCCGGCACGTGTATTTCTTGCTTACAATTTTTATTCGAAAAATTGTCTGCCTGGCTTTTGGTTTTATCTGCTATCAGCACGAATTTTTTTTTTCGAATCTTTTACCTTTTCTAGCAACACCAAAACTAGGCGCAGATTAATCATCAACATATAATTAATTACTGTAACTTTTTTCATATAAATGATAAGTTTAAACTTGTTGACAACAGCTGTGTTAGGGTTAACAATTAGGGCAACTATACCGCTTGTAGGCCATTTCAACTTAAGCGATTTTGAGAATTTTGTTGTAATTCTTATCAGTTGTCGGGAAATCATTTTTTAGCCGAAGTTTAGCTGGAAATTGTTGTAAAATTTGCTCTAAATTTATCTATAAATGTTAAGAAAAAAATCACAACCCAACAAGCTGAATTTTTTTCACATTTCATCATTGACCTCGTTTCGCTTTAATTCCAGACATTTTTCCAAAAAATTTCCTTGCGTGACCATGTAGCTAGCTTAATTTGCATATCTTGTTAAAGCGTCAGAAAACATGCGTTTTATTTCTCTTGACTATTCTTTCCGCTTGTATTTTACATATATTATTGTTTGTTTCAGTTTTTTTTTTTCCCCCTTCTATCTGACCAATTTTTCCTTTTCCAGTTAATTTCTTATCTCTTTTAGTGCATAAATCATCCAATTTCTGGCATTGATATTCAAAAGATTTACTTTTTAAGGGAAATTTTTTTATATTTTTTGTTGTTGTTTCATGGCAAATCTAACCAGCAGTAAAGGAAAGTCATGACTGACGAACGTACTGCCTGGCAGTCTGCATGTCTGACCTGCAAGTTGTCCTATCGATTGTTTTTACGGTATCTTCTCTGCTCTGACGTCTTTGTGTGGTGAATGTGGAGGGTCATTTTTGTGCTGCTTCGATCGTGTTGATGGTCATGTAATAATTTTATTTATCGCCAAATTGAATCTGATGGCAACTTCTAAAGCTTGACAGCGCAGACATTTTTACAACAACCACAACTGCTACTACAGCAACAACAACAAAAATAAAAAAATTAAATTGCTGCAATCTTCAATTTGCTTAAATAATTTTTTCAGCTGAAATTCCGCTCATTTTGCAAACAGAACATTTTTATGAACTCCTGCTTTCTTCCTCTTTGGTTATTTTTGTGTTGGCCCCATTTTGCAACATTTTCGTACATTTTGCGTAACGATTTGTAAATGCAACGCTGACATTTGCAATGCATTTCGATGTCAATCTATGTTAAACATTTTGTGCTCTCAAAAAAATGTGATTTTTGCATATTTTTGTGAAGTAACAATAAAATCTGTTTAAAGTTAAAAGTTGAAGTGATATAATTTTGGTCTTAAGGTGGGACACATTGGACAACATTCGCGGCAGAAAAAACCGACCATTTTTTTAAAAATTCATAACTCAGTCAAAAACAAACATTTCTCCAAAATTTTTACTTTTTATTATTGTTGTAGAGATTTGAACAAATTACAACAAAAATATTCAAAAAAATATATTTTTCACTCCAACATGGTTTTATAGAGCTCCAAACTGGCGGCAGAGAAAAAAACGGGGCCTCGTGGTTGCAGCAATTGGAGTCGCAAAAATTGTCCCATCTGGAAAAAAAATGACTTTTTTAAATCTTAGCAAAATTGGTTATCGTATGATAGGAGCTTTTTATTTAAATTTTTTTTCAATTTTTGGTGATGTTCCAAATATGAAGTTTTTTTTTCGAAAAAAAATATTGACTAAAAATTCATAAAAAAATCGAAAAAAGAACTAAAAAAAGCTCGTCTCATACGATAGCGAATAAAGTTTAAAAAAATAAAAAAAAAATCGTCAAAAAATGAACCCGCTAGTGCCGCAACCAGTACGAAAAACATGGTTTCGAGATAAACGCGTTCGAAGTTTGTGAACAAAGAAACAAAAAAGATGAATATGAAAACTGCGCTCTCACTAATCCGGCTATAACTTTTGAACCCGCAAGAATTTTTTTCTTAGAATATTAACTAAAATATAAAATTATAAAAAAGTCGATTTAAAAAAACGGCCAATGTCATGTCTTCCCTTAACGGCTAGTCTTTGACTACTATTTGTTGTCAACTCACGTTGCATGAAAACATGATTTGTATCTTGAACTGAATATACTTGAAAATGCCTCACTAAAGCTCTATGACTATTGGCTAAGGGTTACATTTTTTGAAGTGTCTAAAAATTTCAGTAATATTGGTAAATGCAGTTCTGTAATAGACTGAATCTTTGAAAGCTTTTACAAAAGCTGCTATGAAAAGCTTTTTTAAAAACTATGAAAAGCTTCAATAAAAAGGTTTTATGAAGAGTTTCTTCAAAAAGTTTTTGTTAAAGCTTTTATAAAAATCGTTTATTCGAAGTTTAAATAAAAAGCTTTTTTTTTTGGATCAAACTTTTTTGAAACTTTTTTAATCAAACTTTTCATAAAAAGCTTTTATCAAAAGCTTGTATAAAAAGCTTAAGGTGGGACCTAACATTCGCGGCAGAAAAAACAGACCTTTTTCTAAAAATTCATAACTCTGTCAAAAACAAACATTTTTCCAAAATTTTTATTTTTTATTGTAGAGAATTGAAAAAATTACAAGAAAAAAAATTAAAAACAAATATATTTTTCACTCTAACATGGTTTTATAGAGCTCCAAACTGGCGGCAAAGAAAAAAACGGGGCCTCGAGGTTGCAGCGCAAAAAAATTACTTTTAAATCTTAACAAAATTGGTTATCGTATGACTTTTTTTAAAAATTTTTTTTTTTTTTGAATTTTTGGTGATATTCCAAATTTGAAAGTGTGTTTTTTCGAAAAAAATATTGATTTTAAAATTTAATAAAAAATCGAAAAAAAAATTTAAAAAACTTGTGTCATACGATAGCAAATAAAGTTTAAAAAAATACAAAAAAAAAATTCGTGAAAAAATGAACCCGCTTTATAAAAAGCTTTAACAAAAAGCTTTTATGAAAAGCTTTAACAAAAAACTTTATGAAAAGCTTTAACAAAAAGCTTTTATGAAAAGCTTTAAAAAAAGCTTTTATGAAAAGCTTTAAAAAAAGCTTTTATGAAAAGCTTTAATAAAAAGCTTTTATGAAAAGCTTTAATAAAAAGCTTAGAAAAAGCTTTTATAAAAAGCTTAGAAAAAGCTTTTATAAAAAGCTTAGAAAAAGCTTTTATAAAAAGCTTAGAAAAAGCTTTTATAAAAAGCTTAGAAAAAGCCTTTTAAAAACCTTTTATAGTAAGTTTTTATACAAAGCTTTTGCTTAAACAGACATTTTTTAATCATTTGAAGTATTTTCTAAAGTAGATATGGGAGAAAATACAAAAAGACCATGCAAAGCTTTTTTCATTAAAAGATTTTATATAAAGCAGCCATGAGTCATACAAATGTTCAACGACTAAAAAGCAAAGACAATAAAAAACTTTATTAAAATAACCAACTGTTCTAACTATGCCTTTGGTTGCTCATTTCTGATTTAAACTTTCAATAATAAAATGCTTTTCATATAAAGCTTTTCTTGTGACATGCTTTTTCACATAAAGCTTTTGCATGGCTTAAAAATTTTAAAAATATACGTTTGTAAAAGGTTTATATAAACATTTTTACATTCAAATTAATTTCTTCCATTCATTTAATGCAGCTTTTATTATTAAAAGATACCCCGTTTTAAGTTTTTTTAATTAAAAGCTTTCTGTTATATGTTTATTTTGTTAAAAGTAAAACCTTGTTCGTGCTTTTAAAAGCCGTTATGATTAAAAGCATTTTCATGTAAAAGTTACGAAACATTTATAAAAAGCTCTATCATGAAATTTTTTTCTTTAAAAGTTTTACGTCAAAATTTTTAAATAAAAAATTTTCCCTTATAAGAAAAAAGTTAGATAATTAATTTAAAATTGATTAATATGAAAAATCAAAAGCTTTTCCTTACAAAGCTTTTAGATTAAAATGCTTCAAATTTTCTGTTGTTTTCAAATATATACATATTTTGAAAATTTTAAGTTTTAATATCAAAAAATCAAAAGCTTTTCCTAACAAAGCTTTTATGATTAAAATGCTTCAAATTTTCTATGCTTTTAAAAAATATATTTTGAAAATTTTAAGATATTTAATGTTATAAAAATCTTTTTTAAGTCATCTTTTTAAAATAAAAGATCTTTTTTAAGTCATCGTTCGTAAGTTTGACGAACTAAAAATTCATCTTTTATTTTAAAAAAAGATCTTTTTTAAGTCATCTTTTTAAAATAAAAGATGAATTTTTAGTTCGTCAAAGCTTACAGCAGCTTAAAGTTAACAAAAATTGCTTAGAGTTTTTATTTATATTCATGAAAATTTATATTAATATATATCCAGAGAAATTTATTTTAATTTGTGCAAAATTTCTTTTTCCAAGAAGCTTTAAATAATGAGCTTTTTATATAGAGCTTTTTAAATAAAATGTGGAGTAAAGTTAAACAAATAAAATTTTTTATAAAGACAAGCTTTACGCTCAAAAGCTTTTCTAGAAAAAGCTTATATATTCCAAAGCATTCTAGTAAAATGTTTTTAATCAAAGTCTCATAGTTTTTGAAATGGTTTTAAGTTTTTTAAAATTTTCTTTAAAGTAAAATTTTTTAACAAAAGCTTTTTATTAAAATTTTTTAACAAAAGCTTTTTATAAAACTTTTAAACAAAAGCTTTTTTGAAAACTTTTTTAAGAAAAGCTTTTTATAAAACAAACAAAAGCTTTTAAAAATTTTTTTATTAAAAGCTTTTAAAATTTCTCTGCTTAGATAATTTTTTAAAAAAAGCTTTTTAAAACTTTTTTTTCATTAAAAGCTTTGGTTTTTCATAAGCAGCTTATATAAGCTTCTTATCATATATTACAATTTAAGAGCATTTTAGTTGAGCTAAGCTTTCAAATTTGTTGGCATTATATGCGAAAAGCAACTTTTATAACGTCTTCAATTATTCTCAAGCTTTACTTTTTTTTTAGCTTTTTGTCAAATGTTTTTGGCACTTAAGTTCAATATCATGATTTAAATTTCATTTTTATTTGTTTTACAAACTGCACATTTACGCAGATTTGGTACAACAATTCCTTCTGTTTGACCGTTAGCTACAATAAAACGAGCTATCAAACTCATACAACATATTGACAAAAAGCTTTCACAATATCGCCGCTGTGTTGCTGATCATAAAGCTTTATGATGCTTTGGCAGCAACAAATATGGTCAAAGTAATTGGATTTTTCTCCACTTTATTCGTCGGCATGCTTAATACAATAGAATAATTTATATGCTAATGCAGCAACATTGTTGTATTGTAGCAATTGTTGTTGCTTATGATGCTGTTGTTGTTTGGCTGTTGGTGAACTTCTCTTGCATTTCTAACAAATTGCATTGTCAATCAATTAGCTAAGCTTTTACTTGGAATCCTAGTTGTGATCTTCGACAAAATGAAATGAGTCGAAAGAACAATTAACTTTTTATATAAATATGACATGTATGCAAAATTTTTATAGATAACAAAAATACATTTAAAGTCGGACAAAATTTTCTTTAATAAAAGTTAAATATAATCTCTGCTGCAGAAAAATAATCTCTATTATTTATTATATTGTATATTCAGTACTCAGTAGAAAAGCTAAAAAAAAAATACAAAAATAAGAAAGAAAATAAATTAAAATCTGTCTGATTGTTGGTCGACCTTGTTTTTGACTTTTTAACACTGCCATTAAATATATTTTATCGTTGCAGTGACACAGATTTCGAATTCCATAAATTTTTAATCAATACCAAGGATGTTTTTCAACACATACTACGTTAAAATGTAAACAATATATTCTGCATCATTGTTGTTTATATAACATACAGCTGACAGTTTATGTTTGTAAGCTTACAAATATTCAATTATTTTTTATATATTGTTTTTGTAATTGTTTTTATTACTTGTTGAATGCATACTTCGTGGTATCTTAATAGCTTATATTTTTCTGTATGAAACGGAATTTCTGTGATGAGCTGTGCGTGACTTTTGTGGAATTTGAGTTAAAATTATTTTTAAAGAAATTTGCGCTTTCAACTAAATATGATTTATTTACAAGTACTGCGTAGTTTTAAGCAAATTTTCTCAAATACATAGTATTGTTGTAAAAGCTGTATCGTCTCTAACAGCCTCCTTCTCCTTTATGGTCTCATTTCAGTTATCGATCAATGGTAAAAAAAACTATTTGAGCGTGAGATATGTTAAAATTAGCAATATTTGGATTGCCTTAAATTTATTGAGTGCACAACACAGCTCAATTTCCCAACTCTAAAAAATTTTAATTACGGAGCCAACTTTTTGTTAAAAAGTTACATATCTTATCTTTTGAATATTCTCCTAAATTCACTGTTATAGCACAGAGTGTTCCTATAAATTAAATGACACGAGAGCAACTGTTTCTTAATAATAAATCTTGAATGACGAAGCTAATTTAAAACACATAATTCAATCATTTAAGCCACTAAACCCCCAAAACTAAGCTTATTTTTTTGTCAAACTTTATTAATTGTCAATTTTTAACCTCCAACTCAACTGCTGCACCGCAATTGAGCCACCTTTTTGAGTTATTTTAAGTAATGTATTAAGCCATTAAGCCATAAGCTCAGTTCATTGTCAAAGCAGTTCAATTCGTTTTCTTTCTGCCTACCTTATTAAGCTTTTAATCTCTGCAGCATTGCTTAGCTTTTGAGCGAGGTCAATACTTTTATTTGTTGTACTTGTTTTAATAATTTTCTTCTCATTTTGCTTCAGAAAATTTCCATTGTTCAGGTTAACAAAACAAAGAAAGAAAAAAAAAAAATCCAAAAAATCCATTCAACAAATAACTAATAATAATTAATTGGCTTTAACACAATTATCACGAGTAAACCATGTTAATCCACAACCACACATTAAATAAAATTACACCCGCGTGCCTCGCCACCGCATAAACGCTGACTGCAACCAACAATCGGCCACAGATACTCACACTTACACTCACTTAGTCATTCGTTCGTACATTGCTATTATTTAACAAATGCTGCATTCATACTTTGGTTTAACGTCAGGCAACGCAGTTTAAATGCAGCACAACGCAACGCTGGCTGTAACCGCAAAACGCGTTGAGTTCATCGCTCTAATTCAATGCTAGCTGCTGATCGGCTGCACGTCGAATGCGTTAGAAGGAAAAAATAAAAAAAAAAAATACTATAAAAATTAAATACACATGTGCACAAAGCAACAACATTAAGAAACACACGCACTCTCGCTGCCATAATAATTAGTCACATGCTTGTTTTTCTAAGTTTGCGGGAACATTTGTATTGTATTTTTTATAAAAATCGTTTTAAAATTTAACTCAGTGGAAAATAAATTTTTTTATAGCATTAAAGATATTATATTTAATTATTGCATAGGTCGCTAGTTCACAAAATAATTGTTAATTTTATATAAAAAATTGTGCAACTATACCCACGTCAAGACTGGTTTAATTTCTTAAGGCAGCCACTGAAAAGCTGCTACCTAACTTTAGAATTAAAAAATAAAAATAAAAGAAATAATTATAAAAGAAATTAAATAAAGAATACAAAACATGAATATGAACAAAACAAATAAATATTAATCAAAGACATAAAAACTAAAAATGTAAAAAATTAAAAATTAATAAACTTCTGGATTTATTTAAACTTCTTTTTATATAAACTTCTTCTGAGTAAAATAAAAATTTTAAAATAAAATAAGTAAAAATCTAAATTTTAAACATAAACTAGAAATTCAAGTTTTGAAAATGGTACGGAAAAATCATTTAAAACAAAATATTAAAAATCACTTCATAAATATTTCACAAAAGCTTCAAAATAAATCACTGTAAAAAAATTTCAAACCTCAAGTTTAAAATTACAAGTTCTTTAAAAAAAAAAATATAAAAATAATAAAAAACATTAACAAATAAAAAACATAACAAATTATATAGCAAATAATATAACAAATAATTTAAAAAATTATATAAAAATAATATCAAAATAATAAAAAAAAATATAAATATTATATGTATGGGCATCTCCCAAAAAAGGTCCACCAAAAATGAAGAAAAACATTAAAATAAAGCACTCTAATAGCTTTTAACTTTTAATAGCTTTTTTTTATTTTGATTAGTATTACTGCTATGCAACTTGAAATCAACTTATTATGATGTATTTTTATTAAAATTTATAATGAACATCTTTACTGTATTTTGCTATCGTTGGAAAAATTTGTCGCGTCCATGATGTCTAGTCCGTATTCGTGCTATATCTGTTTAAAAAAAGATAAGAGATAATTCTTATATTTCATAAGTCTACCCAGAATAGTTATCCTTTGACCTCCATTAACATTTATATTCTAAATAAAAAAAGTTCTCAAAATTAGCTAAATTTTGCATATTTCTATACGAGCTTAAAATAATTTTATTTTTTGTCGCGTCCGTTCCATTGAATGATTGCTTATTACTTTGTACTAATTCGTATTAAATCTCGCCAATATTTTTATAAAATGTAGCACTCTTTCGTCGCGTTAGAACACTTAAATACATATCGGCTCATTTTGTTTCTTTCTTGTTTTTCGAGTAATTACAACCGTGCGAATGTCGCGTCCGTGTCACTGGGAGATGCCCAGATACAAAAATATTAAATATTATTGTTTAAATAATAATATATAACACACTTATAAAACCTAATATAAAAATAATATAAAAAACAATATAAAAAACAATATAAAAAACAATATAAAAAATAATATAAAATAATATAAAAATAATATAAAAATAATATAAAAATAATATAAAAAACATATAAAAATAATATAAAAAAATATAAAAAACAATATATAAAAAAAAAATATAAAAAATAATATAAAAAATAATTTAAAAAATTATATAAAAAATTATATAAAAAATAATATTAAAAAAATAATATTAAAAAAATAATATTAAAATGATAATATTAAAAAAATAATATAAAAAATAATATAAAAAATAATAAAAAAAAATACTTTAAAAAAATAATAAAAAAAAATATAAAAAATAATATAATAAATAATATAAAAAAATAATATAAAGAATAATATAAATATATTACATTATTATAATATAAAAACAAAAAATATTTAAACAAAAATTATATAAATAATATAAAAATTATAAAAAACATACTAAATAATACAAAAAATAATATAAAAATAATATATAATAAAAAAATAATATATAATATAAAAATAATATATAATATAAAAATAATATATAATATAAAAATAATATATAATATAAAAATAATATTAAAAATAATATTAAAAATAATATAGAAAATAATATAAAAAATAAAATAGAAAATAATATAAAAATATATATAGGGAATTCACAGTTTGCTTCTAAAGTTAACACCTGGCAACTTTAGAAAGATATTTCAATCGAACTGTGAGCGCCCCTTTTTGTGTTTTGGAGCTAAATTGCAAAAATAGTTTTAAAAAATTTGAAATTTGTTCAAAAACATGCCTCGAATGAACGGAAACGAAGAATTATGGAAAAATGTACTTTCTTCTTCGACGATCCATTCTTCTTCCATTTTTTTGCAACAAAATTAAATCAGCTGACTAGTGATACCACATTAACACAAAAGAAAGACATGAGCAGAAGTGAGATAACTTTAGCAACAAGTGGTATCTCAAGTTTGTACGTAAAACAAAAACAATCAAAGTTAACACGTGCTAAAATGTTCTAAAGTTAATAGACGGCAAAGTTAACAGAGCAGATAATACAGAACTGTGAGCACCCTAATATAAAAAATGCCAGTGGTGACCGTGGCATGCAGGTAAAGTGTGTGGCTTAGCATGCTCGGAGCCCGGGTTCGATCCCCAGCCGCGGCGAAAAATTTGTTTCAATAAAACATTTTTCTGATCGGTCATCACCTCTCTGCAGACAATGGCAAACCTCAGATAGTTAACAATGCCATGTAAAGCTTCGTGAGAACATGAACTTTAGCCGTTCGGAGTTAAGTCCTTTCAAGGGCTGAAATGGCCAATTTGTTTTTTTTTTTTTTGTTTTTTTTTATATAAAAAATAGTATAACAATAAAATAAAAATAAATTTATATAATATAGAATATAGAATATTATAATATATAATATAGAAAACATTAGAAAAAATAATGTCAAAATAATATCAAATATTGTGTCAAAATAATCTAAAATATAATATAAAAAATAAAATAACAAATAAAATAACAAATATAAAAAATAAAACAAAAAATACAAAATTATATAAAAAATATATGGATAATTATTTTAATAAAATAATATTAAAAATTATTTAAAAAGTATATTAATAATTATTTTAAAAAATAAAATAAATAATTATTTCAAAAATATTATAAGTATTTACAAAATAATATAAATAATTATTTAAAAAATAATATAAATAATTATTTAAAAAATAATATAAATAATTATTTAAAAAATAATATAAATAATTATTTAAAAAATAATATAAAAATAATAGAAAAATTTTTAAAGTAATTTAAAAAAATAATATAACAAATCATTTTAAAAATTAGAAAAATAATATAATAAGTAATATAAACAAGTATTGAAATAATTAAAAATGATTAAAAATAATATACAATCATTATAAAAAACTAATTTAAAAATAATATAATAAACAAAAAAATAATATAAATAACAATACAAAAAATATATCAAAAAATAATATAAAAATTAAGAAAAAAAATTAAAAATATTATTTAAAGTAAAACAAACAACAAAGAACAATGAATTAATTATTAAAAATTGTATAAAAAAATTATGTGAACGATCAAAAAAACTATACAAAATTATTATTAAAGCTTACTCATCCCTTTGAAAATATTTTAAAACGTTAATATAGTTAATATAAAAACAAATTCTGAAATTAAAGCAAAAAATTAAAATCTCAAAGCCTTATAAAAAAAACCTCGATCTAATGATAGTCATGAATTTAAAAAAGTATTAAAATTATATAAGAAATAATTAAAAAAATTTTTGTTTACCAAAACTATTCCTTATATAAAAATAAACTTAAAGCAATATCTTAACTTTAACTTTAATATCAACTTAAACTTAAACTTAAACTTAAACTTGAACTTGAACTTAAACTTAAACTTAAACTTTAACTTAAACTTAAACTTAAACTTAAACTTAAACTTAAACTTAAACTTAAACTTAAACTTAAACTTAAACTTAAACTTAAACTTAAACTTAAACTTAAACTTAAACTTAAACTTAAACTTAAACTTAAACTTAAACTTAAACTTAAACTTAAACTTAAACTTAAACTTAAACTTAAACTTAAACTTAAACTTAAACTTAAACTTAAACTTAAACTTAAACTTTAAAATAAACTTAAACTTAAACTTAAACTTTAACTTAAACTTAAACTTAAACTTAAACTTAAACTTAAACTTAAACTTAAACTTAAACTTAAACTTAAACTTAAACTTAAACTTAAACTTAAACTTAAACTTAAACTTAAACTTAAACTTAAACTTAAACTTAAACTTAAACTTAAACTTAAACTTAAACTTAAACTTAAACTTAAACTTAAACTTAAACTTAAACTTAAACTTAAACTTAAACTTAAACTTAAACTTAAACTTAAACTTAAACTTAAACTTAAACTTAAACTTAAACTTAAACTTAAACTTAAACTTAAACTTAAACTTAAACTTAAACTTAAACTTAAACTTAAACTTAAACTTAAACTTAAACTTAAACTTAAACTTAAACTTAAACTTAAACTTAAACTTAAACTTAAACTTAAACTTAAACTTAAACTTAAACTTAAACTTAAACTTAAACTTAAACTTAAACTTAAACTTAAACTTAAACTTAAACTTAAACTTAAACTTAAACTTAAACTTAAACTTAAACTTAAACTTAAACTTAAACTTAAACTTAAACTTAAACTTAAACTTAAACTTAAACTTAAACTTAAACTTAAACTTAAACTTAAACTTAAACTTAAACTTAAACTTAAACTTAAACTTAAACTTAAACTTAAACTTAAACTTAAACTTAAACTTAAACTTAAACTTAAACTTAAACTTAAACTTAAACTTAAACTTAAACTTAAACTTAAACTTAAACTTAAACTTAAACTTAAACTTAAACTTAAACTTAAACTTAAACTTAAACTTAAACTTAAACTTAAACTTAAACTTAAACTTAAACTTAAACTTAAACTTAAACTTAAACTTAAACTTAAACTTAAACTTAAACTTAAACTTAAACTTAAACTTAAACTTAAACTTAAACTTAAACTTAAACTTAAACTTAAACTTAAACTTAAACTTAAACTTAAACTTAAACTTAAACTTAAACTTAAACTTAAACTTAAACTTAAACTTAAACTTAAACTTAAACTTAAACTTAAACTTAAACTTAAACTTAAACTTAAACTTAAACTTAAACTTAAACTTAAACTTAAACTTAAACTTAAACTTAAACTTAAACTCAAACTTAAACTTAAACTTAAACTTAAACTTAAACTTAAACTTAAACTTAAACTTAAACTTAAACTTAAACTTAAACTTAAACTTAAACTTAAACTTAAACTTAAACTTAAACTTAAACTTAAACTTAAACTTAAACTTAAACTTAAACTTAAACTGGCACTTGCACTTGCACTTGCACTTGCACTTGCACTTGCACTTGCACTTGCACTTAAACCTAAAATAAAACAGTCTAAAAATTTGAATTTTTAAAGCTTCAGAAATACTTGTAAATAAAGTCGATTATAAAAAAACCCAAATAATTGAAAATTGAAAAAAGCTTGAAAATAACCATCTCCATTTTTCAATAAAAACAGCATTAAGGCCCGTTAACTGATCTCAATTTTAAACAAAGTTTAGCTTAAACAAAGTTTAAAATTCCTTAACCTCAGTTTAAATTTTAACGCCGATACCTCATCTCAAAAAATCTAAGTTTAACTTGGTGAGGCAAGTTTAAATTTAAACACAGAAATTCTAGGTTTAAAAAATTTAAACTTTGGTTTTTTCAAAAATTCTCTGAGAACATTGAAAATATTCTCAATCGTAAACAAAAAATAAAAAATCATACTTCAAAAAAATCAAAACAATAAACAAAAAACAAACATATTTTAAGTTTGAAAAAAAAAAATATTCCAATGAAACTGACAATTTACATTATTTTTATCAAAAAATTTTGAAATATTTTGATGTCCTACGTCAAAGTTGTAGAATTTTTACTACAGTGCCGCTCAAATATGTTTTTTAATCTCAGTTTAAATTTTTAAACAGAGTTTAAGTAAACTGCCGATAAAAATGAGATAAGTTACGAAAATAATTTTAACTGAGTTTAAAATTTAACCTCTGTTTACGAAATCTGAGATTAAGGAATTTAAACTTCGGAAATCAGTTAACGGACCTAAGGCACATAAATATATGTAATAAAAAATAAATTTATTAATTTATTCTGAAAATTGTTATTGATTTTCAGTTCTTTTTAAGCTTTTTAAAATAACAACAATTCTCCAATGTTCTCTCAAATTTCTGTTATACTAATTTTGTGAAAGAATTTTTTTTGCTCTTTGTGTGAATTTAAATCAAGTCATTCTTAAATCAATTTAAATGAATATTTTAACAAGTTTGTTCACAATCTAAGCATAAAAAATTTGAGATTTATTTTAAAGTGGTCGCTAAAAGCTTTTAATCATAAAATTAAAAAAATAAATAAATATAATAGTGAACAGATAAGATTGAGTCATCAAAGAAGACACAAACATTTAAACTCACAAGCTGCTTTGCAAATATTGAGCATAATTTAAACAACATTCCGTACATTTATCATTTTTATTGCTACACTAATGGCGAATTTATTTGAGTTACTTAATATTTATTTTTTTTTCCTCCCAATTTGATATTCGCGCGATATGTAGAAGAACAAAAAATGTGAAGAGAAGACAAAACATGATTAACTCAAAATTCTGCTAATTTTCATTTATTATTTTTATTTATTAATTTATTTCTCACTCACTTATGAGCTCGTTGTCTACTGACTGCATCTGCCACTAAAAGCAATAAAGTTAACTTTTTACAACAGCTCTTTAAACTCCATTTCGAGTTCTATTGGCATGTTTACGTAGTTGTTTTGCTAGAGTACAGCAATTAAAATAAAAAGTTTGCCAACTTTAATTGAGATAAAAGCATGCTTCAAATAATACTCAATATAGCAACATCAGCAGAGCGTCATCTATTCATTAATGTTGAGCTGTTGTTGCTATTCGAGTGGACGCTGAGCCCTGCTATATATATATATATATGTTGTCGATGATGTTTACTGGCGATTCTAATCATGTGATGTAGCTTATAGAGTTGTTAACAACAAGATATGCTTGAATTGCACTATGATTATCTCATCATCAACACTGCTAGCAGGAAAACAACAACAACAACAACAACAACTATATTCTCTTAATGTCTCTCTGCATCTAGCTGATTGTAGAGCTGTGCATTCAACATCCGGTGAATTTGGTGAAGTCGCTTCCTTCCCATTCTTTGCTGATGAAGATGTTTGTCAAGTGATTAATTCTTGTTGAATGCTTTTTCCATTTTATGTTTTTTGTTATTCTTTTTAAACTAGCTAAATATTTAATTGATAGCAGCTAAAGAAAAAAAAAAAAATAGAAACTCCTGCAAAGTCGTTTTTATGTGCTATTTTAATGACTTTGAGCAGGAAAGTGTTGACAGACACAACATCCTAATAATGATGACCGTCAACAGATTTTACTGCAGTTTTGATGTCTTTATTTTAGCACTTTTTCAGAAATGCCTTTTTGGAAAGCTGCGACATTTTAATCATTTAAAATGATAATCATTTGCTTGAAAGATGAGTGTTTTTATTTTATTTTATAATGACTTATAATGAAAAACTGGTTAAACTCAAAACTTTTCTAACTACTTTGTTTAATTGAAAGTTATTTAATTGTCATCTAGATATGAAATTAAATTTTCTTAAAATCTTGAGACTTAAATTCTAGGTAAGTTGTTTGCTTTGAACTTTTGAACTCAAAAGAAATAGAAAAGTTTGGTTTGATCCGAAAAAAACTTATTCAAAATTGCTTTGTGCTCAATGCTCACATGCTCTATTTCTCTATTACTAGTTAAAAAAAATTAAAGTCAACAAATTCACTAAAATTTTTAAATCAATTCGGGTTTCTAGCGAAGAGTTTCTATTGTTTGAAAAAGACTGAAATAACTCTCTCTAAATAAATTCACTCAAAAAATTAACTACAAGTGTAATGCTAACTGAAAGTGTTTGATTACAAACTTTTATTTTCATATTTTAAAATTTTTTGAAAAAATCTAAACTTATGTGAGTACATATTTTTTTTACTAAGCTCAATATCATGTTGCTCACAAATATTTACTCAAAGATTCAAAATTAGATTTAAAAAAATTAGATAGAAAAAAAGATTTACTCAAATTTCTTTTAGAAAAAGATTATTAATTAAATCTGATTTATGATAATTATCACTTTCGAAAATATAACTTTTATTCAAATTTTGTTAATTTTGCTTTTTGACTGATATAAAAATAAGTTAATTAATTTTTTTACCCATAAACAAAATTCACTCCAAAATTTCTTGAGAAAATGTTGCTTCTATTCATATAATAAAATTTTGCTAATTTACTCAACTTGCTTGATTGAGTGATTTTTACATTAAAATATTAATAAAAAGTTTGTTATTGAAAGAATACATAAATAACTCAAAACCGAATATTGACTCTTAGGTTCTTAGAAGCTTAGGTTCTTAGAGATTTAAAATAATTTTTAAAAAAAAAAATGATATTTTTAACAGTTCATTCATATTATCATATCATTAAAGTCATGAACTCAAAAATTGCCATGCCTTTTTTCGCAAAATAAAATATTTACCAAAATGTAGATACAATCTACGCAAGTAGCAGACTTTTTCACTCAAATAATTATATTGGTTGACTTAAAATCACAAATTTCCACTCAAACTGCCCACTTTTACTCAAATAATTACGTTGGTTGAACTAAAACCACAGAAATTTAAAATCAAAACGTTCACTATTTATGTCTGTGGTCAGGTCAAACTTGCAAAATTCAAATCTCTGTTACAGTTTTTTTAAAACGTTTAAAAAAAATTCTGCTATCGGTCAATATTATTAATAAACCTTTTCAAAATCATGCTCAATCAAAATATTCACTCAAACTGCACACTTATGTCAAAAATATAATTTTACCTGAACGATTCAAGTGTTGATCAATGACACTCAAATTGACAATGTAACTGTTTTATTGAAATTTTACTCAAAAATTATTTTTAAACACTTATTGTTCTAAAAAACAAGTTTCATAAGGGTTAAGATTGATTAATAAAAATTAATTAGAACTTTTTATTCAAACCGAAAACCTCGAAAATGCTTGACGTTTCAATTTCTGCCTAATTCTACTCATTAATGCAGTGTTGTATTTCTTAAATAAAGCACAGTTTCACTCAATTAAATGTGCCAGATATTTTTTAACATAAATGCTCAAGCATTCATTTCACTCAATATCATGGTTAAAAAAATGTTCTAAATTTTTTGTTCCGTCAGAAATGCTCTAAAAAATTGTTCAACTCCATTACCGCTCATTTTCACTCTCATATTTATTAAGTGAGTGGCTTAAGTAGTATATTACAAACATAAACTATAACTTTTAATTTCAAAATTTTGCTTCGTATCATGGTTGCAGGTTCATTAATCCTCTTTCTCAGAGTGAGAATTGTCAGAATCAATACAAATCATTTGTCATCTCGTTATGTTGCTCTATTTCATTTGTGGTTCTTTTGACAGTTCTGACTAGAGATGGGCGCGTATCACGACGAATCACGTCGTGATCGTGAGTGAAATTATAGGAAAATCACGAAAATTACGTGATAGTGCATGATTAAATTATTTTCGTGCGTGACTTAAATTAATTCGTGTCACGACTTGTGTACTAATATTCGACTTTCTTTGCTTTTCCAATAATACTAATTATTAATTTAATTCAATGGTTCTGAAATAAATTCAAATGTTTCAAAAGTTATACGCCTTCATTTTGTATCACTAAAAACCACACTAATCTAAAGAATTTGATTCGTTTTGTTCCAAATTTATTTATGTATTCATATAATTTTACCTTTCTTATTTTAAAAGCACTAAAAAAACATTTATTAAAAACTTATGTGTATTATTCTTCCTATAAAACGTATTCGTGAGAACTCGTGATTAAATATGCCATCGTGATCGTGCGTGATCGTAAGCAAAAAATTATTTTTAATCGTGAGTGTGCGTAATTAGAAGAAATCACATCGTGATCGTGCGTGATCGTGATTCAAAATATATTTTTAAACGTACTCGTGCTATAGATCGTGAGTCAAAATATCTCACGCGCCCATCTCTAGTTCTGACTTTCGACTATGAAAAAATTTCCTTTCTATTTATATTTCAAAATAAAACTTTCTTCTCACAAATTCATTCTTATTAATAATTCCATGACTATTAAAAATCGAGTGAGTGAGTTAGTGAGTTTGCGTGATCGTGAGTCAAAATCACTGACGCGCCCATCTCTAGTTCTAACTTTCAACTATGAATAAATTTCCTTTCAATTCATTTTTCAAAATGAGACTTTCTAATCACAAATTCATTTTTATTAATAATTTCATGACTATTAAAAATCGAGTGAACACGAAGTTTCGCTTAGAACATTTTATTTTGAAATTTTATTTTGGAAAAAAAATGTATTTGTCTGAAATAAAATTTTGCTTTTTAATCGTACTTGTTAATAATTCGATGACTATTAAAAATCGAGTGGACATGAAGTTTCACTCAGAACAATTTAATTTCAAACATGTTTTTCTAGAAATAAAAAATTCATGTTCCTTTAACTTGAATTTTCAATATTGAGTTTTCACTCAAATATTTTTCACTCAAATATTTTTCACTCAAATATTTGTCACTCAAATATTTTTCACTCAAATATTTTTCACTCAAATATTTTTCACTCAAATATTTTTCACTCAAATATTTTTCACTCAAATAATATTTTTCACTCAAATATTTTTCACTCAAATATTTTTCACTCAAATATTTTTCACTCAAAATATTACTTTTATATCAAAAATGTTGCTTAATAAAGTTTCGCTCAATTTATTTTTATAAAATATTCCTTACTTTTAGAGAAATAAGAAATTTTTGTTAAAATCATTTTTGATGTCAATTCATGTTTCACTAGTTCATTATCATAAATCATTAAAATCGAAATTTCACTCAAAAATCTTTCACTAAAACGTTATTGTTTTGGAAGAAAAACGAAAATGTTCTCAAAATTATGACTTAAGCTGAACCTTATTTGCACTCAACTCTTGTTGTTGTATAAAAATTTCACTTCGCTTTTTATATAGTTGAAAAATTACTGAGTATCAATTTCTATCAAAATTACTCAAATTCCGCTGTCACTCAAATGGCGCTCAACGATTCATATTCATGTTTGTATATATATATTTCAATATCATTAATTTTTGTGCAGAAATTGTGACAGCAAATATAAAAGTAGTTTAACTTCCAATATTAATGACTATTTTTGGCATTCACTCATATTATTTGAGTGACTTTTACACCACTAATTAATGAGAATTTTTCACTGAATACTACTATATGTTCTTCTTTTTACTCATCTTTAAATTGTTCTGGCCATAAAAACTGACGACAGCAACATGTGTACTATAAAAATGTTGCCGATAGCATTGAATACTTAATGAATGGCAACGTGTTGCAGCAGCACACAGACCAGCACACGGCCAGCAACATGCAGCAAAATATGCAAGCAATGCAGCTAATCTTATGCAATAGTCAGCTAAACAGATACACGAGTTGCCTGACTTTGTCCAACGACACAGGCACTTTAAGATGTTCAGACGGACAGCCTGATAAATGGACAATATGACAAACTGACGACAGTTGGACACACACAAAATATGAGTAGCGCTGTTGACTTCGGCGACGTTGGCCAAGACCGAGCGCTTTAAATGAGTTGATGAGCGAACGTACAATTGTTTTTGCAGCAGCTACGGTTGCCGCTACTGTGCAGCAGAGTGCGTTGAACGACGTCAACATCAACATTTGTGGCGAGCACATGACTTTATTGTTGTTGCTGTTTTGTTTTTTTTGTTGTTGTCAACGCTCACAGTTGCTGTTTTCTACTTTGTCGTGGGTCAATAGAAAAATATGTAACCTAGGTCTGACGCTATTGCGCTGTTCTGCTATTGAGCTATTGTTGCTTTTGTTACCAGCGCTCGCTGCTGCTGCTGCTGTTGCTCTTATCGTAGTTTTTATTTGATTTAATTTTTGCTTTTATTATTTTTTTTTTGCTTGTTCCTTAGCCTCTTTTTCATTTCTAATTTTCTTGCTTGTGCTTCTATTTGCATTATTTATTATTTTATTGTACAATTGTGTTGTTTATGTTTTTGTACCTTTTTTTTTTTATTTTTTGTATTTTTACAACTGTTGTTGGCATAGGTTGTGTTTGCAGTGCAAAAAAATATAAAAATAAAAAACAGTTTAATGACCGCCTACAAGGCGCGCGAACGCTTAATATTGTTATCATCATCAGCTGCTGTTGTTTTGTTTTTTTAATTTTTATTTGTGTATTATTGTTTTTTTTTTTTTTTTTTTGTTTTCTTCTCTCTTGCAACTATGTATTTGCATTTCACGTACTTTGTAGCTATAGCAGCAACACTAGTTTGAGTATAATTCAAATGCATCAGTTGCTGTGGTCAGGTTTTTTTTTTTTTTTGCTAGAAATAATTATGTAAAGTTAAACTATTTTCGTGTCTTCTTTGTTGAAAAATTGTTTTATATATGGAAAATAAGTGTTGAAAACAAGCACGCGATCGTAATCAGTGCGGTTGTTTTTTTTAGTATATTTAAGCACTCAACTCAATTTCCGATGCAGTGGAATTTTTTGACTCAATTTTTTTCGAATAAATTAACCTAGTTTTCTGTTTGAATATCAACATTTTTTTACGTCTGAAGCGACTGTTCAAATTAAAGAATCCCTTTGGAGAACCTATTAAAATTTGTTCTGTAAGTTTTGTTTCAAATAAGCTTTTTTGGGGTTAAAGGGTTAAACCAAATATGCTATGCTATACGTTCCATTCGAAAAACACCTGAAACTAAAGATTTGAATGCATATTACTTACTTGTTCGACGAAAATTTTAGAAACAATTGATTTTATCATGATTTTAGCGCGCTTAAATTTTTTTTCAAAATTTAGAAATTGTGCTGTTATGTGCTCGAGTTGTGCTACAATAAGCCGTAAAAATATTTAAAAAAAAAAAATTAGTTTATATATAAAAATTAGATATACATCAGTTTCTCCAAAAAGTTAAAAAATCTACAGGCAGAAATGCATGAATGCGAGAATTTTGAGATGCATACACTCATAAAAAAAACATATATCTTTCTCGGATAAAAAATGTCTCTATTTTCGATAATATCAATTCTGTCTATATCAAATAAAATTTTCTTCAATTAGAATAAATTTTCACCTTTTCAAAGAAATGTTTCTTCACTTGTAGGAGATGGAAATATTTCAATGTCTCTAAAAATGGTAAGTATTTTTCTCGCATAAAAAATTTCTCATTTATAGAGAAAAATTTATTGAAAATGAGAAATGTTTTCTATATTTTGATGAAGAAATCACTTCTCATCAGTGCATGCACGTTAACGTTAATTTTAACGGTAACCGAAATATTTTTTTTTGTTTCGTTGAAACGAAATAAAAAAATAACGTTAATTCAAAAAACGAAAAAATATTTATTTCGTTTCGGAGAAAACGATATAAAATTTTTTCGTTTTTTTCCCAATCAACCGTTGAAAATAACGTTAATTTCAACAAAAAAATTTCGTTTTTTTTTTGTATCAGAAGAAATTTTTTTAGCATAGGGCTCATTCCATACAGACGAGTGTGACGTTTTGACTACTTTATCGTGCTGAAAATGGTATCAACCGGTTAAAATTTTAACAATTTACTAAAGGGTATTTTAGAAGATGCCCCAAGGTTTCAAAATGCTAAAACATAATGCAATTATTTATACTAGTTTAATAGTTACATTCGCTTAAACACCTGGGACGGGTGTGACGAGCACAAGTTTAAAAACTAAAAATTCTGAGTTTAACATTGAAATTCAGTCCATCTGCCACAATGAGACCATTTTTGACTTGCATATATTCAAATGTAATATATTTTCTGTTGAATAGCAGTAAAAAATATTTTGAAAAAATGGCGATAACCAATCTTTTTTAAACTTTTAAATGGGACGGGTGTGACATTAGATTGTCCCGGGTGTGACGAGTGTGAATGATGTGGGAATTATATATAAGAAATTAATGGCTATAATAACTTTCACATATTTTTGACACTTAAATCAAAAAAATTTGTTTTTAATTAATGTATTAATTTATGAATTTTTTATCAAATTAATTAATACCTGTACAAATAATTTCAAGTTTATAATATATTAAAAAAAAAATTTTTTTTTTGCAAAAAATTTTTCGCATGAATTTTTGACCAAATTAATACCTATATAAATGATTTCGCTATACATGAATTTACAAAACTTGTTTTAATCAAAGAATTTATTCATATACTTGCAAAAATTTCATTATTAGAAAAAAATTTTGAAAACCGTTCCGGGTGTGACCAACTTCTTGTAACGGAAATGAAGAATAAAAATAATTTATTGAATGAAAAAGTTAACAAATTTATGTAAAACATCAACATCCTTACTTTAGGAAAGTTTCATTCTTATCATAAGCCCATGTTGCTTCTTAGGAAAACTATAGCCTTTTTTGGGACGGGTGTGACACAAAAAAAACACTCAGTTTAAATATTTTGTACTTTGAAAACGCAGTAACCAATCATTATTACAAACTATTCTAACACAACATTAATATCTTTTTTAATATTACTGACCTTATTTTTTTTTAAAGTTGTATCAAAAGATGACTGATTTCAAGGTTTAAATTAAATCAAAATATTTAAAAAATTTTTTCAACTCGAAGTTTGTTTCATTAAATTGTCAAAATAATATAAAAAAGCATTTAATTTAAAAATATTTTTGCAGCAGGACTAACTTAAGATTCCACTTCAATGCGAAAACCAAAAATTACTTCAAATACATGCATTTTAGAATTCATGTTACGGTTCCTCATTTCTGTGGAATGAGCCATAGGAGAAAATTATAAAAAATTTTTCGTTTTTCAACGTAACGAAATTTGCTTTGATAAATTTTTAACGTTATTTAAAAAACGAAATAATTTTGATAATTTATTTTTCGGTTTCAACGAAACGAAAAAATTTTGTTGATTTCGTTGAGCATGTCTGCTTCTCATACTATTTTCTTAAATAAAATAACCAAATCTTTTCTCAAAAATAAAAAGTTTTTTTCTTAAAACGATATATCTAATATATAAAAATCTCGTGTCACGGTGTTAGTGTACGAACTCCTCCGAAACGGCTGAACCGATTTTAATGAAATTTTGTTTGTATATTTGGCAGGTATGAGAATAGGTCGTAAGGTATTTTTCAACCTCCTAACCGCGAGGGGCGTGGCATTTTTACAAGAACACAAATTTTCGGCTTAACTTTCGTTTATAAATCACACATCAATGAAACTCGGTACGAACTTACTATTGAGTATTGGCCTTCGACAGTAAAATTTTAGCAATTTTTGTAAAGGATGTTATGCCACCGCCCATAAAATTCAATTGTTTTTAATCGCATAAATTTTTAACTAAATGTCGCATAACATTGAAGTAACTTATTGGCCAGGTCTTTCAATTATAAAACAGACAGCATTGGAAAAAAGAATGGAATTACTAAAAAACAGAAACTCGGTTTGAAGTATCTATTTGGTGGTATACTTCTACTCGGAGGTACTCGCCAACTAAAACGGGTATTGAACTAGGGGCTTGGCTCTACGCATAAAAGACAATTTTTTATATTTAACAGCTTTGAAATTAATGATCACAGAATATGGAAACTCAGAGTGGAGTTACTTTTTGTTGATGGCCTTCTATGGCAAACTGGGCAGGTATTGGACCAGGACGGCAGTAACGCGCCGGGTATCAGCTAGTTTTTTATATATTTCTCTTTTTCATAGCAGCTTTTCATCATTTTAGAGAATTTTTAAGATCATATTTAGAGAAAAGCATTCTCTGGAGCAAAGTTTATACCATTTTTCTCAAAATATGATGCCTTTGTATCATATTCCGAGAAATTTTATTCTGAGTGTTGCGACAGGAATGAGACTTGAAAATTTTTCGAAAATATACATACGTCGCTTGGCCGATGATTTCAAGACCGAAGACTCTTTCTGCAATGATGAAAATACGAATCTAGTTACAGATATCCAGAGTACACTAAAGTTTTGGAGGGGAAACGCTTATCTAGTCTTCTAAATGGCGACGCTGGCAACAATCACGTCAATAAAGATAATATCCCGGAAATCCTAAACGAGATTTTAAAATCTAAAGTTCGGCTTAAAAATCGATGGCCTACCTTCTAAGCTGTTTAAAAACGGAGCTCTGTTTAAACGCATTCATAAGCTTCTATTCAGAATATGTTCGGAAAAATGCGTTCCAGAAAATTGTAACCTTAGTGTGGTCTAACCAATCCACAAAAAAGGCGATCCTGCAATTTGCGCCAGCTTTCGTTGGCTCCTGTCTAGTGTATTATTAGAAAGACTGAAACCCAACGTCAACCAACTGATTGGACCTTATCAGTGTAGCTTCAGACTGAAAAGTCAACTATAGACCAGATCTTTACACTACGACAAGTCTTGAAGACGACCCTAGAGAACTAATCGATACACACCATATTTTTGTCGATTAGAAAGCCAACTTCGAAGGAGTCAAAACTACACTACCATATCTAAAGTTGGTATTCTTGTAAAGCTTATTCGTCATCGCAGGAAGACACTGAGCAACAACAGCAGCGCAGTGAAAATGTACCTTTCTTTCGATACCAAGCAAGGTTTCAGATAAAGTGATTCCTTGTCGTGTGAGCTTTTTAATTTAATGATGGTTCAATCATCCGAGCTGCTGATCTGAGAAATAGAAGCACATATTCTATAGAAGTGTATTGCTGCTATCGTATGCTGGCGACATCTATATCATTGGCATAATGCGCGTGGAGATAGTTGAGCATACTCCTGGTGACAGAAAGAGTCGAGTCGATTGGGTCTTGTAGTGAATGCAAAGAAGACGTAGGTTTCCATCGTCTTGGAAACCCAGTCACTGTTGATAACAACTCCGTTGAGGCCTTTATATGCCTGTGATATGACATTCACTTCTCTAATGATATCAGTATTGCGATTAAACGAAGGATAACTCTTGCCAACAGCTGTTACTTTGAGCTCAGTAGGCAATTGAGAGGCATAGTTCTCTCTCGTCGAATAAAACTGACGATCTATAAATCAATAATCACGCCCGTTCTACTATACGCATCACAAACCTGGACGTAGAGCAGCTCTGATGAAAGGACTTTGGGAGCGTTCGAGAGAAAAAGTCTTCGAAAGATCTATGTTCCAATTTGCGTCAATGGCGAGTACTGAATCTGTTAGAATCACGAGCTGTATGAGCTATATGCCGACATCAATATAGTCAAGCGTATTAAAATAGGGTGGCTTCGCTGGCTAGGTCATGTCGAGAGAATGAACGAAGATGCTCCAGTGAAAGAATTGTTCGTTTTTGTACCCAGCGCGGCTAACGCATCTCCCTTGGAAAGACCAGGTATATAGCCTAAAGGTATAAAGGTTATATAGATAACCTGACGATGTTTAAAATTTTAAACTGGCGCCAGCAAGCGCACGACAAAATGGATTCCGGGTTGCGGTCAGAGTGAATCCAGATGCAGACAGGCGGGCTGTGCAGAAATAAGTGTAAGCGAACTGTGTAAAAAGCGAGACAAATAGATATTTGTTTCTCGTTTTATTGCATTTTTTGCCTGTCTACCTGATTATCACAGCCTTAGACGAGCTCAAAACCAACCTGCGGTTATAAATGCCATCTGATAAATTATAAAATAAATAAAATCCAAAACAAATGGTTCATGTCTAGACTTTACAGGTTGTCTTGATTTTGCGTCGTGATTTAAAGAGCAGTTCCTAAAAGTACACAGTAGGAAGGATATTCAATATATTTTCATACCTCCATCTTACACAAACACCGAAAAAAAAATGGTTCGCGTCTTGGCACGTTATCTTTACCTTTACCTTTGCCTTTACCTTTGCCTTTACCTTTACCTTTACCTTTACCTTTACCTTTACCTTTACCTTTACCTTTACCTTTACCTTTACCTTTACCTTTACCTTTACCTTTACCTTTACCTTTACCTTTACCTTTACCTTTACCTTTACCTTTACCTTTACCTTTACCTTTACCTTTACCTTTACCTTTACCTTTACCTTTACCTTTACCTTTACCTTTACCTTTACCTTTACCTTTACCTTTACCTTTACCTTTACCTTTACCTTTACCTTTACCTTTACCTTTACCTTTACCTTTACCTTTACCTTTACCTTTACCTTTACCTTTACCTTTACCTTTACCTTTACCTTTACCTTTACCTTTACCTTTACCTTTACCTTTACCTTTACCTTTACCTTTACCTTTACCTTTACCTTTACCTTTACCTTTACCTTTACCTTTACCTTTACCTTTACCTTTACCTTTACCTTTACCTTTACCTTTACCTTTACCTTTACCTTTACCTTTACCTTTACCTTTACCTTTCCAAAGTTGAATTTTTCATATTCGAAAGTGAAAGTCGCGACTGTGAACTCAGCAAAAGTTATATTTTAAGAGTAAACTTTTTATTCTTCTGCTCAATCCAAGCTATTATAAACGTAACGAAGGATAATCATCTATTCGAACAGTTTTATAAAAACGTCCTATTTACATGTAAACAGAACGAAAATGTTTCCTAGCTCTCGTTTATAAGTCAACTTAAATAAAATTGGCGATTTATAAGCAAGCAGCCATTTTTATGCCAGCTGTTTTATTTTTGTGGCGTCTAATGACAGCCTCACAGTCAATAAAAGCACACAAAAACGAAAAAAATAAAAACAATAAAGTCGCTTTAATTAAGCCATGGTTGAAAATCATTAAAACTAAAACTTGGCTGTAACTTTGCATAAATCAACAATTGTCTGAGAATTTCTGTCGCAATAAATACAACAACAATTACAACAACACAGCTATGCAGCATACAAAACAAAAAATATATATAAAATTAATAACGTTAAATATATCAGCTTAGCTTTTGGGTGTTTAATTGCTTGAAGTGTCAGTCAATGAGGCTGATTTAATTGTGTGTTATTGTGTGACACAAAAATAAATTTAAATAATATTCAAGGTTTGCCTGCCTGCCGCTATTAACTCAGTCTCAGTGGGTGTTAAAAACATGTTTTTAATTTGTTTTATTAACGACGGTTTATCAGGCTTTTCGGCTGTCTTGCTAAACAATTTCAAACAATAAACTTGGTGAATGATAGGTTATAAAATTATGCAGCGTCGCTGTTTTCCTTTTTTTAACTTTTTTTTTATTGTCAGTCGGCTACGGTTAACAACAAAAAAATTTGCATTTAAAAATGGTTAAACATTAAATAGCGTCCAAAGTAGCACACATCAAACGCTATAAATTTACTGCATTATTAACTATAAGTATAGCACACCACAATAGCGACAATAGCATTATTTGCAAATTTAAAAAACTAAGTAGTTTTGGCCATAAAATTAAATAAAACACAACTCCATTCGATGTTTGCTTGGCAGTAATTGTTATTGTTTATTGTTAAATTAGTTTCAAATTAGTTATGGGAGCAAACAACGACATGAATGTCAAGTATATTGAGTGCAGATAGTATGTGTGTGTGTGTGTGTTGACTTAATCTTGAATTTAATGAAAAACATGTGACTTTCATTGAGTATTTTTTAGTATTTTTTTATTGAAATTTTAAAGCTTCCAACACTTCCGTCGTTGTTGCATAGTTTTACAAATAGTTCTTCAGTAGTTTTAAAGTTATTATCTATAGCATTTTAGACATATGCATAATTTATGTGTTTGATCAATGGTGGATGGATGGTTAAGTGTTGAAATTAAATAAAAGTAATAAAAACAAAACACATTAAAAAAAAAACCTTCGCACTTTTCAGCATATATTTCACTTATTTGACTAATTTTTCGTGATATTTTGCAGGCAAGCACTTCGTTGTTATCTACTATTGTTTATTATAAGCTTAACTTTCAGCTTCACTTAGCTTTAAGTTATATGTTTGGAATTTTGTGACTTAATTTAAAACAATTATGAATATTAATTAATACCAGCGTATTATTTAAAAAATGGAAAAAAATGGTTTGCGTCTTGACTTTGCATTTTGTTTCGGTTTTGTGCCTTGACCTAAGGCGGTCTTCTCATTCAAAACCCGTTTTTTGGACCCTTTTTAAAAAAATTCTGATTTGAAAACGCAAAGAATAATTGAAAATTTTTTTTATTTATTGTATTACAAAAGTTTCAAAGTAAATAAAAAAATTTTTTTGCCTCGGTACGTGGGCTGTTCAAAAAGTAATGAGACTTCAAAGTTGGTGGTGAAAAAAAAAGGTGTCGTCACGGCGGCCACGATTCCGGGTCTCCGGAGCGTCTGAAATGAAAAAAAAAACGGGGTTATAATCAGTATAGATGTAATTCTCGGGTGAACCTTAAGCTTAATTTTTTGATTTTTTTTGACAAAATGGCGGCCATTAAAAAAAAAAAATTCAATTTCGGGCTTTTTTTTGTAGTTTAGTGTAAAAAAAAATAGTACAAAATTTTTTAAAATTATGGTCGAGGTTCACCCGAGAATGGTGACAATTCTGCGTCGATTCCACTTTGTTTCATGAAAATCGGTTCAGTTGAACTGGAGATATCATGGCCGCCAGTTCGAAAAACGTGGTTTCGAGATAAACGCGTTTAAAGTTTGAGGCGAAAAAAAAATAGCTCGTTTTGACGAAGACCTTGCTTCACAAAAAAGGCTGTATCTTCTAAAGTATTTCGAATTTCTAAAAATCCTTTTAGGGGCATATTCACAACTACCCAAGCTATAAATAAATGCAAAAAAAAAGTCGAAAAAAAGTTGCTCAATGAGAAGACCCCCTTAAAGAGTTAGGTTCGAAGTAGCGAAATACTGGTTTGTTAAGTGAACGATTTTCACGATCTTCAACAAATCTTATAAATTTAAACAATTTATCTAATCGGCCTCCTAAGGGCCAATCTCATGGTCCCCTAAGTAAGTAAGGAATCTAATTCACCCGTTTATAGCATTTGTATGTCTGCATTTTTCAATTTTTTTTTTACTTGAGAAATTTTAATTTAAAAACATAATCAGTGTCTGATTATAAGTACAACTTTTTAAAAAGCTACGCAAAAGCTCCACGCATACCGCCAGCATAAATTAAAGTTGATTCCAAAAAAAGGAAATACAAGTTTTCGTTGGTTCTTATCATAATCCCATTGTATACCTTTGGCTGAAGAAGACTTCAGTAGTAAATGGTAATGTTCACCGAACTCTGTTATGTATTTTGGCGTACAACCGTGAAAGCAAAATGGAATCATGTTAAACCAGCATGTTGTATGCCATCTAGAATGAATGCAGTTTTAAAACTTACTACCCATAGCACCCTACAGCAGAATTTTCTTCATAAATTCAGTGATGTCACTGATAAATTTTTGGCTTGGTCTCCCAAATTGACAATTGGGAATATAAGCATATCTACACGAGCTTATAACGCCCATTAGAGGACAATTTTAGGCTATTTTACAAAGTTCTAAAGAAGTACACATTGTGTGACAATTTTTCGAATATGATCCCCGACTTCATATCGTGGAACTTGCCTTTGTGATTATCCGTCTTAGCACCGGTTTTAAAATTAAAATGTCTTTACATGAAGGATAATTCTTCTAAACTCAAAAAAAAAAATATATAGAATTGTTTATCCATAATCATATGTTTTACAATCTATTTAAAACGTTAACGTTAATTTTAACGGTAACCGAAATATTTGTTTTGTTTCGTTGAAACGAAATAAAAAAATAACTTTAATTCAAAAAACGAAAAAATTTTATTTCGTTTCGAAGAAAATTATATAAAATTTTTTCGTTTTTGTACCCAATCAACCGAAAAATTTTGTTGATTTCGTTGTGCATGTCTGTTTAAAACTGATCAATATTTACTTCAAAAAATTGTTTCAATGAAAAAATAAAAATGGTTTCAATTAAAATATGCATACATTAAATACATAAAATAAAAATAAAAGTAAAGAAATATATTTTTTGAACTCACAAATAAAGGGTTTTCCAATAAGAGATGTTATTTTGAATAGCCCGCTATTTCGGTAGCTGTCACTTTTGAAGCTGTTACTTTTTGACATTTGACAAGTAGAAACTACGCCATTACTAAAAATGAAACGATACACGCTTCAACAACGCACTAAAATTATAAAAATTTACTGCAAAAATGGTGAAAATTTTGCAGTCACAGTTCGCAAAACTAAATCATTTTTGATCGCCGTAAATCACCTTGTCGGACCGCAATATAGAAATTGGTGGAAAAATTCGAGCTGTTGGGACAAGTTAGTGATGTGAAAAATAAAACTCGTGCACGTCGCTAAAGAACAACTGAGAATATTGCTGCTGTAGCCCAAAGTGTTAAAGAAAACCCAGGCTTGTCCATTCCTGGTCGTTATTTGGAATTTGGCATTCCATAAACGTCAGTACATCGTATTTTGCATTAAGACTTGGGTATTAAGGCTTACAAAGTTCAGTCAACACAAGAACTCAAGCCGGCCGATCATCAACAACGTCATATCTTTGCTGATTGTGTCCTTGAAATGCATGAAAATGATCCAGAATTCCATCGAAAAATCATCTTGACTGATGAGGCCCATTTCCACCTCGGTGGCTACGTGAACAAGCAAAATTGTCGCATCTGGGGCTCGGAAAACCCAAGATTTATTGTTGAGAAGCCTCTCCATTCTTAACGTGTGACTGTTTGGTGCGGTTTATGGTCCAGCGGGGTCATTGGACCTTACTTTTTTTAAAATGACTTAGGATCAACAGTTACGGTGAATGGTTTGCGCTATCGAGAGATGATTAATGATTTTTTATGGCCGGAGTTGGATGGTATTGATCTGGACAAGGTTTACTTTCAACAAGACGGCGCTACGTGCCACACAAGCAACGAAACCATTGATCTTTTACGGGAAAAGTTCCGGACCGTGTTATCTCTCAAAGAGGTGATCACAATTGGCCACCGAGATCTTGTGATTTAACACCTTGCGTCTTCTTCCTTTGGGGTCACGTGAAGTATAAGGCTTACGCTAAGGTCTAAGATGAGGTCAAGACCTCAAAGATGGAATTCGTGAGTCTATCGAGGACAAAGGGCAGCCGCTTTCCGGACCGTGTTATCTCTCGAAGAGGTGATCACAATTGGCCACCGAGATCTTGTGATTTAACACCTTGCGTCTTCTTCCTTTGGGGTCACGTGAAGTATAAGGCTTACGCTAAGATCTAAGATGAGGTCAAGACCTCAAAGATGGAATTCGTGAGTCTATCGAGGACAAAGGGCAGCCGCTTTGCGATTTTGATATGGAAAATTTCATGAAAAGAATATGGACCTGGAAGCGTGGCCATGGTGACAATTGGCTGATGTTGTTTTTCATTTTTAACGGCATACCTTCCTCTTTATTATGAAATAAACATCCGATCATTTATCTAAAAAAAATGTAATTTTTCTTTGAATATCAAAATAACACCTCTTATTGGAAAAGCCTATATATAATTTTGCAGTTTAAAGTATTACTATTTGGAGCAAGCTGTTCTCCAATAGTTCTCGTATTCCACCTGAAACTCTTTGCTTTCGTTGAAATTAACACACATATTTCAGATAAATTTCTACTCTTCTCCAAACATAACTTGTTGCACAAAAAATATAAATTATTTTGATGTAAACAACTTAATAAATTTTTTTCTTTTTAAAATGCTAGTTAGTATCTACTAATATTGATATCAAACTTTTCTCCATAGCTTTTGTACGCAAACAATTGTAATTACGTTCAAATATATATATATTTCTCACAAGTATAATATTTTTGGGTGTAAATGAAAACTATTTGTAAAAGTTCAAATATATATATCACGTTCAAATATATATATATATTTCTTACAAGTATAATATTTTTGGCTGTAAATGAAAACTATTTGTAAAAACTATATAAAGTTATTTTTCTCTTTCTACGCTTTTTGTTTTTTACAAAATGTGAATTGAACTTGAAAAATATTATATTTAACACAATATTTTCAAACAATATTTAACTTACAACGAACATATCGAGCCATAACCGCGAAAAAAATGTAACCATCAAAACTAAAATTTCAATGGAGCAGATTTCTTTTAATTATTTTCGACTTAAAATAATAAGTAACGAGAATGTTTTTACACAATCTTAACAAATAAATAATTAAATTATTATTATTACTTTTATTTTATAATAATAAATTGTTGATAATGAAATAAATTGTTAGTTTTGATAAGAAAACAAATTTTTCTAAATTGCTGGTTACATCTTTTTCGCGGTAATGGCTCGATATATTGCCTCCACCCCCACCATGTCAAACCTGCAATTTTTCTTAAATGTTCCAACAATATTTTCTCTCATGCAAATGCGAATTATTCAGCTTGCAGCTTAATTTCACAAAGACTGCCAGCTGACTTTTATCAGCATTATGCTTAAGTTGATTTTACGCTAAGATGATCTGATCATGTCTTGCACATATACATCATCTTCTAACTTATTTTTTTTTTTATACGCTATTACTGTTATGCATCTGCTGCTACTGCTTTTTGAATAAGTCACCGAAGAAAATGCTGTTTGAAGAAAAGTGTCGCCGTTGCAAAGCGCGCAACGCCACACGATCACTATTAAAAGATGAGATCATTGATCCATTCTAGCTATAAATTAAACTAGACTCTGCTGCACATTCATGGGTTTGTTGTTTGGTTTTTCATATATATTGGTTGTGATATCTTTTTAGCATATCTTGTGATAATTTATTTAAATCGTGTTATTTATTCGTCTGCCCCTGACTATCGCGGTATATTAATTTTGAGCTTATTTTATGCTATTAATATTAAAAGACGCATTTGCAAACCACCATCATCTTTTGCTGTTGGTCAGAGTCTGTCCCCCTTTAGTAATTCTGCTTCTTTTGTAATATTATATTTTGTTGGAAAAGTTAAAAGTTATGCACTGTGTCAATGATAGTGGATCTTATATTAATATCTTTAAGTGGTTGCGAAATTATCTGAAGTCTACTCTTCTTTGATATTTTTTAAATAAATGTTGATTTCTTGCAAATAGATGCGAATAGATTCGTTGTTCGTTTTTATTTGACATCAATAATATTCTCGGAGAATATTACTTTCAATGCATGCTACATTTACGCTTGACAAATCAATACTGCATGAAAATAATGACCCCCCCCCCATCTAAAAGTTTTTAAATAGACATTTACAATTAATCAACACACAATCAGCATATAAATGTCTGACAAATATATCGACATCAGATTTTAAAATTCAAATTTAAATTGTTACACTCCTAATTCGAGTTATATTCTCGTCTTAGGTGTTGAATCACCCCGTTCTAATTTTCCCGACCGCTCTTCAACTACATATATATTTAAATTTAATTATAGTCAACACGCTAAACACTGTTTATATTAACTGAAAAAATCTTTTTCGCTTCTATTTTAACAATATTATTATTACGGCTAATTATATGTTATATTATTATCCAACTACAACATGCTATTAATACTCATTTTAATATTATTTTTTTTTCTTTTAATTGCAGGTATGTTTTTCCTACGTCATAATAATTTTCCATACTAAATGCACAACCAAAAAAGGTATGAAAATTAAGAGTGAGTCGTCGTTTTCATTGTCGTCGTCGTCGTCGAAGCGTATGTAATTTATTTATAAAACTAATTTATACAGAAACGTAAAAAAAAACTCTTCATAACACAACTCTCTTTTAAGTTGTAAATTTTAAAGTAGCCTACTTTAAGCTGTTGTTGCTCTGACTACCGGATTTCTATTTAGAACAGCTCCAACAGCTGCTGTCTATAAAATTAGCATTAATACCTCTTTTTTTTAAGTGCCACTTCTTATAATTAGTAGTGGTTTAATTATTAACCGCCATGGCGCCAAAGATCAAACGGCCTTAAGCAAACTCACATTTCTTCAAGCAATATTTTTTAAACTTTATTTGTATTATAAGTAGCTAGCAATTAATATTATTTTTATTTTCTTTTCTCCTTTTTTGTTTAGCTTATATATTATATTCCATTTCATGTTTTATTTCTTAACCACTTTAAAATTTAGTTCCTTCCTTTTTTTATTTCTTAAACTTCCGGAAACAGAATATCCAA
This sequence comes from Tetanocera ferruginea, assembly GCA_958299015.1. Lineage (NCBI taxonomy): Eukaryota > Metazoa > Arthropoda > Insecta > Diptera > Sciomyzidae > Tetanocera > Tetanocera ferruginea. The sequence goes on from OY282642.1 coordinate 144,862,776, forward strand.
AACAGACTTTAGTTTTTCATTATAAAATGTTTCTTAATATAATTTTACTTTAATTTTGTTTTTTGACAAGTGAAAATTTCTATCATTCCAAAATATCAAAACTTTCTCTTCTTTCTCCTTAAAAGAGCTGAAGAAATGTTTACATATAATTGCGTGGATTCTGATAATGGCTGGCGTGACTGTGGTATTTGTTTTAAAAAACATGAAATGGACATTTTAAAATTTATTTCATAAAAACCAGCCCAGTAGTTTTGAAGTTTACCTTCAACAAAAATATTCACTTCTATATAAAGAGTGTCCATAATACGAATGCATTCCTTCTAGGAGGTGACAATGGAGGACACATTGAGCAAACTATTGTATGGCAGGACGGTTATATTTTCACCCCTCTGGCAGTTACAAGCTATATTGATATTTAACCACCTTTAATAATGTTATTGGCCTTATAATCAAAACTAACAAGCGTAGAACAAAAACAAGTAAAGAACGTCTAAAGTTGGTCTAGGCCGACTATGAAATACCCTAAACCTACTCTTCCACAAAAAAAAATAATATTATTGAAAATGGGTGTGTCCGTGGGTGGATAAAGCCTATATTTTATATGCATTTAAATGTTGATGAACACTTTACACATACCTACCAAGTTTTATTCCTGTAGCTCACAGTTAATGCCTTTATTGTGCTTTCGCTATGGGAGGTGTGCGTATTAATGGACGGACTACTCCCAATTTTTGAACACACCTTAGTTTTGGTATAAAATACATAAATACCCAATTTGATCTCTCTATGACAAACATAATCTTATTTATTGAGTTTTAAACTTTTTGGGTTGTATGGGAGGTAGGCGTGTCCGTAGGCGGATGACGTCCATTTTGCAAACCCATCTCTGTTTTGTCATAAAAAACATATGTGCCAAATTTTATCTCTGTAGGTTACACAGAGGCTTATTTATTGCGTTTTCAATTTTTGGGTTGTATGGGAGGTGGGCGTGTCCGTGAACGGATGACATAAAATACATACACACTAAATTTTACTGTTGTAGGTTCAATATGAGCTTGTTTATGCAGTTTTAAATTTTCGCGTTGTATGGTAGGTAGGCGTGTCCGTGGGCGGATGATGTCCATTTTTCAAAATCATCTTTGTTTTGTTATAAAAAACATACGTGCCAAATGTTATCTCTGTAGGTTAAACAGAGGCTTAGTTATTGCGTTTTCAATTTTTGGGTTGTATGGGAGGTGGGCGTGTCCTTGAGCGGATGACACCCATTTTTCGAAATCATCTTTGTATTGATATAAAACGCAAATCTGTTTTGTCATAAAAAACATATGTGCCAAATTTTAGCTCTGTAGGTTAAACAGAGGCTTATTTATTGCGTTTTCAATTTTTGGGTTGTATGGGGGGTAGGCGTGTCTGTGGACGGATTCCAAAAATATTCAATAGTGCAGATCCTTGGGTCCATGTGACCATGTGTACCAAGTTTCATTCAATTATCTCAACTCCTTCTTCTAATCCTGTGTATACGGACAACACACAGGCGGACAGACGGACGGACGGACATAGATAGCTCGACTCACGTGGTGACGCTGATCAAGAATATATATACTCTTCTATACCGGACTCGCTTCGTTCTATGCGTTACAAACGTTTGCACAAAGTTAATATACCCTGACCTTTCGGGTTTAGGGTATAATTATATCTCACTGAAAAGTAAATGAATTGGCCTTTGTAACGGTATACTTATTAATCTTACATTAAGTCGTGTTCCGAAATATAACAGTTTTTAGTTAAAAATTTTTTATTGAAAAATTTAAATTTTGACTTTAAGGCCTGCTTTCTAAAATTTTTGTGTAATTAACCGATTTTTTCATCTATTAAAATTTATTTTTAATTCAATTTCCGTTATTGTGGTGCAAAAATCATAGTCATAGCACAAAAACTGATAACTTTTTAAGTAAAGGAATCTTTATGAACTTTTCAGGGAAACTCTTGCAAAGTCTTGAGAGTGTTCCTGTGAAGTTTGGTACAAATAAAGCGTGGCACCTCCCACACAATGCTAATTTACGATATCTAATAACGTGAGCCAATAAAGTAGATAGAGAAAATTAAAATTAATATAAAATTTTAGTAGGCATTGACATCTTGAAAAAATTTGCGTGACAAATAGCTTGTACCGCGTAGTAATTATAAAATAGGTTTTAGTTTCAAATTCCTGTTAAAACAGTTAGTCCTGTTAAAATGTCAAAATAATTAGGCAGAGCAGAACTATTTTCGACAACGTGTTTTTAAAATGCTTAGACAATGTTAAAAAAAATACGTTTTGGAACACTTTCTTGAAGAAAAATAAGTGGCTTGATCCACACTTTATTCCATTTTTAAACAATTCGAAACTGGTTAAAATCAGCTGTTAGTTACAGAAGGCAGGTCGTCCATAAAAATTAAATCACCACCAACTCAAGAAATTACAAAAACCCGAAAATAACAAAATTGGTGCATCGAATCGGGAATTTGGCAGAAAATTTGGCATTTCTAAGGGAACAGTACGTCAAAACCTGCGTACTCTTGGCGTTAAATACCACAAAAGAGTACAGTTCCACGATACAGTAAGAAGCAGTTTGAGAAGCAAATCCCAAAAAAGTGCAGAATTCTTCGTCGAAAATATGTAAAGAAACCACCTCTCTGCAGACAATGACAAATCTCAGAGAGTAAATAATGCCATGTAAAGGTTCTTGAGAACATGAACTTTAGCCATTCGGAGTCGGCATAAGACATGTAGGTCCAGTTGTCGGTCAATTGTGTGCAAACATTTTATAACACACACAATACAATTGATCATAAATTAAACGGTTAAAGTCCTTTCAAGAAGTCGGATTTAACACGGACAGAATGTCGGATTTAACACGGACAGTATTTAAAATATTCTTGAAAATATAAGATTTATGCTTCTGAGTCCCAAGACTGAAAGGGCAAAAAAAATTAGTTTTGTACCAAAGTACGCAAATCCATCAAACATTCCAAAGGCAAGGCCAACCGAAGATTTTTGTCAGGCGTCGTAGTCGAAGTTTTTTATGTCAGGAAGTGTACAAGGACAGCTGGGAAGCTTAATCCAAAGAACAGCTCAATGCAAGAATAAATAACTGTGTAAAGAAACTGGACATGGAAGTTGTTCAAACCATGATTCAAGGAATAAAATTAAAGAAAAATTAAAGATCACGGCCCTTTAGTTCTTTACAAAAATGTAATTTAAGGAGTACAAATCAATGTGATATTAAATAAAAAACCCTGGTTTTTAAAATTATTGATTAAAAATGGTCTAGCTATTTTATTAGCTTTGGAATTACATATTGCACAGCTTCAAAATTCGGTATTCGAGCTTTGAACTTTTTAACTTTTTAAGCATTAAAAGTTTTTGGTATTACTTTCGAAATAGAAGCCACACATTTATGAAACTTAGAATGAAAATATGATATTAAGTCCTTCGTCTGGACAAATTTAAGAAATAAATTAATAGAAGGGGCGTGGCACCACCCATACAATTCAAATGTTTAGCAATTCAAATGTTTAGCATCGAATAGTTTTGGTTCTAAATGTCGCATAATATTCACACTCAGTATAAAGTTACTTATTGGCCATGTCTTTCTACTAGAAAGTTGGAACGGCCAATGGAAAACAGAGTGTGTAGGCGTAAAACTGTGTACCGGGTACCGCTAGTTTTATATATGTAATATTATAACTGATTAGATGAGAACATTGTCACTTTTGTGTTTTTTTTTTTTACTATTTGTTGCTGTTGTAACTGGCGCTGCTACTATTCGAACTACGCAACACTCATTTATGAAAGTTTGTTTTTGTGCTTGCTTGACAAGCGTTAAGTTATATTTCCCATTTAGTTTGTGCTTTGAGAACTATAGGTAGATGTTGTTACCTGGCGAAGGTAAGCTTCACTTACCGTGATCACAAAAGGTTGTTCCGTTGAAGTAGAATCTTAGTCATTGCACTTCGGCTGAGTTGACTGCCGTGATTATTACTCCCAATGCAAGTAACTCGTGCGTGCAATTTTTTACAGCTGGAAATTTCAATTTATTTCAATTTCAATTTATTTTAAAAATAATCTTAACAAATAAGAAAGAATCTTTTACATGTATTAAGAATTACAGAAATAACAACAAGTACTAAACAACAAATAAATAAAAGTATCAAGAATAACTTAAAAAACAAACATTAAAACAAAGAATTTAAGTATTAAATTAAGAAGAAAAAAAAATAAAAATTATAAATATTAATGATTCGAATAAATATTAATATCAGCAACAGCTACTAAATTTACATAATAAACAAATAACTCGAATTTATTAAATTCATGTTTAAAAATACATTTATAACTATTTTTTAAAAAGAAACATTATTTTTTATTTCATTAATCTTATTTTATAGGATAAAAGCATGATTCAATTATTTAAAAGGTTGTCCCGATATTTGACATCTTCTCATGAAAATGGAAATAGATACCCTTATTTGAAGAGGAGAACATTTTTAATGACACAAAAATCCCACAGGTGCTTGAATATCGTACTATTTTTTAGTACAATATATCTTTAAATTTCTAGTCAATACATTTTCTGCTACTTTTTTGTTTTGAAGCATCCATCAGATGATTTTTAAAGGTTCTGCAACTTCACAGAGTCCAAGCTTGAAATATTTTCACGAATTTATTGCCTTAAAAAATACGATGAAAGCAATGCATACTTATTTTGTTTTTTTTTTTAAGCAGTAAAATATTGAAAATATATACTTTTTTAATTAAAAAAAAAAACCCAAAACAACACTGAAACATAAATTTTTGAGGAGATCGACAAAACCCTGCTTGTCGCTCATTTTCGAGAGAGAATATTTTTTTGTTTACAAACAATAAGAGTATATCAAATATGGGGATAAACTTATAAATAATTGAGTCATGGTATAAAAGAATAGAAAAAAGCAAGTACAAAAATAAAAAGATAGTATTAAGAAAAGTGTCTGAAAATTTCATACTCAAGTTGCTTTTATTCTGAATACTTTTAATCCTTACCGGAAATGAAATTTAAGAATGAACTATTCAAAAAGAAAACTCGCTTATTTTATAATATGTTGTGTGGGCGCAACTGACAGAAATTTAATTCGTAAAAAGAGAAAATATGGGCATTTTTAGCATAATTTATAGTATTTAAAAAAACATTCCTAGCACTGATACAGAGCAATATTTGTATTTGATATTGAAAAATTATTACTTTTTTAACGGTTTCCTTTAATTTCGAAGTTCGACACTTATCTTATTTACCTAAAAAATTTATTGAATTAATATGACTCAAATCAAAAAACGCAATTCTTGATATTTTCTTGATATTAAGAAAATTAAAAATATTATTGCAACATAAAACCTTTCCCTTCTTCTGTATTATTTTTAAAAGTGAATTATTTCCGTCAAACGAGTTTGAACAAAAAAATTTTTTGACAGCTAAATATTAATGCCGCCAAAAAACATACAATATTATGTCATATTTTTACCGCATAGCGTCACGCGCCTAGCGAATTCTTTTGGCCGCCAACGCAATGTTGGCCGCATACAGACGACGCGCGTCGCTGCTTCAGCTTGCTGCGGTCGTTGTCGCCTGCAATGCTTGAATTTAACATACAACGTTTGACGTTTTTATTGAAATTTTTTCTTTGCAATTTGTCTTTGTTTGAAGCAAAAAAAAAAACAGCTCTGCTCGAGTTTTTCCTCGAGTTTTAAACATTTCGTGGGCCTGCATTCGAGCATACTTTGTTTTTATATCACAAGCTTATCAGCTTAGTTTCAATATTAAAAATGTATTAAATTAAAACAATTTAAATAGTTCAGACTGGCTTCAGTTCAGATATTTTTACTTAAGATATGCATCTTAAAATAGTTGCAGTCACAAAAAAAAAAAAAAAAAACAAAAACATCTGACAACCAAGTCTGTCTGTACTTTTTCATTTATTATAACCTGCGCAAAGTTTGCCATGAGTTATATTTTTCTGTTGCCATCATATAAACGTCATAAAATCGACCCACACCAACTCGCACTAAAACAGTACAAATTTGGCAACATATGTCATAATAATAATAACGATCTGGCAACTTGCAATAGCTAGCAATACGCAACCTAAAATTTGTTGCGCTGATTTGCAGCAGCTGAGCTAAGCTGCGCCTTTAGTCATGGCAACAAAAATAAATGCAAACATTTTTATTTACATTTGAATCGTTTTGTGTTTGCCTTCTTGCTCTTCTAACATTTTGCGCCAAAACAACTGCGCCCGCGCTTAAGCCTGCCAACACTGTTTGCGTTGAAGTTGGCTGCGCGGCTGGGTCTTGTCGCTTGGCCGCCATCGCAATCTAATGTCAGATAGTTTTGCGGTCGCTAACCCTAGCGAAGCGATGCAATGCAAGCAAATGTTCGGTGTTGGTTGCTTCGTTGGTTGATTGGTTGGTTGGTTCGTCAGTCCGTCCGTCCGTCCGTCCGTCTCTCCGACAGCCCATTTGTGTTGTTTGCACAACGTAATCAGCGTGATGAATGCAAATTTCTGAAAAACTAGTTGTTGCTATCATATAGTTAGAAAATAGCATTAAAAAAAACAACAAGAATTATGAATGTGGAGCTACATGCATGCAGGAATGTTCTTAGTTTCAATTTTACACATATTTAATTACTGAGTGTATGAAGTTAGAACTATTGTATTTGATTTATTATTAATACAAAAACATATGTGCTGTAATGTGCTCGATGTGTGCCATCTTGTGACACATGTTTCGTATTCGTTTGCTCTGATTTTTATGAAGTATTTGCCTTTTTTTACTACTGCATCACTTTTTGAAAACTGGAAGTTGTGCTGTGATGTGCACAATATGTGTTGCAATATGCCGTAGTGCGAAAAAAAAACAACGACATTTTTGGTTAAATTAAATAAGTTTTTGTTTAAAACTAATATTTTTTTAGCTTAGTGTATAGATCTGGTGTATTAAAAATGCAACTATCAAAATCAAAAAAATCAAATTGGCCATTTCAGCCCTTGAAAGGACTTTGACCGAGCTTCTTATGATCAATTGTGTTGTGTGTGTTATTAAATGTTTGCACACAATTAACCGAGAACTGGACCTACATGTTTTATGCCGACTCCGAACGGCTAAAGTTCATGTTCTCAAGAAGCTTTACATGGCATTATTTACTCTCTGAGGTTTGCCATTGTCTGCAGAGAGGTGGTGACCGATCAGAAAAATTTTTTATTGAAAAAAACTTTTCGCCGCGGCTGGGGATCGAACCCGGGCTCCAAGCATGCTAAGCCACACACTTAAAAATGCATTAAAAATGCAACTGCTCTCTTTAAATTCCCAAATATTTAATATTTTTTATATATCTCTTCGGCACATTGCAGCAGAACTAAAGCACATTAGAGCACATTGAGGCAAATTATGAAAAAAATATATGGCAGAGCCAATTTCACATCAAAAAGCACCACTCCGCAAAGACGTCATATAAACATAGTTTTAAATGCAGCACATAAGTGCACATATCAAGCACATTCCAGCACATATCTTTGCTTTAATATTTAATAAAAAATAGCGTAGCTTACTTTATGCTATTGCAATACTGAAGCTCTATTAAATTAATTACATAATTATATAATTTTTCAATAGAGCAAATCGTACTTTTCTGCATGTCTCTTTTGGTTGCGCAAAAAATGTCAAGCTAGCCAGTAACAAATTTATTTCAATAACAATCAATTTAATTGTATCAACAGTCAATCAATCAACACACTGTTTAATCATTTGTTGACAAAAATGATAAAAACCTTAAATGTCTAAATAAATAACACAATGTTAAGCAGCTGAAACTATTAAAATTCTAAGCTTGCTGCCTGCCTGCCTGCCTGCCTGCCCGTGCTAAGCAAACAACAAATGCCACTAATAAAGATTACAACAAATAGCTGCAACATTGTTGCTAATACTTGGTCAATATTTGTTTATAAATTGATAAAATTATTTATTCTATCAGTTCAGTTCATTTGTTACTTGAATGCTTGCATTCATATTTAAACACACATTTACATGTACACAAACATACATACGTACTTACACTCGTTCACCACTTACGTACAGATATGATTATAAATATTTGTACAAACTTGTAATTATTTCAAAATACTTTTGCTTTCGATCGCGTCAGCAACACTAACCTATGACAATAATTAGTAAAACAAATAATTTGACAACAACTACAGCAACAACAGCAGCAATTAAAACAGCGAGATAAAAAAATAAATAAACAGAAATAAAAACCCAAGCCTTAATTTTTTAAGCACAACAAAATCAGGCACATGAAAAAATATATATATATAATATTTTATATGTTTATATCTTAAGTGCTGGCATTAATATTTTACAATATTAGGCTTAAGCAACGCTATGCCTAAAATTATGCAAAAGAAATTGTATATAATTTAATCTTTTGGACAATTTGTTTTATAGAGGTACAACATACAGACTGTCCCAGAAATAACTGTCCTTTTGTTTTTTTTTATTGTAAAAAAACCAAAGATGTTTTTTAAAAATCTTTCAGTTTATTATTAAGTGAACATTACAAAATAAATGAAAATTTTATTTTCAATGCAAAAAATACACTTAAAAATATTATGCACTTTTTGATTAAGGCCCTCCATTAGGTTTTTTCGACCTTTCGTTGACCTTAGTGTATGCCCGACGCCATTTACGTCGAAATATTTCGATGTTTTTCGCAGTTTTTTTCGTCTTAAAATTTATTTTCATTAAAGCCCAATATCTTTCGATTGGACGAAGTTAGGGGCAATTCTGAGGATTGGCTTCTCTTGTAACCACAGTGACATTATTGGCTTTGTATTAATCCATCGTTCCTAGCTGGGTGACATGTTGCTAGGTCAGGCCAAAATAGTACTGAACCTTGGTGCTGACGTATAAAAGGCAGCAAACGCCGCTCCTTACACTCTCTGATGTAAATTTCGGTGTTGATGTGCGTTCAGTCACAAATTCCTTACTTCGAAGGACACATTTGCAAATGGCCTGCCACACCATGTATTTCTTTGGAAATTCGGTATGTTTTTCGGTGGTAAATTTAGAGGATGCTCCACCCCTTCTAACCGCAGTATAATATTCGTGTCCAGGTAGCTGCTTGAAATCCGCTTTGCAGTACGTTTCATCGTCCATGATCATGCAATCAAATTTGGACAGGTTATCGCGATACAGTTTTCGAGCCCTCCTCTTGGCTTCGGCGTCCTTTTCTTCTGACCTATCAGGTATTTTTTGTACTTTATAGCTCTTTAGGTTGTCAAATTTTTTAATCCGTTGAGCACTTGATTTCGATGTTCCCGCTTTTGCTGCCGTATCACGAACCGAAGTGCTTGGATTCTGAGTAAACAGCCGCTTTACGTTCTGGGCCACCACTTGGTTCGCTGGACCATTTTGTCTCTCTGAGTCTGGCGTTTTTTGATAAAGGGGTAAGCTGTTTGTATCGTTTTCTGCTCCTTCCGACAGTTTTTACGCACACGCCAACTTCTTTAGAGATCTTTTTCTACGTGATGTTTGGATTTTCCAGGTATTTGCGCTTTTCTTCTTGTTGAGATGAAATTTTTTGAGTAGCTCTTTAATTATACTAATGAGTATTTATTTTAAACCTGCAATATTTATACTGCATTTAGGTACGAAATATGTTGCTATAGAGGTAACAGTTTTTTATAAATAACCTAAAAACAAAAGTTATTTTTGGGACAGTCTTTATGTAGTTGTCAATAAAGGTACTCATGCGATGTAAAGGAGCAGTTAACATATATTTCGTTCTTATAAAAGGAAATTAAACTAAATGAACGTAAGTTCTAATTAAAATATGTCCAATAGAGACCATGAAGTGTCTTTTATTCCCTCTAAAGCCCTTTTTTAACTATTGGCTCTTTCTTATGCTAGGTTTGACATCAATGTAGCAGTAAATGAGTGAATATCTCAAAATGCAATCACACACAATTTCTTTTTATGGGAAACAAAAATAAGCTGTTATGTCTAAATTGTAAGATTAACCCTGACTGGTATCCATAATATATTCATCATACCAAAAATGACAAATCATACTTGTATTATGGTGTGATTCATGTGTGCCACAAAATAGAAATCAAATCATGACCACATCAATGCTTCAATTTATGTATTACAGAAATCAAATAAAAACTGTTACTTGAAAAAAGTTTTCTGAACCCAGACATTCCCAGATTCAAGAAGTTAATGCAGTCCACAGTACCATCGATGGGTACTTAAAATTAAAAGAGATTCATAGTGTACTCGATTAAGTCCGAAGATTAAAGAATTATAAATCAACAAAAGTAAAACTGTAATTGTTTCTACGGATTTTAAAATTTATTCTGAAAAATCTCGTAAATTGTATATTCAATTAGTTCCATTTAGTCAGATCAAATTTGTTAAATATGATCAAGGTGATTTATTTAAAGCGTCTTATAAGACTTCAGTCTTAGAAAGAACAAGTAAAGAAAGTCTAAAGTCGGTCTAGGCCGACTATGAAATACCCTAAACCTACTTTTCAAAAACCAAAAAATTTTTATTGTAAATGGGTTTCTCCGTGCGCGGATGAAGCCTATATTTTATATGCATTTAAATGTTGTTGAAAAATTTACACATACCAAGTTTTATGCCTGTAGCTCACAGTTAATGCCTTTATTGTACTTTCGCTATGGGAGATGGACGGATTCATGGACAGATTACTTCCAATTTTTGAACACACCTTAGTTTTGGTATAAAATACATACATACCAAATTTAATTTCTCTTTGACAAACACAACCTTATTAATTGAGTTTTAAACTTATTGGGTTGTATGGGAGGTAGGCGTGTCCGTAGGCGGATGACGTCCATTTTTCAAAACCATATTTGTCTTGTCATAAAAAACATACATGCCAAATTTTAGCTCTGTAGGTTAAACAGAGGCTTATTTATTGCTTTTTCAATTTTTTGCGTTGTATGGGAGGTGGGCGTGTCCGTGAGCGGATGACGTCCATTTTTCAAAGACATCTTTGTGTTGATATAAAACACATACGTATCAAATTTTATTGTTGTAGGCTTATTATAAGCTGAATTATGCAGTTTTAAATTTCTGCGTTGCATGGGAGGTAGGCGTGTCCGTAGGCGGATACCAAAAATATTCAATAGTGCAGATCCTTGGGTGCATGTGATCATGTGTACCAAGTTTCATCCCATTATCACGAATCCTTCTTCTTATCCTGTGTTAACGGACAACACACAGACGGACTTTTCTCTACCGGACTCGCTTCGTTCTATGCGTTACAAACGTTTGCACAAAGTTAATATACCCTCACCTTTCAGGTTTTGGGTATAATAAGTAGACTCGACATACTCATGAGTCGCATGAGTTGCATACGTCACGAAGAAGTTATCTGCTCTCCTTTTTTTATAATCAAGCACACAAATATACAATCTTATAAATCTATTATATCTTATTATCTAACGTTCTTGCGAAAAAGTTTCTGTGAATCATAAAACTGAAAGAAAAGTTGGTTGTTTAAGTGTGGACACAAACCATTGTTTCAAAGTACATTCGTGTGGTCATTGAACGTCTTGAGCAATTTTCCGCTATAAACTAGGATGAAGTATATAATTCAATTTGCCGAAAAAGGTACTGCGAATCATAAAGGTGAAGAAAAATGTAATTTAGCTGATTAATTGTGGACACAAACCACTGTTTTAACCTTAATTTAATTGGCTTTTGAGCGTCTACTGAACTATACTTTTTTGTAAAGTAGAATTGTAGAATGTGGCATATATTCCAATATATATTCCAGAAAAAGCTTCTGTGAATCATAGAACTGAAGAAAAATTTGTTTTTTTAAGTGTGTACACAAACCACTGTTGCAATATTAATTCATTTGGTTGTTAGTTTTAAATTTATTTAGATATGGCGCAAAAGTTTTGATGCGTCACGAAAGTGCAAAAAATTTAAGTTATTTAAGGGGAGATATGACATTGACCGTATAAAAATTAAATTTTTATAATTTTGTATTTTAGTAAATATTCTAAGAAAAAAATTTCATCCTTAGGGATTTTGTATTGGTTAAGGGGGGGCACATGACATTAGCCGTTTTTTTAAATTGGCTTTTTTTATAATTTTGTATTTTAGTAAATATTTTTGAGATTCTAAAAAAAAATTTCATGGAAAAAATCTTACGGGTTCAAAAGTTACAGCCGGATTAGTGAGAGCGCATTTTTAATTTTAGCCTTTTTTTCTTTGTTCACAAACTTTGAACGCGTTTATCTCGAAACTATGATTTTCGTACTGGTTGGGTTAATTTTTTGACGAAATTTTTTTTTATTTTGTATTTTTTTAAACTTGCTATCGTATGAGCTTTTTTTAATTTTTTTTTTCGATTTTTTATGAATTTTTAAAGTCCATATTTTTTTCGAAAAAACACTCATACAAATTTTAAACATTACCAAAAAGAAAAAAAATTTTTTAAAATAAGCTCCTGTCATACGATAACCAATTTTGTTTAGATTTAAAAAAATAATTTTTTTTCCAGATCGGACAATTTTTGCGACTCCCTGCGCTGCAACCACGAGGCCCGTTTGGTGCTCTATAAAACCATGTTGGAGTGAAAAATATATTTTTTTTTTTAAATTTTTTTCTTGTCATTTGTTCAATTCTCTACAGTAATAAAAAAGAATTTTGGAAAAATATTTGTTTTTGACTGAGTTATGAATTTTTAAGAAAATATCTGTTTTCTCTGCCGCGAATGTTATGTCCCAACTTAATTATGAACTTAAACCATTCTGTCAATATTACTTCATCTCGTTTTCGAATGTATTGAATATTTCTGTGTAAAAGACAATATTTGAAATTTCCTAAATTTTAAATGTAAAATTTTTATTTAAATTTTTATATGATTTAATGCAGACATTTTAAGTTAACTTTTAAACATTCTTAATTTGTTTCAAATTTTTTTTTTTTAATTTTTTAGTATCTTACGGATTAAAGTGATTTTCTTCAGCTGCCTATAAAAAAATTTATCTATAAATAATAATTAAAAATTTACAAAATCAGTAGCAGATTAAGTAACGGTATCTTACGTTCACCGAAGTTATCTATTTGATAGTTTTATATCAACTAGCAATTGATTGAACAATTAAAAAATTTAAGAGCAACAACAATTATATTGCTAGCTTCTACATAACATCTAACAGATATACAAACACACACTCCTTACACGATTTTATGAGATCTTTTAAAATTTATCTCATAAATTGTATCTATCAATTAATTCGATTAGTTACATATATCAGCAGCAATTTTTGTAGATATTGCATAGGTTTGTTGCTTATGCCAGAGGGCGCTGAAATTGTTGTTATTGTATCTTGATGAAAAATTGCAAGAGCACAGAAATAAAAATAAAAAAGATTCTAGGCTTTTGTGGCACGTCAAAAGTTCATTTACCTTTAGAGACAGACGCAGTAGCAGCAACAACAAAAACAATGAGCGCTTGCCTGTGCCAATATAGAAGTAGCTAAAGTTTAAGTTGCAAGCGTCAACATATTGGCTGCTAGCAGCAGCAGCAGCAAAATAATTATTGAAAATTTATCTTTATTGCGCTGACTGTGTGTGTGTGTGTGTTGATGTGTTGATGTGAGTGTGCGGTGGCGTATGCGGAATTGTAAATACTATCCCAATAGGCAATTAAGCCAGCGCTCTTCAAACGAAGGCCTGCATTGACTGCTACTTTTGAAGACCAAACACATCCTTTCCTCGCTGCTCTTATGAGCCCTTCTTGAAGGCCTTCTTTTTCTGCACAAAAGGCAGCACAACAAACTTTTTTCCCTTCAAAGACTAACTTTTCATATACTTCAGGGCAACTTTTTCGTTTAAAGTCAAAATATATATTAGTTTAAAAATATTACATAATAATGGCCCTTCTTACTGTTGTATCAAAGTTTACAGATTGAAATTAATCTGACATAAAAAAACATAAGAGAGAAGATAAAATAATAGAATTTATAAAAAAACGAAAAAGGTTTAAAAGAAAAAAAATATTTTTTCAATAATTTTTGCTGACCCCTTCTTTTAGCCATTCTTAAGAAGTGCTTCTATCAGGCCTTTTTTGAGCTATCGGAGGGGAAGGCCTGCGAAATTTTCCCATTTCATATAAAAAAGAAAGTATACTTGGATATGAGTGTGGAAGCACTTTGAAATCCAAATGAAGGCCTGCTAGTAGCGCTTCGAAGTGCTGCCATTGCCGACTGGGATGTCAAACACACAAACACAAACAACTGGCAAAAGAGCAACAAAAACAAAACTAAAAACAATAATAAATATAAATGCACGCCGCCGCACGTTGAAGTGCCATAAAATGCTATATTTGAGTGGCAACAAAAATTGAACGGCAATTGCAATCAATACAAAAACAGCAACAGCAACAACAACAGCAACAAAAACAACAATAAACACACAAGGTGGCACATCAACGACGTTGCAAGCTAGCAAAGTAGGCGTGCAAACATAACTTATAAATTGCTGCAAGATCAACAGCAAACTGGCGGGTGTTACCAACAGCGGCGACGGTGACGGCAACAAGAAGGCGAGCAACAAAATTACTACCAACGATTGCTCGATGCTGATAAAGAAATAATTTGTTAACGTAATTGAGTTGTTGTAATGGCATTTATTGCAAGCTGGCAACAACACTGTTGCCACTGCCACAAAGAGTTGTGCGTAAAAGTTTATTGTGCTCGAAAAGTTTAAAAAGAATTGCCGACGAACACGTCGTTGTCGTCAACAACATTTACTAATTGCTATCTTAAATTGATAAATTGTAGTACATTTGTCAATATCAAAAACTATAAAAATACACTTTGAAGTCTCTTTGCAACCAGTTAGTTGGTTTATGAGCTTCTAACAAGCACTTGAGTGAGTTTTAAAAAAAATCATAAAATTGCATAAAATTAGCTTTGAATCAAAACTATTGCAATAATAACTTTATCCAAAATTTTTAAGTGTTCAAAAGTATGCCAAACAGCAGTTATTTAAGCGTTGATTAATCTTATACTAAAGATTATGATGCAAAAATTCACACTTAAAATGATTCAAACAATGCTTTATTGCTAGTTGGCAATAAATTTATTGCAAAAAGCATTAAGCGACAAGCAGCAGCAGCAGCAATACTGATTTTATAAGCTATGCAAACGGTCAGTGCTGCCGACGGAACTGAGTGGGTGGATAGCTTTTGAGCAACTGATTGCGTTGTAAAACATTTGCATGCCATCAGCAACAAAACCAACAGCATCTCAAACTAGACAATGTGTAGGTTAGCGAAAATAAAACTAGCATGAAAACATGCTGCTGCCGCCAGAGTGCAATGACGTCTGGCAACACCTCAGCCTAGCTCAAGCTGTTTGCCACCAGCAGCCTGACAATATATATCAGCTACCAACAACATACAAACCAAACGAACATTTGGCTCAAACAAAAGCAGTTAAAATGGTTAGAAAAAAATAAAATATGAGCTTTGTATGATTCGTTGCGATGCGATGCTGTTGTTGATAATGATTAAAACGTTGCCAAAGCGCACAATAATAACAAAAATTACAACAAAACAGCAACACTTTAAAGCCGTGGCAAATACTTTTTTTTTCCCCTGTGCAAGTGGCACACTCACACGACAACGATTACGACTACGACGAGGTGGCAGCACTTAAAAGTCAAACAAACCATTAAAGCCGCCGGCAGCCAGTCAGCAACAACTACCGCCGACTGATCGACCAACCAACCAACCGACCGACCGACCGACCAACCGACCGACCAGACGCTGCCTAATTCAATTGCTTTTATCTATGTCGAAAAGTCAATGAACGCTGCTAGCAGCTAAAGGCATGCAGCAAGCAATAAAAAAAACTTAACTTATTGTTGCAAAATACGAATTATAAGCAAAGTAAAGTCATAAATAAAGAAAAATAAAATTAAAGCTTAGTTATCTATTAATATAAAATATTAGGGAAAAATAATTTACAGATTATTTGCATTACTTTTGTGTTGGTGTTTATAAAAAAATTGAAAGTTTTTTGAGCAGAGGTTTGATGAGCACTTATTTTTGTTGAGTTTCTTTATTTTTTATTTAAAATGAAAATACTAAAACTCTGGTACAAAAAAGCAACATTTTTTGTTGTTGTTGAATTAAACGTTTTTGACTGTGTTATGTTTTGTAAAACTATACAAGTAATATGTACGTATTAATCTCTATGATTACTAGTTAAGTTAAGCTTGTGTTGTTATTGTTAATGTTGTTTTAAGTATGACGAATAAACCTATTAATAATTTATATAATTTATATGTCTTGTCAGCAAAATACCAAAGTGACAAGAGAACACTTAAAAGCCTCTTAAATTTTAATTGAAAAATAAAAAACTGCACTCATAAATATAAATAATGCTGCTAATGTTTTCTATTCTTGTTTTTTAATTTCTAATTTTTGCTTCTTTTAAATGATTTTCTTTTACTATTAATTCGGTAAGGCTTATATAAAAAAGTTTTATATATTATTTTATTTAAATTATTTATATAAATTATTTTTAAGAACAAGAAATTTTTAAAAGTGCTGCCGCTGTTCTTGCCGCTACCGCAGAAGACAAAATACTTTGTTCATCATTAGGTTTTTGTAAACCGAACAAAAACAATTTTGAAAAAGTTACAAAAAAAAAATTACTATAACATAATTCCGTAAAATGTGAGTGCGGAACGCTTGATTTTTCTGTTGTGTGATTTATTAAAACTTCAAAAACTTTTTATATATTTTTTTCATTTTGAAATTTTCAGTTTTTACAAAACATTTTTAAACTTATTTCGTCCTACCTACTATAGTTTCCGTTTTTATTTTAGAGTATTTTATAAATATTTTGAACTAAAAATTGTTATTTGCAGAATTTAAAATCGAATATGTGACCATCGCTAATTTCTAATTCAGCTAAAAGAAAATCTAAAATATTTCATGTTTGTTTTTTTCTTATTAAAATCGGACCCGTCATTTTTGACGGGAAAGAATAAGTAATAAAATATATTTTAAAAATTCAATAAAAAATCTTAATAAAAATAAGGAGAAATTAAAATAATATAAAAACACAATCAACAAAAAAATTACAACAAACAAACAAATTAAAAACATATAAAACTAATTAATCCATAATGAAAATAATCAAAACCTGAATAACTATTAATTTAGCGAAAAAAATTTAAAAATAATAAAATTAAATAACAAAAAATGTCTAACCAAAATGAGAATAAAATAGACAAAATGAAAAAAAAACCAAAAATAAAAACCAAAGCGAGAAATAAAACTTAAAAAAAAATAAAAATCATGACTTATTTTTAAAACAAATAAATAGAAATAAAAAATAAAATTAAAAAACATTTAACAAATCAAAATAAATACAATTAAAAAAAAACTAAATAAAAAAATAAAAATCATTAAAAATCAAAAACAACAAATAATATAAAATATCAGAAAATTTAACAAGTAAAAATAAAAAATAAATAGAAATAAGTAAAAAAATATAAATATGTATTAAA